>PTEX01000123.1:852557-1010900 GCA_003342815.1 Eudromia elegans
GGTACTTGCTTCCAATCCATTTTCTCCCTTAAAAGAAATCTTACTGGAATAGGAATCCTTTTAACTAGGAGACGGGTACGGGGCTTTTCTACACACAGARTTCTGTTTTCTTCTTCCTAACATCACTTGAGTGACTTCCTTATGGGGAGGAATCGCACAATGAGAAAACTTGAGTTTAAAATGACTTAAAATGGTAGGACCTCAGCTTTCTTCTAGTAACAAGGTAGGTAGATTTAAGGCAAAATTGTATGGTTTTGCATTAGGGATGCTTGCTTAAAGTGCTGTTCTATTAAATAGCTGTCACTTTCCACTTCRGATGGGTAGAGGCCAGAACAGATGAACAAAACTTTTCATTCAGTGTTGTTTACTAGATTTGGAAGTCTGACATCAAAGAGTGCACTGTGTGTGATCATAGCCTTTACGGATACTAAAATAAACCTAGTTTGGGCTTGTGGGTGAGAGACCATACAGACGGTTTAGAATATTGGCTTCTAAGCCAATTAAGGCTTTTACTATTAAGTACATCCTGTGAATTTTATGGAGGAAATAACATTGTTCAGTTTTAAAGCTGTAGCAGCTTTAATGTATCTAAGTGTTGAGTGCTACATTTTCTGCTGTTAAAAACAAAGGGCGATTTGAAATGACCTTGTCCTAAGCTCTTTCAGGCTCAAGATCATAAATTCATGTATTTTAGTTCTTCAAAAAACAGGGTGCACCGGTTTTTTTACATATCTAGTGTGAATCAGTTTCTTACCTTGTGCTTTTGAAAATTGAGAAAGATTAATTCGGATCAACTGAGATAATAGAGAGTTTGAGATTGCTCAGCCTAAGTAGTACAGGTGAGAATAGCAGTAAAAGTTGTGGCACTGGCACCTAAGACCTTGAGGTATCTGATCTTAGCACTCTAGTGCTGCAGTTTCACAAATGGATTGATCTGCTACAATGGGCATAGTTGAGTCTAGCTCTGGTAAACGTAATTGGAACAGTTAAGAAGTTGCTGTGTCAGCAGAAACGTGGACCAGGACATGTGATTGCCTCTTCYAGCTAAATGTAAAACTGCACATCTGGTTCCACTGAGTTTGCGAGAGAGCAGTATTACCTTTAACTGCTTCTAGTTATGTRTGTCTACCTGCAGCTTAACAATTACACATTCTTTTTCCTTGAATGTCTAGACTTATAAGAAAAGCTCCTTTTTCTTTTTTGTTGATGCTATAAAATACATAGATGCTGAGAATCAGTGAGTAGTCAATAAATCAAACTGCTGTTAAAAGGAAAGGGTAAAATACAAGTCTTGGCACTTGTAGCAAAAAATTTATTACCCTGCAAGTGACTCGACATGTAGTTGCAAAATGCTGACTAGCATGCATCATCTCACTTCCCTGCTGGGATGTCTTTGAGCATATACTTATCAAGTTAACTTTTTTTGTTAGTGATGGCTGTAAATTGATATTAAGTGGAGAAATAATTCAGAGCATTGCAGTATAGTTCAGTCTCTTTGATCAAGTTTGCTTAAAAACAAAACAAAAACACCAAAAGCTTTTATAAACAAGATGCCTGTGTTGAACTTGATCGATACTTTTGCACTACTGTTGCAGCTGTGGATGGAAAAGCACCACTTGCTACCGGTGAAGATGATGATGATGAAGTTCCAGGTAAGAACAGACATGAAAYGGTGGGGGGAAAAGGAAATTGTGATTGTTGTTGAGTGATCATGCTATAGCAAATATTGTGCAAAAGAAAGCCAGAATATTAAAACATTTTTATGGATAAGTTATACTGTCATTACTGGTGTGGAAGTTTTACAGATTAGAGCATCTAGTACTGGCAGTTTTCAGATACCATGCGAGATTGGATGAATTATTATTTTGAGACAGCATTTTAGTCATAATTATTGCTCCTATAAAGAACTATTGCGTAACAGTTACTTTATGTTCAAAAACAAGAATTGGAAGAAACTTAACTTTTCATTGTACTCGCCTTCTGTTCAGTGTTGAGAATAGTGAAACTAAAMGTATGTAGAGTTGTGCTTTATAATGTTTATAAAGCACCTAAAGCTTCTTGCYTTAAGAGTGAAATATGAAGCTTGATCTCTTTTTCAGAAGATGAAAGGTGCTTTTTTTATCATCACAAATGCTTGATACAAACTAAAACTAATGGAGAAGCACTCAAAGGAGAAGTTGGTAATGCTAATGTCAATTTTTTTTCTTTTTCTAGATCTCGTTGAAAACTTCGATGAGGCTTCGAAGAATGAGGCAAACTGAACTAAGTGTCACTTTCTGAATAAAGTTAAAACTTGAAAAAGCTACTTGGAGCTGCTATTTTATATTGTGACTGCTTTTGTTTGTTTTTTCTTATTTTCTGTTGAGATCACAATATGTCTAATATTTGGAAATGCCTTGAACCTTGCAGCTCATCTTAGTTATTGCTTGTACACAATATTATTTTTGTGGCCTGGTTGAACTAAAAATATGCTTTCAGATAGGTCAGATTACTAATAATCTCTGCCTAAATACATATTTTGAGTAACTTGTATACAAGCAAACCCCCATCTTCAATGAACTTTGGCATACAATAAAAATATAAAATAAACTTTTCAGTGTGGCTTCTTGTCAGAAAAGCAATTTTTTTCAGCAAAGATTGATCTTAAAGAATCCTAATCAGTCATCTTGCTTTTCTGAAAAGTGTCTTCCTTTTGCTGTATTAGGAAAAAAAATATACGTAACTGAGCATTGTAAACTTAATGTGCAAACACTGGAAATTGGCTGATTTGTTAAGTCACATTATTAGCTGAATTTGTGAAGTACATCTGTATTCTAGAATTAATTTATGGTGTTCTAATACAGTGTAAAATACGCATGTTGGGGTAGAATTGACTTTGGCAGCAAGYGACTGGTGTCTTGGAGGAACTAGGTACTAATGTTAAATTTTGTGTTCAGGGAGAACTCAAAAGGTGTCTTAAAGATATAACTGATAGGAGTAAAATAATGCTATCTCAGTACTCTATTTGAAAGAAAAAAGTGGTGGAATATAAGTGTAGGAAGAAAAAGGATTGAACATTTGGTTATGTATCTTAAGTTTAAAATTAGCATCTTTAGGTGTATTAACAATTATATCTGGTTGTTCAGGAGTATATTTTTTCTATTACTTAAAGGTGTTCCAGAGCAGGATTTYTTTTTCCCCTGGGAAACAAGTCTCTAATTTTCATTCTGATTATTTGAATAGATGAAATTCTCATCCTGAGGACTAAACTTTAGATCTGGGAATCTTTGCTGTTAATAATAGATCAGATCACTAACACAACCAGAATAGAGGATACTAGGCTGGTAGTGGAGTCTTAAGGTTTTCTTTTTGGAACAGATACTTCAGAAAGTGGAAATTCTGTTCTGTGCAGGAGGGAATTCAGGGTGAAGCTTGGGAAAGTGTTGTAATGTAAAGGTCCTCATTGCATCAGGAAAGGGTGGGTCTGTGTTTGACTGGCTGAGCRTGTCTGTCATGGTGTAAATGTTTATTGCTCTTGGGAAAGGCTAAAGACTGGAGGAACTTGTTTGAGCTGCTTAGTTCCTGCAGTTGGAGGTAAGGCAGCAGCCTGATCCAAATGTGACATGGCTGAGGTCAGGCACAAGAGCTTACAAGAGWGATTTTGGTTTACTTCTGGTTTAAGAATACAAGCACTCTTCCCAATAAGCTACATGTTTTGAATTCAAGTAGGAAAACTGCATTTGTTGAATGACTCTGAAAATAAGGCAGAGAAAAACKATGCAAAGTTGAGTTTTCAGAGAGGTGTGGTGACCTTAAGTCAGTTGTCCTGTAAAAAGTGAAAACCAAATTCTGCACATTTGTCTACTGCACCTCCTATGAGTTGTCAGCTAAAGAAATATTTGCTGACTTGGAAAAATCAATAACTATTACTACAATAACTATAACTGTTGTGAGTCCAATAAGTTTTTGAGAATGCTGTGTTGTCTAAGCCACTGTAGCCTTATGAAACGCTTCATCTTGATTTCTGTCTCATGAAGTAATATCTTATATGACGTATACTGGGTAGCAGAGGTTAACACTGTCTAACACTTGCTTAAGTGCTGAAAGGCAGTATGTTTGAAATGCAGAACTAATGATAGTTCAGTAAGAAGGCAGGTGACATCTGTGGAAGTCTGCATGCTAAGTACACTTGCAGTGAGGAAGTGCTGGCATATTTCAGTACAAGTAAGCTGTTACAGAGGATCAAGAAATCCAATTGTTTGTGATTAGAGCAGATTCTAAATGAAAGTAATTCTTCTATTGAAGATACTAATCTTCATGTCTAACACTCATACTCAGTCTTGGGTTCTGTGCTGTGATTATTTTCTCTTAATAAGGAATATAGTTATCTTCTTAATCTGTTATTACCCATTCTCTGTTTTGACCAGTTATGTGTYTGATGTTTCTTACTAGCTTGAACTTCTCTGTAACCATACTATARTGATGCCGTTAGGGGCTCACATCTATAGTCTTGCTCAAAGAAAATGGTTTYGTGTATCCATTTGAAATGTCTTGGACAATGGAAAACTAAAATAGTTGACTGGATTTCAATAGAAACAAAGGTCTATTTGAGGCTTAATTTTAGAAAAGCTAAAGCAATGCTTTGGTTCTGCACATAAAATGTCAGAATATGCTTTGTAACAGCTTGGTTCCAATGCAGTAATGAGTACTAGTGAAACTTCATCAATTTTGTAACAGATCTTTAGAAATATTTTCATAATTCTTGGGCTTCTCAGGCTTTAAGAACTTTGTTCTTGTTTAAAATAGCATCTTTAATAAAGCAGTTAAAACCCTTTCACAAAATTGTGAAGCTCTGTGCTTTGTTTTAGTGCTATGTGTAAATATARCCATTCTCTGCATTGACCCTTTAAAACATTGTTTCTATATAAATCTGTAGAAGAAGTTTTGAGTTACTATAAAAAAAGAGAAAAAGTTGGATTCTTTTCATTTCTTGAGATACATCARACTCTTAAGACTTATCTTGGCTGTCGTGGTGGTGGGGAAAAAAGTGCTACTAGAGAAGCTTGCTCTTGCATCCTGGTTGATCATGCTGTTTGTGAGCACAGATTGGAACATAAGTAAGTAGAGTTAATATTTAGCATGGATGAAAGAGCTTATTGGTTGTCTATAGAGAAGGTGATGCTTCAATTACAGCTTTAAATGACTGATGAGGTAGATGGTGGTACATCTACAGAAGGTGTCAAGAGGAGTGTGGATTTGTTTTCTTTATTTTTAAGCTAGGTAGTTTGAAGTATTTCATGTTTCCTTGACTTTAAGTACATGGATGTGGCTCCTGGTTTTATTAAGCCTTTTTTGTTTTTCTCGTGTAGCCTCCGCCACATCCAGTAATTTCAGAGCTACTGAAAATCTTTCAATATCATGTGGTAGTTAAAAAATTGGAATGAAGTCCCAACAGACAGTACAGCTGAGGTAAGCTTACTTGACTCTCTGAATGGTTTATAGTGCAAGCAAATACGAAGATTAGCTTGACTGGAAGTCAACCTGAGTAGCTTTAAAGATTAATAAAAAGTGGATGAATCTTGAAGCTTTGAGAATCATGTATAACTGTCTATGTACTTTAAGCTATGGTTTCTGGGTTTTGTGTGTGTATGTATATATTTGTGCTCTCACCATGAAGATGTTGCATTGTTCTGTTAATGTTCCTGCTGCTTTGTTGCCTGGACTATTTTTGGATGAATTACTTAAAGAGAGGATGAGAGCAATCCTGCTGCTATGTATATTTAGCTAGAGTCTGTGTTTCTGTGGAAAATGGATTTCAAAGGTGCAGTTTGTACATTGCCTTTCATAACACTAAACCTAGATTAATGAGGAAAATTGCCATTCTAATGAGTTTGTGTTGTGCAGGGATAAATGCTTTTTACATGAGTTACAGCCCAGCCTCTTGCGTTTACTCCTGAATCTGAACAAATCTTGGTGTTAAAGACATATGCAGTAATAATTATTGTKTATATTTGTATTCTTATGCAGGCTGTACTAGGTATAAATTCTATGACATCTTATTACTGTTGCAATCTTGGGCCAGTATAACCATGATAGAACCAATGCTTTTGCTTCCAATATCAAATAACCAATTCTTGTAGCACTTTTCTTACTCTTTTTGAGGAGGATTTAGGTATGTTATGCAAGGTATTGGCCAATACCCTTTCCACTTTTGGTGCCAATATCTGTTCCACTTAAAATACTGACTCCACCTTTTTCACTTGAGTAGAAGTAGCTCTTTATTCCAGGAGATGGAAAAATGTTGATGCCAAAACTCTCCTGGTTTTCAGAAGATACTCAAAGGTGAGATAAGTCTTATTTTCTCCAGTTATAGACCAATATAAYTGTGTTCATGGTGCCACACCTGGGCTAATGATCTTTAATGGTCTTGAGCTGGATCTTAAAGCTTTAGCATTGGAAGACTGGGTGATCTTCTACCAAACAACCTCCATGTGCTGCTTCCTAATGTCAGGTTGTCATTCAATCAGTTGTGCCAAACGTTTGTGAACATTTACTTTGTGGGATTTAAAATAAGATTTTTTTAATGTAGAATTTAAAAGTCAGCTATGAAGCTGGTTAAAGTGTCTGTTGATGCAGAAGGAACTCTGGTTTTATACCAGAGCTCCTAGAACTGTGCCTAGAGCTGTTGTCCTGCTTTCCTCTCACTCCTTCAGGTGACTGCAGAGAGAACCAAGGACAGCCTGAGGGTCAGATCTGCTTTCAGCTATAGCACTTTCTGCACTGCCCTTTTGCAGYGGGGCTTTAACTGCTCTGCACAAATGAGACTGCCACCCTTAAGGACCAAACTGTTATCTAAGAGGGCTTCTTCCACTCCTAACAGCTTTGGAACGTGCGAGGTAAAGATAACGTGAGGGTGTTTTAGTGGGCCAAAGCAGGCTGTGGAATTCATGTTTCATTGCAAGATTGTGTGCAGAGGCATGCCTCTGTGGCGGTCGCAGTGGAATGGTGTTCGTAGTATGTGTTGCAGTTTAAAATCATTCCTGGTGTTTAAAACCCTTTCCAGGGGTGTTGACTCTGTAGGAGTTAAAAGCACTAATGCTTCATTAAAGCCATTTTCCTGAGCAGCATGGCTGTGATGTATAAACAGAGCAGACTGGAGTGAATAGGGACTGTTACTAAATATTTATTGAGAACTGCATTCAAAATACTGCTCTTGTGCTGATTTCTCATGTTTGGCTTCATCTTTACAGATCAGCTAATGTGCGTTTTGTTGAGGCGCTCTTGTGGGTTTGAGCTGCCCCTAGTAGCCTTGTGTCATGTAAACATATGRTGAAAGACAGTTACTGCCTCAAGGCCCTGAACCTGCAAAATTAATGTGAATACAATTGTTCGTAGGATTCATATGTAAAATAAAAATGAGATGAAGTGAAAAATTGCATGCTTGTGGCAGCAAAGTGGCAGGCACATTGTTTTCAGGTGTTTGTTACAGATTTTTGTCCCTGAGGCAGGCTGCATCCAAAGCAGCAGAGAGGACATAYTGTGAAAATTCATTTACTCACCTTCTGGCTGCTTTATACCACTTAGTGTTAGAAATCAGGAGATGCTGTGTGGAAGGAAACTCCTGAACAGAGCAAAATCAGCACAGGCAGCTCAGGCARCCAGCGTTTGCCCCTAGCAGAGATAGGGCAGCGTTTGGCTAGACAATCCCTGTGCACATTTGCAGCATTTTATGCTCCAGTAAGTACTACCTAGGGGTGATGTTCTTTAGGATTTTTATTTCTGCTGTTGATAGATCAAGTTAGATCAGCCTAAAGGTTTCAGTTTCCTTTCAGTCGTCTCTTTCTTAACAGTGCAGGAATTCAGACTCGTGTGGATGTGACCTTGTGTCCTCCTGTGCTGGTGTCCAAGGCTGGCCTTTGTCAGGAGCTGTAGACTAGATGGACTGTCATACAGCTTTGGTGTGGCAGGTCTCAGTTGTAAAGTTGACCATTCCGTTTCTTGCACTTTAGCTATATTTTAATTAGTCATGCCTTGAAAATAAAGTACTGTTTGTTTCAAATCATAAAACTCTTTGATTTTTCAAGTAAGTCCCCTCTGTGGTTCTCTAGTCTCACTAGGAAGTGAAGTAGATTTGAAAAATTATGCCAGCCAGCTGTAAACGGACTTGAGGCTAAGGGGACTCGAGTCTTCAAAGAATATTCACTAATGCAAGTAAGTGTACCAGCATATGTTCTGGAGGCTGCAGGTCTTCATATATACTTGCTTTACGTGAGCAGAGTTGCAGAATGTTTCTGAGCAAAACTATTTTTGGAGACAATGGCAATGCCGTGCCCGGTATGTGCAATAAGCTTCATACCAGAGAAGCAGAATAGCTCGAGCAAGCTGCTTTTGTTATGCATTCTTAGAAGCAACTGGTTTTTGAGTGCGTTATATAAAGATGAATTAGACCTAATGGTACTAAATATAGGGCACTGGGATTTACAAGGTTTAGCYAGGACGTGCTTATTTCTCTGCTGTGCCAGTTCTAGCACATCAGACTTGCCTGTGGGTTGCACATGGTCCAGCATCCTCTAGCTGGCAATGATTTAGCAAGGGTGAGGAAAGCTATTGCGTGGTATGATGTGTGTTTCCGAGATGCTCCCAAGAAAATAATGGTTTTCACTTTCTGGAGGAGGTTATGGGCTTTGAAAAGGCTGATGTCTGGCTATAAATAGCTTATTTTGATTTTTTGGTGCTAAAAATGAAACTTTTTTGTACAGGGCATCTATATAATGAATCAAAGCAAATTTTTTCACAATGTAGGTTAGACACTCATCCAAGGATTGCTTAGGTTGCCTCTTGTGGGAAGAGGCTGAGTTGTACAGTGCCAATGGAGCCATAACCCACCTTGTCTCATGTAAACGTTTACATTTCCCTTTCTGCTGGCGATTCTTGTGTGCATGGCTGCCTTCATCAGTGTGCATCTGCTGAGGGCTGACTGATGTGCCCTGCRGTCCTGTATGTGTAAAGAATTGCCAGCTTAATTTGGTAACAAATCAACCTCAACAGAAAGATCTATTCAGACGACATTCCTAGGCATAAACCCTAACAACCTCCTTGATCTTTAAAGTTCCAAGTGACTGGATTCCCAATGCAGCCAGCTCTGCGTTGGCTGCCGCCGAGCGCCGCGTGCATCCTGAGCGTGATGTGCCGCGCAGCGGGAGGCTCCGGCCGCACTAATGATGAGCAGCCTAGCGATGGGCCCTGTCTGCACTCCACTGACTCACACCATTGTTGTCAAGGAAAAAACTGTGGTCCACGACGGGCAGGGAAATCTGTGCTGGAATGCCCTTAATAATCAGCTTCCAAGTGAATGGTGTCTGTCACAGTAAGTACGGTTTCTCTYTCTTTTTGTTTTCCCCCCTCTCTATCCCTCATCCTTCTCAGCATTGTGAGAACATGGAGTTGCATGGGGTTCATTCCAGAGATTATCCAGAGCAGTGAGTGTGAGCTACCCGGGAAGGACAAGTTAACCAGAATTGGCACAACCTTTATTGGGTTCTTTCACTTTGGACATTTTTGTTCCAAGAATTCATAGAACAGGAGAATACAGTACTTCCGGTTCTAGTTTATAGCTGTCTCTTAAGGCTGTGCATTAAGTAGCCTCATTAGAACCTGAAGGAATGTGCTTCAAAATTACTTAGAGGTTCATGGAAGAAGGTAGGACAAGGCACTATAAAACAGATGTCTTTGGAAATCCAAAAGCAGTAGGAGTTTGTGTTGCTTCCCAGCCAAGTATGGATAAGGTTGAATGGCTGACTTCCATCTGTTTGGAGATGATTAGCAGTGTACTTTCTCCCCTAGGGATACCATCTAGAGAGCAACCCGTGAGTTCTCTGAGAACTCGTGCACTCCTTGCACGGCGGCTCCCACACTAGAGTTTGCCTCTGGTGCCCCATAGAGGAGCTGCCACTACCTACCATGGGCCTTGGAAAAAGTGCGGAGCAGAAACCCTATTCTGTGTCCTGCCCTACATTCCCTGGCTCCCCGCTGTGGGCACCTCCTCCCTATGTGGCCTGGAGAAGCAATGACGGGTGCAGTTAAACCAAGGGAAAAGCCCCAGGAGGCTGGAGGGAGATGAGGCTGTTCTCTGGGAAGGTCTATCAGAGATTGCTGCTTTCGGTAACTACCTCAGAAATTCAAGTGTTCATTCAAAGTATGAGACCAGATGAACAAAGAAGGCAACAGAGTGGAACAAGTAACAGGTCCCAGAGAAAACCAGAACAGACAGGGAAGTGCATTACAAAGAGCTCATCCAACTTTACATGGAAATACTAATGCTAACGTTGTCCATAATTAACCCTTTTCAATAGACTGAGTCCTGCCTGGATGGAAATGCATAGATTTAAATGTATGTTCTCCTTAATTTCTTTAAACATAACACGTTAGCTTGTAATCAGTTATTAACAGTCTATTTATGGCGGTTCTCTCTGTCTTTGTTGGTTCAGTCTCTCAGTCATTGCTTAGGTATGTGAAAGCAGGAATTGTTTGAGCAATTAAAGCAGATGGACCATGTTTCATTTTCTCTAGTTTCTCTAGTAGTTTCCATYTCTATTACGGCCCTCTGTGAATAGAGCTGCCTGTTTCTCCTGTTTTCTCTCACCTCCCTGCCAGCAGATAAAGGCTGTCTGTAAAGGCGCTGTAGGGCTTCCAAGCTACTGCAGCCCCCGGTAGCTATAAAAGAATGTTAATTTTGATAAACACCCTACCCCTTGCACTGCAGATGACTGTTCACTTGCTGCATGTTTTCTGCCAAATAGCTCGGAATACTCCATAGCTTCAAACAGGAATGAATGACACACAGACTTTGTGCAACTCGGAAGCATTTGGTTATTACTAGTACATCAGATTGTGCTAGGCAGTCTGTTTTGTGAGGCAGAGTTCATAACATCTATGATTACATGCTGTATGCTGAAATTTGGCAAAAAAAACTTGGTTAATGAGAAACAGCGACTTACATTAAACAATGCTCTGCAATGCAGAATGCTGTCACTCAATGTGAAGTGTAAACTATTTTTTTAATGATCCTTTAAGAAATTACAGCAGCAAGTGCTTTTGTCAAAATGTGCAGGGAGGATCAACTTGGAGTTAGATTTAGGGCTCAGAGTTTTCAAATSTCTCTGGTCCTGGGGCATGCCAGGCTGGGAAAACATTGGGACTCAGGGAAGGTTTCTCTTGATCCTGCATCCAGCCCCCTAGGCATGGCTCAAAGGTGACTTTCAGTGTCTCTTCCCCCCCAGTCTGGAGGGAGGCTACACAATAGTTCACTCAAAATGCATAAGCTGCTTGTTCAAAAGCTGTGCCAACCCTGGATCAGGGGCTTTTACACTTTTATCACTGTAACAAATAAAGCAGTCAGGACCTGGGGTTCCTCACAACGCACTTCCGTGCTGTTAATACTGTACAATCAGCAGTTGGCTGTGCTGTATATATGCTGACTATTTTCAGTGAAAAGAAAACTTTTCTTCACATATGAGCTTCTCCTCCCAGTCCACTGGCTATGACTGAGTTTCTCTCGGGTTACCTGAATTACTGCTTATGGAAAACTGGCTGTTCCCTGTAAGGGCCTTGCGGTGGCCCCTGACTCCTCCTATTGAAGTGTGCTGCTTTAGCAGCGTAGGGCGATGCTGCTGCAAGGGCTCTCACTGCAGGAAGCAGCTTCTGAGAGATGTCTGCCTTCACTTTCAGGTTTATATTCATATCTGAGGGCTGCACAGCGATTTTAATAATAGCTTGACATCGTAAAGCAAGAGGGAATAAGACACTAAAGCATAACATTTCTTTTTGTGTCCCCCTTTTTTTAATGTTATCAGAAACATGAAAGCTGTAAATATAAGCTTACATGTAAATCTAAGCTGTACGACAGAGGCAAAGAAAGTAGTTAAATAGGAGCAGACTTARTTAAATGTACCCAGGATTTCACCAGCACCTGCAAGACCAGTTACCTTATTTCTAAGTGTTTCTTTTAAGGTTCCTTCCATAAGGTAAGGTGTTGATTTCCTGAAAGGATCTCTTGACGGGTTTGCATAGCAACCACGTTTCAGAGGTTTATTCTGATTTATGCTTTTTATATGCCACCAAAGTTTTGGCACAAAATTGGAGAGAAATTTGTCCATGAATTCAGGCTTAAAGTACACAGGCTTCTCCCTGCTGGGCCTGCATWTTCCCTGCTGTATAACTCTGAAATAACAGAGCTAGCACTTTGCCTTCATTAGTGATGGATTATCCCTGGCCTTCCCCATCCCCTTCTCTGTGATTCCACTGCATGTGTTCTACACTTTATACTGCAGTGTTTACTTTAGTGATTTGCTTTGGGTTTGGAACAATTTTMTGACAGAAAAACAGAAGCTAGGGGAGACATAGGCCTAGTAATTTACTAGCTTGTTTGCCCCATATGTCTGTACTCCCCTCCTGGTGTTTCATCTCTAGGGAAGGGCAAATTGAATAGGAGACCAGGCTCATGCTCTATGGATGGGGGAAGAGATGGGATGTGGGCACGTGAACACACAGGACCTCTAGTGGACATAACAGCTCAACACCTCTGTAAATGTCTGTGAACAAGCACACGGAAGGGGATGGAATAAGTTCTGAAAATGGTGTGTTTTTTTTTTTTTTTTTTTAACCCCTGCTCTCTTATTTGTACACAAACATCACCTGGCCCATGAATCACTGGAGTTGTGATGCAGCACTGGTGTTCACATCTTAATGTTCCCTGCTTTTTCACTGGATTTCAAAGTCATATAATAGCTGCTCAGAGCTGACATCCAAAGGATCATGTTCCAGCTGAGAAAGGTGGAGGGCAGCACATTCTGTCTTCTCCCTTGCTGCTGTGCTCAGCCAGAGCAGGGAGGATGTTTAGGAAGAAGGTACTCYGTGCTCACCCTGGACAGGGGCTTCCTAAGGCCAGCCCCACACATACGTAAAAGGCCACTCTCGCTCCGCTCTTCTAGAACCAGAATGGGAAGGCAGAGGGGATGCAGAAAGATATTCAAGAGGAATTCAATTACCACCAAGAAAGACTTCTACTTTATTATCAACTTTCTAAAAATCAGAGACAAATGCTGACACAGTACCTTAGCTACCACCATTACCAAGATATCAAAAACATCACATGATGCACATTTTGGGTCTATTAACAGTAAAGACATTTACCACCTATGGTGAYATAACTCAAACTCTGAACAAATTTCTTCCTGTAAATCTATTATCGAGGACATGAAGCTGGACACTTGGCACAATGCTGCCTATTGCACTCAGGGTGAACATTTAGACAACCAAAACTGCTTTTATTCACAAAGTTTCATGCAGCAYGACTAACACTTTCTTTTTACTTAAAGGATGACACAATTCTATTAAATAGAAATGAAAAAAGAAGCACATTAAAAAGCTTACTAAAGTCAGTTAAATATTTAAACTGAGGTAAAGGTACAAAGTAACCCCTATATCACTGATTACAGGGCTAAAAAGCAGTCCATATCTTCAAACCGGAAGCTGAAAGCCACAGAAGAGCCATGCTTTATTCCTTGATATTTTGAAGTAGCTTCAATAAATGAGACTCAATAGCCTGTTGAACTAAAGCAAAGAAGCAATCTGGTTAATCAGGGTTTAATGTATTTTTAAGTCTTTAAGGTAATAGCATTTTTCTAGCAGATGTTGGCCTGCTGTATGCAGACACTTAATAAAAACAGACAAGATTAAATTCCTGTGTTTGCTGCAGACCTTCAGAAGTAAGGCTCTCACAATACCAAAAGAATACACACTATTAAGGGACATAGTTCTTTGAGGTTCTGATTTGAATTAAGCAGAGAGGAAACCATAAAGCTTTTTATGACTTTAAAGCTTATAAATGGAGAGTAGACAAAAGTGCTTATTAGCAACTACTACTGTTGAACATTGGTACTGAACTCTTTCAAGTCCTACAGTCAGATAAGCTACTGGCAACCCCACAAGCACAGGGCACTGCTTGGAGAAGCTGCACATGCAATGACAGGCTTAYGTTTGAATTCAGATTGTTTCTCTAACTGCAGAGATTTCAGAGCTTTCAAAAAGAAGGCAGTGTGATGGAAAAAAAAAAAACCAAAACACGCAAAGACCCCTTCCCTCTTTCTTTTTTATGGGAAGAACCAAATAAGGTAGCCTAATTCACTGATCCTTGCACTATCACTGTCTGCATCCAAAATTAACCTTCCTCTGCCAAAGCCAGTCTAACAGGGGAAAAAAGTTTTGTAAATTAAACCACCTCATGCCAGTCAAACAGAGCACAGGAGTGCAGGGTGAATGTCAAGGTGGGAATGCAGGCTGCTTCCATGATCACTGCCTGGTGCAACGTGCAATCCTCGCACAGAGGAGCAGAGCAGCTCAGCTTGCTGCATGATGCAGCAACGCTGATAGTTGAATCAGAGGTGACGTCTTCCCACAAGGCACCTTGGTTTCTGAACCAAGGAGAAAAATCATCTTATCTATCTGTCTTTAATACACTGAGCAGCATAGAGACTTTTAGGATAGGGATCTTAAATTTGCAAAACCTCTACCAGCTCATTACAGCAGCTACATAAACAAGGAACAGTAAAGATAAAAAATAAAGAGTTCACATTAGTAATACTCACCACTCCGACAGCCCAAGGCTACAGCCAAATCCATGGAATTATAGCCAGCATCTGTTTCAATAGTTGGATCAGCACCGCTTTCTGTGTAAACAGGGGAAGAATCAAACTTAGATTTCTGACAGTAAGAATTCTCATTAGGGATCACTTAATCTGGATAGTTTGCTTACCAAGAAGAATTTTTACACATTTCACGTGGTTCCCATGCACTGCGTAGAGCAGAGGTGTGCCTCCATTCTGCAAAAGCATGGAAAAGCCTTAGGCATTTAATGGTTGAGGAGTCTGCAACTGTAAATTTCTCGACATAGCAGTAGRTATGTGTATCAGAATTCATAAGTTTTATATATATTTAAAAAAACAAAACAAACAAAATAGGTTTTAAGTCCTGGTTCTTCAACATCTTCCATGTTTTTTCTGGTCAACTGTAGGCTCATCTTCTACAAAGGTACCAACATCATAGCTCTTTTCACCAAAAAATCAGAACCAACAAGACTAACTTCTGTGATTTTGAAGAGCATCCTACCTAAGTTTTAAAAGCCTCATATATCTCAGAAGACTTAGGACGATTTTCAAACGCAGGCCAGGGCTGTGCCTTGTTTCCAGTTTCTGACCAAAGCATACTAAGTTTGTAAATTCCAGACAGGGGCTTACCCAGTCATACTCATTGACATCAACTCCACAGTCAAGCAGCATCTTGACGATATCTGTGTATCCTTTGCTGCAGGCCAGTGAGAGGGCACTTTCTCGCCCTTTCCCYAAGATCTGAGGATCTGCACCCTGAAAAAATAATCAAAAGAAAAATCACAAACGTTTGAAGTGAGGTTTCACAAGGAACTTAGCTTTAATATTCTAAATATGTAGCAGTATTGAAAAGCCTAGAAATGCAAAATGACCTAAAAAGTCAACCAAGAAATWGAAAATTATTTGTATTTTTCCTTACGTTCTGGAGGAGAAATTCCACTACTGCTATCTGCCCATGAGCAGCAGCCCACATCAGAGGGGTAAATCCTTCTTCATCCTTATGATTGATTACATTTTCTGTTTACAGAAGAAAATACATTTCAGCAATTCTTGTCACTGAAGCACCATATGAGCTGCTAGAATAAAAGTGTTGACATACCCATTGTCAATTGATCAATGCACAGATGTGCCCTTAACAGTCATTCTCATGTGAACTTACAAATAAAATTTTAATCCCAGTGGTGATGCAAATGTCCTCTTACTTGGGGGGAGGAAACCAACAAGCCATGTTAAAATTTAGAKKTTTTTTTTTARTTCTATAAATGAAGCTCTATTTTTATTCGAGAATGTTTAAAGTTGTTTGTAATCTGAGCTATTTCACTGTAGAGAAGGTCTGCCTCAGAAATACATTCCGTATTATACTGTACAAGGTACKTTTTTTCAATACAGTGAAAGACACAAAACCTTTTAAATAATTAACTTGTAAAGCAATATAGATATTATAACGCCATCCCTTTGAAAGATTAGGTTATCAATAGGGTTTTATGGAAAAATAGGGTTTATTTTATGGAAACAGGTAAGATTTACTTCTAGAAGTGTGGGAAGCAAGTAAAAACAAGTAACTGACTGGAGGGCTGATTTAATCTTTCATTTAATCTTTTTTAATCTTCTAATTTTTTAATCTTTTAATTTAATCTTTCATTTTCAATTAATGTTTCATAACTAAACATGCAAACAAACAAAACCCCACCATGCCACTTCAGAATCCATTTGTATTTTGTGTATGAAAAACTAACAAGCTACATATCCTCGATTACTCATTACTTACTTTCCATAAWCATTTCAATGAATATTTACTGAATGCAAGGCTGACTACTAATAGTTCAATCAGAATATACTATTATATCTGTTCATTATATAGAGTAGCACTGCTACACTGCCAACGGGATCAATTTCTTAAATTATCAATATATTGCTCTATATGGTAACTGCCTGAATACAACTGGAAACCATTAACAGGAATGTGTTTTAAATTTTAAATTGTACCCCTGGGAGCAGGGGTACAATTTCCCTGATAGAATTCACAATTTCTCCTCTCTCAGTTTGCACATTATACCCCTATACCTGCRGAGCAGAGGGAAGAAGGGACTGACCCACAACTCCCACTAATGATAATGTTTCATTGAAAACAAACAAAGGTAGCAGAGACTCATAAAACAACAATGCACATTTGCAAAGGAGAAATACCTTAAATATCCAAATATTTGTAGCATATTAGGAAATTTTCTACACAGTTTTGGGGGTGAAGTTCAAGTGTAACAGGGTATAAATTCTTCAAAGGAAAACAGAACACACACACACACACACAAAGTACTTAACCTCTGACCTTGTTCAATACGTGTAGCCAGGTACAGCATTTCTCCCTGAGCAGCTAGCTGGTGAACTGATAAAGCTGCAAAAAGAGAAGCAAAAACATGTAGTATGCACACAAATTTTCATTCTGTTCTGAGATAGACCTGCTACGTCCACTGGCTTGTGCAGCACGTAGTTTTAGATTTGAGAGCAGATTTCACCTTATTTCACCTTACTTTAAGATAGTAATTGGAATTACTACCTTAAGAATTAAAATTTCTTAATCAAGCATGTAAAAATAGAGCTTAAGAAGAATTAGAAAAAAGAAATCAGGTTTTCAAATCAAGAATTGGATCCCCTCTTGAAAACATGCTTCAGTAATGAATTCGATACTGTAGACAGATTATCATTTTAAGGTTTTAACCACATGAAATTAGACAAGATTATCTCAGTGTTTTTCTTCCTACATTACATTCATTAAAACACCAATGAAAAATGGGAAAAAAATCACACAATTAGATACCTTATGATTCACAAAAATAATTAACAGTAAGCCAGAAGGATACTTACAATTTACAAGCAGAGGCGTTGTAGAGACTTCATTTCCCCTGTGCTTGTTAGTTAGGGTAGTTGACTGTTTTATCGGAGAGAAATGCTTAGTTGTTGATGGAGTGTAAACATGTCTTACTTGGATACCAGGGGAAGGAGAAGTATGGATGTTGCATTCAGCTGCATTGAACAGAGACAATAAACATGACTTCAGTGCTATTAAGAGCATTAAAAGAAACGCACGGGATCCAGGTCAAATTAGAAAGCTCCAGTGTCATCAGATCTTTAAAGACTACATTAAGTAACCTTTGTGAGCTAAAAAAAGTAACCTTTGTGGGTTTATCAGGTAGGAGAGCAATACAGGGCATGCATTATCTTTATTAACACTCTCCAGCTTAATGAACATAATGCAACCATGACCATGTAACTGCTCAGCTCATCATTTTGCCTCCTGTTAGCCAATACACTGCATGATTGCAGAGGAAATGGCCACAAATTGAGGCACCAAAAGTTCCAYAGGAACTTGAGRAAGAATTYCTTAMCAGTGAGGGTGACAGAGCCCTGGAACAGGCTGCCCAGAGAGGTGGTGGAGTCTCCTTCTCTGGAGATCTTCCAAACCCGCCTGGACATCACCCTGTGCCACATGCTCTAGGRGACCCTGCGTGTGCAGGGGGGTTGGACTAGATGASCTCTAGAGGCCCCTTCCAACCTTAAGCATTCTATGACTGGATCCAACTTTCATTAAATTTCTCTATTAGGACTTTTCTCCTGTAACTGCACTATGAATGTCTTTGGAATATTTATCCAATAGGAATAAAGCTTTTACATGCTACCTTGTTGAAAATGCAACAGCACAAAACTAATTAAAACTCAAAAAGTCACTCACTGTTTCTCTTCTTTCGTACATTTTTTAGCTATCAGTAATAGTATTTTATTACAGAATTTATGTTTTGTCTTGGCTTCTAATTCGCAGAAGTTTTTGGTTCTGAGAAGTAGCTGAGAAGCCAACACTTTTTAAAAGATGAATGATTAAATACTAGGAAGACAATGAAAACTGAAACGCCATTACTGGCCAAATTGATTTGCGGCTAGTGTGCAGCAGTAATTAATGATTTGAAGTTAATTAACACGTGCACCAAATTCACGCTATAAAGAACTTCATGATTACAAAGCCAAGCACAACTTTGGGAACAGAACTGATCAAAATAACTATAAATGGCCCTTGGCAACAGCATGAAAACAAAATTACATTTTGTTTACCAATTAAATAGCTTCAGCTGAGACTTATTGAACTAAGAAACCTATCAGGGATTTTTGTCCTGCGATCTCTGGATCTGCAGGGATACTTTTAAGGGCAACAAATGTTACCTAAGAAAAATAACCCTGGTGCTGATGGGTCTAAATGTGCTATTTGAGTCTGCAGCTCCACTTAGGGCCTGTAAGTCAAAAAAGTTTGAAAAATACAATAGCAGAACTGCAGCCAAACCATAAAAATTACAGGAATCAAGATCTACAATAGGTTTTTGTTTCTGCAATTATTGCAAATGAGTAAGATTCAGCATGCTGAAAAGATGCACTACTAAGTCTGAAATATTAAAGCAACCCTGATGAACAATATTGGCCAAAACAAACAGATTTAAGCCCTAATTCTGCCCTTTATACATAAGCCCAGCTATGATAAAACCGTGATAACTCTGATGGAGCTGTACAGAAGTGGGTGGACACTGGCTGCAGGGAAGAGTTTGCAGTACTTTACCAATATTCACTTTCAAGGAGCATGAAACCAAATTAGAAAATCAATCACTTCAGTGACTGCAGGCTTTGTGCAGCCATATTGATAAAACAAGACCATCTGTATAAACTGTGTTATCATGGTACTAGTGAGAGGCTAAAGCACAAGCCACAAAGCTACTGTGGTTAAGATGATCAAATTAACATAACTCATAAAAACAACAGCCCATTACTGACTGCATATAATAAAAATTCTAAGGGAAAAAATTACAGGAAAAAGAATCATACATCAGCATGCACACAACAAAAAGGGATTTTTTTTTAACATATCAGGATAATGGGACGGGACAATCCATACACAACAATTTGTACCACGAATTTCAACCTTTAAATAAGACAGATGCCACTTCCAGGTCAGAGTTAACTTGGTCTTGAATGTTTTTACTGTCCTCCTCATTGAGAGATTTCACAAACCGCGAGCAGACATTCATGTCGAATCTGTTGGGCAAAATGAACTTCATTCCCATGGCGACGCTCTGCGCGGGGCCCTCCTCCGCGCCGGGCTCCAGCTGGTGCTCCACCTTGATGTTGGGCATGGCCGCGAGGCCGTAGCCCGTGGCGCACTCTTCCACCATCAACTGCCCCGCGGCGTCGCCGTTTGCTGTGGACGCCATGGCTTCACGCACACGGCACCTCTACGTGGAACGTCTCTTCATGCCTTCCGGGCCCCAGCAGCTCCAGCCTGCCAAGCTGTCTCCAACGCGCTATGGATGTTAAAGTAATCTGTAATTAAACACGAATATCCTTCACTTGGGATGTTATATAATAATATTGCACAATGCATAAGGGCACATCAAATTTCCTTAATTTATGCTTATGGCATTTTAGATAGCCCTAACACAATGAAATAAGTATGTAAATACTGACAGAAGCCATCAGCCCCATCCTCTGATTATCCCCCCCACCCCCTGCTTTTAATTTTTCCCCTCTTTCTCAAGTGGCTGTTCAAGCCAATCTCCATAATGAAGCAAACCAAAATTCATTTAAGTGAAAACTCAGAATGTCAGTCTGGTTGTACCAAATTAAGCTATATACATAAGTATGTACATGCATATATATATATATATATATATACACATACATACACACACACACACGTACATATTTATGCTAAGTACTGAACAAGGCGTAAGAGCTCAGCGCCTGGGAAACGCCGCTCTCCGTCACGCGCCAGGGCCAGACTGCGCCTCCCTTCGTGACTCGAGGTCCTCCCCTGGCAAGTGGGCCAGAAGGCCAGGCTGGGCCGGTCCCTACCTCGGGGCAGGCGGGGGGCAGCGCCGAGGGCGGCCCGAGCTCGGGGCCGGCGACGTCTCCCGAGCCCCGCGCGACGCCTCCTCCGCGCGCGCAGTGCCGGCGGGCGGAGGCGGAGACTCGCTTCCGGCGCGCCGTCGCCGCCATTGGGCAGCGGCGGCGCGCGGGGATGACGCGGCTCTCGCGAGCGCAGCGCCTTCCTTTCCGCGAGCGGGTCATGGCGGCGGTGGCGTGCGGCGTGGCCATCGCGACCGTTACTGTGGCCGTTACCGCGGCTGTTACTGCGCCCGTTCCTTGAGGCTGCACCGGCCTCTTCTGAGAGCCCGCTCGGCCCGGACCGGCCTGTCTCGGCGTACGCCGGCCCGTCCCGTCCTGTGAGCGCGCGAGGCGGCGCGGCCTGGCCCGCAGAGGCGAGCGCCATGGCGAGCTACAAGCCAGTGGCCATCCCGGCGCACCCGCGGCTCGGCGAGAAGGTCACGCAGGACGCGCTCTACTGGCGCGGCTACAAGGTGCGAGGGGCGGCCGCCGGGCTGCCCCGCGGGGTGCCGCGGCCAGTGGCGGGGGGTTCTAACGGGAGGTAATTGATCGACCGTGACGCGTGAAAAAGACATTAAAAGCGCATCCGTAGCCTGCGAAGCAATAAAAAGCTGGCGGGAGAGAAACTCGATAGGGCTGTGTTTTCAGATTGAATCCGTCCTGGCCTGGATTTGGTGGACTGTGTAGGAAGAAGAGTAGATTTAGTTTTACTGCTTTCATTTTTGGCAGTGCTTCTGTGTATTTGATAACTATTATAATTCTTTCAGACACCTGTTCAGATAAAGGAGTTTGGTGCCATAAACAAGATAGACTTCTCCCCAGTTTCTCCCTATAACTATGCTGTCACTGCCTCCTCACGGGTAAGTGTTTTTCTGTTGAGGTTTTTATACTTATAGGCTCTATAAATGGTCGTATTTCATTTGCTGGCTGGCATTGTGTGAATAAACTTAACGCCTTCTTGTTTTGCTAGATCCACATTTACGGTCGTTACTCTCAGGAACCGATCAAAACCTTTTCTCGCTTCAAAGATGCTGCCTACTGTGCCACATACAGAGATGATGGCAAACTGCTTGTTGCCGGCAGCGAAGAAGGTAGCATCAGACTCTTTGATATCAGTGGAAGAGCACCACTGAGACAGTTTGATGGTCATACTAAGTAAGACAGTGTTGTTTTCTACCTTGTGCCTATACACTTGCTCATGTATTATTATATGTCTGTGTATTGCTGAAAATCTTTAAAATGTTAATCTGTGTTATATCCAGCTGTCTCACATTCTTCTTGTTGAAAATTAGGCTTTAAACTTCAGAATATATTCAGTATATATTCTTTTAATTAAAACACAAATCAAGTAGGTGGAATAATGAATGCATCTTCTAATTCAGGCAGGTATCCCTTATTTAGTATTTGTGTGTGTATAATATTGTAGCTACATAGCTATATGRGTATATGAATTCTGTGTGATGCTAAGAGAAACAGAATTCTAAAAAATGTTTTCAAAATGGTGAAAAAAATTGCTAAGTAGAACAAAAAATCACTTTTAAAAACAAGGAGTTGAGTGGGCCAGGAGATGAGGCTTCAAGATGGTTCTTCTGTTCCAGTGAGGAGAAGAACATTTGAAATACTGGTTTTAGAGAGAACACACTAGGAATATTGAAATCACATGGATTGCTGTGTTGTGGAAAGCCATATGTGTTTTACCTGTCTAGAGCAACAGCAAAACTCCCTTAGTACACAGGCAGAACTCCAAAGTGTTCCTTGAAAGTGTGGCTTACTTCTGAAAGTGTGTGATGGAGCATTATCTTATGTCTTGACCACTGAGTTAGCTAAAAATAAGTTTTAGGGTATCTATGTTTTCTGTCAAAGTTAATCTTTGTTGGGATGTTAAAGTGGTAATGTAGATTTGAATAGTGATGTTTAAGGGACAGGAACAGCTTCCAAATATGTCTTAAAATGTAATAATTATACATTTAGAGTAAAATACCCCAGTGAGAAATAAACAGTTCACAGCTTTCAAAAAGACATCAAGTAGCCCTGTAAAATCCTCAAAACAGATCTTGTTGGTGCTTAGATCAGTACCATGAGTACCAAAAAAGCATAAGCTTTTTTCTCTATCTGAAAACACAAAACCTAAAGTGCTTTTAAATTATAAAAGAGATGGAATATTTTCCTGTAATAGATTTCAAAGCACTTATTATTGACTGTAGAAACCAGTATGTATCTTAACTTTTGGGTATTGTGGATTCTGTTTTCTAGAGCTGTTCATGTCGTGGGCTTCTTGTCTGATAAATATAGAATATTTTCTGGTGGTGATGATTATTCGTCAAATCTGTGGGATATTCCAAGTGCTACAGAAATTGTGTCATACAATGAGCATTTGGATTACGTACGCTGTGGTTGCGCCAGTAAACTGAATGCAGATGTCTTTGTAACGGGTTAGTATATTGTTTTGCTTCATTTTTTAAATGTGTCTTTTGGATCCAATAGGAAAAAAAATGTAGAATGATAGTTTCTCTTTGATGATTTATTTTAAATTGCATGAGTGCCATAACACTGATACCCATAGGGAGACTGTTAAGTATCCTTGCTTTTAACGGGCACTTTCTTTGTGCTTTAGTCTGTTAAGGTTACTTACCTTTTAAAGCTTAGGAAATTCCTGTGAATGTGTGCTTTAACTCGCTTTGACTGAAATGTTTTATCACATTTTGGAAGAAGGTGATGTAGTAAACTATACTCTGTGCACAAAGCTTGTGGTCTCAAAACTGAATCGTAAGGTGCTGTGAGGTCTTGCTTGAAAGCTGTTGCTTTTGGATTTCTTACCAGTTGCTATGAAAATTCTTGTATGCTATATTCCTTACTTTTAGATGCAGAAGATGCTGGTTTTATCAGATTTTCTGAGCTCTGTTATTTTAAAACTTGAGTATCTATTGAAAATAAAATTTCAATTTTATTTGATTTCAAAGATTTCAATTATATTTGATGCCTAACATGTTGATAGGCCTAGAAATGAAAGCCGTGTTCTGTCTGAAGACTGTAAATTAACTCATTAGGTTTTAAGTGTATAGTTTAAAACTATGTCTATTTGTCAAGAACTCCTTCAGCTGGTAGCACGTGCCTATTCTAGATTTTGAAATAGTTTCACTTTTGAAATTCGCTTTCCTAATTTTGGTGGTGTTTACAGGTTCATATGACCACACTGTGAAGGTATTTGATGCACGAACAGAAAAAAGTGTCATGACKATAGAACATGGGCAGCCTGTGGAGAGTGTGCTTCTCTTCCCCTCCGGGGGCCTTCTAGTGTCTGCAGGTATCTAAATGTGACCCTAATTTGAGAAACATTTCAGCTGCTTAGTTCCTGTCTGCTGTCTTTATTTGRCAATGAAATGGTGACTTATCAGGTGGATTTCTTTGAGGCCTTCTTAGGAATCTGAAAGATCTGGAGAGCAAATGTAGAGGTTTTTGGTCTCCAATTTGTTCATTCTTGTAGTGGATCAAAAAAATCCACTTTTTAAAGGTCTAAATCAAGATTTGAAGAGTACGTAAGACAGGACTGTATCTTTCTYGTAATGATGACGCTTAGCAAGACTGTGTAGTCTCAGCTTTTCAGAAGGAAATCTGGTGATTTGGTAGAGTCAAATTCTTCTAAGGACAATATTGAGACATGCAGCAATGCTTGCAGTGCCTTGAAGAAGGGAGCAGACTTGTCATCTKCCTTATCCTTTGTAATGGGTGATGAGTAGGTACAGAAAACTTGGTGTTGAAAGGAGGAATCAATCTGTGCTATCACTGTAGAAACTTCTTCAGGAAAGCAGAATTATATATGCCTCAAAAACTGTTCTCTGTGCTCTTTTCTCATAGGAGGTCGATATGTCAAAGTTTGGGATGTACTAAAAGGTGGACAATTACTAGTTTCGCTTAAAAATCACCATAAAACTGTTACTTGTTTATGCTTGAACAGCTCTGGACAAAGGTTGCTGTCAGGATCTCTGGACAGGTTAGTAAATTCTATGATTTCACTGTGAGTTAAATTTCTTAGGTTATCTTTAAAGGTAAAACATCAGGATGAAGTTTCACAGATGGTTTGAGATGAGATGTTTTTAACTGTTAGGGAGGTAATTTATCTGGATATCTTGGACCTGAGTGTATGTTGCAACATACATTACCTTTCCCTCTTCTTAACCTGAATATCAGTGGAGATTACAGGTGTGTGGCACTTAGCGTTTGTTTTCCTGCATCTACAAATAGACCTTTGCAGTCACAATAGAGTAACTCTTCTTACTTTAACATAGTCACTGTTAGCTAAAACTGGTACTACTATTTCCTATAAAAGACCTCGTTTTTGCTTGTCTGCCTGCTTGTCACCCAAACTGACCCTGGTGGAAGGAGTGCATCCAAGGTGCAGGAGTCAGAAATGGCCTCATTACAGAATGTCCCTCAGCTCTTCTCCTCACACTGTTTTGCTGACTACAGTTACTCAACTTATTTCCGCATAAGAAGTAGTCTGAAATGACAATGGTTTGTTCTCTGCCTTCCRTCCTGTGGTACTTTTGAGGCTTACTGAGCCTATTCAGATATCATAAGATGAAGATGATTAAGTTTGTACCTACTTGTCATTCAATGCTTGTAATGCCAATAAGTTCATTTTTTTTTTAAAGTGCTATTTTATTTTTCTGTTGTTTCCCACCCTCAGCTAAATCATTAAACAGCAAAAGGAGGCAAGAATATTTTTGTTTCCAGAAGTTGTAACTATCTCTTCCATTAAAAAAAAAAAAACAAAAGCCCTTCCCCACCACTGCCCAAATATTTCCTACTAAGTGTTGTTAAATTCAGATGGTTACTATATCCTCTGTTTTTTTTTCTTATCCTTCCCCATTTGATGTCTTTCGGGGAGTGAGGATATTCCTTTCTTTCCTTTGTGCCTTACTGGAATCCTTCTGTTTTCACAGAATAATGAGTAGTAAGTTTAGTCATAGTCTGAAAAAGTGTTTAGAAGCTCAGTTGCATTAGAATCATCAGATCTTACAGAGCTTTAGAAGGATGAAGTTCTTCTAACTTGTCTTCAGTAAGGTATTCCTAACAATTTTTAATAATTTTCTGTACAGGCATGTGAAGATTTATAGTACAACTTCCTACAAAGTAGTTCACAGTTTTGACTATGCAACATCAATCCTCAGTCTTGCATTGTCGGTAAGTTCATTAGAAACCTCCCTAGGCAAGCTAATTACCAATAACTTTTAAGAAACTTAAGTAATTCTTTTTCCTTTTGTTGCTTCAGACCAAATAGATTATTAGGTGCTTCAGAAGAGTGCTCTGCATACAAAGTAGTATCACTGAATATATTTCTCTTTAGGAAATCTGTAGTAAATATTTAAACATAAATAAGGCACCGGTTATTACCTTATTAGATCAGTAAAAAATTGTGTGTGACTGTCTAGGACTATATATCTTGAGGAAAGTAGGGACAAGGGATTAGCCATGCCTTTGGGCTTGAAGATTTTACTGATCTTTTGCTCTTCAGGAACCTTATGAGTTTTCTTTTACAGCAGTGATAAAGAGATGAAGTAATTCATTTGTGATTGAAAAATCTGGGATGGAATGAACCTTTCTTAGAAGTAGTTGGTATCAGGTTGGCCTGAAGAAGAAAAGAGCGCATAGGGAATCAGCAGAGACAAACTTGTCTGCCAAGCAGGTTYTTGCTGTCTCAGAAACAGACATTTATTCTTCCAAGCCATTTGAGTTCCAGTGGATAAATGACCTTCTGGGAAGAAAGTTGGAGACCAGCCCCATTTCTTGTAAACACTGCTATTGTGCTGTCATTCTCCTCCTGTCGAGCCTCTGAAATGGAGAGCCAGGGATGCCAGCCCTCTTATATTACTGTTGTCCCTACTCTTAAGGGAACCCTAGGGAAAGCAGAAATTCTTCCTGAAGAGTTCTGCCTACTTTAGTTCTACCTCAAATCAAACCAGTCTTACATTCTTTTATAATTATGATTCTATTCTGAGTCTGCTACCATCATCTGAGAATAGTATTCTCCTAGGATTTAAGGTGGCACAATTGGCTTATTCAGTGACATGGTGACCTCAGTTTTATATTTTCTGTAGTTATCTCTAATGCTTTATTTGGTTTTACTTAACAGCTGTTGAGCATGTAGCTGATGGTTTTTATAGAATTATGTGCTAATTGTAATAGGTCAGAAAACATTGTTTTATATATGAAGTTACTGTTTTACCCCGTGCATCACTTATCATTATGATCTTCAGCATTATGATCTTCTGCATATTACCTTGCTATGCAGATAGAATCTATACCAGTGGATGATGTTCTGAACAATTTTCACTTTGTTCTCCAAATTGCTATAAAAATGCTAGCTTTCTAATAGATGRTGTTCCTCTTTGTTGTACAGCATGTAATAGCCAAAGGGAACTGCACATTGTTTAAAAAACTGTCATAAACTATAGACATTTGAAACCTGAAATGGAGTAATGATGTTTTAATCTGAAGTGTGTTCTAAATGAAATGATTCTACGATCCTGTAATTAGAACTTTATTATGAAGTAAAAATAATTGAAAAAAAATTCATAATACAGCATGCATCAAATAAAGACATTAAGTAACTCTAATTTTTAAAGTTTACTTATTTTCTATTATTTATTCTCCCATTTTAGCCTGAAGATGAGACCATTGTTGTAGGTATGACCAATGGAGTACTAAATGTTAAACATAGAAAACCTGAAGAAAGTAAAGTGAAGGCTCAAAATAAAAGACGACCAGCATAYAGAACCTTCGTAAAAGGAAGAAATTACATGCCAAAACAGGTATGGCAGGGTGATAAAATGTATACTGAAGTTCTTCTCAAGACTGGATGTGCATCTACCTTACTCTGAACTTCTCTTTCAATTCTAGGAGGACTTCTATGTTAGTAAACCTGGAAAATGTGTTTTGAGGAAGTATGACAAGCTACTGAGGAGCTTTCAGTCATCCAAGGCCCTCGATGCAGTACTAGAGGTAAGGTGCTCTCATGTTGTCCTGCTGAAATTGCATTCTGTYATCTGAAATGGATTTTGATTTACCTTGGACAAACTTTATTCTAACATAGAACTGGAAAGGAATCAAATCTATRTGAGTTCCTTTTGCATTATTATGTATTTGCAAGCTTGTATCAGTTCTGTTTTGTTTGAAGATGGTGGTTTATACTAAACTTTTCTTTAATATGTCCAGCCCCAAATCAGGCTGTATACTCCTGAAGTTACAGTTGCAGTCATGCAGGAACTAAATCGCAGAGGGACACTAAGGAGTGCACTTGCAGGCCGAGATGAGAAGCAAATTAGTCTCCTCCTTACCTTTGTGACAAGGTATTTTTTTTCMTAAAATATTTCTCTGAGCAGTTATTTTGGTTTTATATCTTTTTGGTTTTTGACATGTAGCCTTAAGAGGTCATGAGTTGGGACAGTTGATACTCTTGAAGTCCATATGCCTTCTGATAGGTCTAGGACTAGGGTCCAGGATAGGGTCTAGGAMTTCATCCAGAGTACTGGGATAACTTGTATGTTGGCACAAAGCACATTTGCTGGTAATGAGAGCCACAAAAAAATGTTTGTCTTGTCGTCTTGCYTTATATTCTACATCTAGTGCTGCAGTTTTCTTTATCTTGATGAAACTCATTCCCGCATGTACAGATGCTTTTCCTTGTCCWCCAAACCTTGTTGCCTTCCCAACAGAAGGGTGGGCAAGTACCACATTGAAGTTTAGGCTCGCAGCACTGAGTCTTCTCCTTTGTGAGGCTTCTTTAAGAAATGTGTATGAGAGAGCCACATGCAGCTAGTTAGTGGAAGGAGGAGGGCAGTTGGCCAAAACAGTAAAACTAGGATGTGTTCTAATTTTGCAGACGAGTGATTGAGCCCAGATTTACTCCTATACTGGTAACTGTTGCAGATATGATCACTGGTAAGTACAATTAAAAAGAAGACTCAAAGCTGTAAGGCTTACCTTGGAAATAAGGTGCATGAAGTGCTAGGTTTTTAAGAAATCACAGTTGTATTGTTTATGAGTACAAACTCAGCAGTGAAAGAATGATCTCTATTACTCTGACCTGTATCAGAGTCTGACTTGTGATTACGGCAGCAAGCTTTTCGTCAGCGCTAAACATGTCCGATACTTTGTACTGCTGTACTTATGTAGTACAAGTGACTTCAGCTTCTCCATGGACACATAAAAAGACTATTTGAGGTTGTTAAATTTTCTGATTYTGTTAGTTTAACATTGCTATTGTGAGAATATGCCAAAAATTAGCACTGTTTTTAGAACATCATTAAAATTGTCTTGTTTGACAGCATGAGACTATTGCGAGGCTCCTTAAGTGTATGTCTAACTAGCTAGTATGACATTCCTGTCTTTTTGGATGTGTAGACCATTAAATGCCTGTTTCTTTGCAGACATTTATCAGCCTGTGGTTGGACAGTCAGCGCTTGTCGATAAACAGTTCTTGAGACTCCAGGAAGCCATAGGAAAAGAGATTGACTATCAAGAAGAACTACTAGAAGTTTTGGGAATGATGGATGCGCTATTTGCTACTTTGACTAAGAAAAAGACTTCTTCATTGGAAGAGAACAAAAGTAATGGTCTTACAAAGACTCTGGAACAAGATATGAGTAACTGACTGACAGCAGTCGCAACAAATTGTCACAAAATCTGTGTGGACTTGAAATACGTGACCTGATCTCCCAGTAACTTTTTATAATAGCAGCTTTCAAAATACCCCGTCTCTGCAGAAATTCTCTTGCAGAGTGTGATTTTTCAAGAGGCTGAATTATTGAAGACAGAGAAAAAAGGGACTGTTTCAAATTTTTCCATGTAATATTTTTTGAATAACTGAATTTTAAAGTTTTATTCCAAAGCTATTTAACTTTTAAAGTGTTTCGTGCATCCAATACGAAGTCATTATTTGATTTGGAGAAACAGTCAAAAACTTCCACTTTTTATTCATCAGAAAATAATTGAGGTTTGTCTGATTTTACTGTCATGAGCCTTTATATAGGAACTGGTTAATATCCAAACTCAGGTACTTGGACACAGGAATAAAACCAAGTGCAAGTTTGATATAACTTGACTGCATTGTGTTTTCTCTCTGCTTAGTGTCCATCTCACTGTCACAAATTTATAGGAAACAACAAGATGATGTAAGAAGTTGAGTGCACATGATTTTTTTTTTCTTTTTAGCTCTGTAGAAGAAATATGCTCACGTTTATTGAAAAACTTGCCAGTTTTATTTTTTTTTTTAAATGTGTATACTTTGATATGAACTGAATTCTCTACAAAGTAGAGAATTATTTAAGGGAAATGATTTCAAATTCACTTAGGGAATAAACAAGATTCTCATCAGTTAGGAAATTACCAGTTAAGTAGAATTACTTTTTTTTTTTTAATGGGGTCCTATCACTTTTATTGTACAATGAATGTAATACAAGCCTCCCTTATTGGAGAATAAGATATATCTTGAATGCTGGAGTATTTGCGTACTAAATATCAAGCGACAGTGGGGTAAGATAGTATACTTTGGAAAGGTAGGTTAGGTGGTCCTGGGTGTACCTATGTAGGAAGGCAGTAAGGTTAAAACTTAGTTCTTAACTTGTTTCTGTGTTTTGTGTTTCCTCGGGGCTGAAATATGGTTGGGATTAAATATGATCTTCCTGCAAAAGGAACTTGCTTAGGTGTGGTAATGAAAGATTTTACAAATACCCTGAACAATTCCTGCAAGATATGCATAAAATCTTAGCCATCTTTGACTGAAAGCTGAGGAGCAGTATCTGGTCAGCTCTTAAATTTATTAGTGTGTTATAAATTCCTGATTACTGGGTTTTGTTTGCTGTATTTTGACGTTGTAGGCTTGTACATGACAGTAAGGAGCATATCCATAAAAAGTTACTTACCTCAGTGTTAATTTTATTATCTTGAATGTATTTCTGCTAATATGCTTGAACTCTCTGATGTCTTTTAGCAACTCAATATGTTACTTCTAAGTGTGTAACTTAATCAGGCAAAGTATCTAAGAAGACTTCAAAATGAAGCTTCAGGGATAGATTGTGTTACCTTGTTGGATTCCTTGTATTTTACTACCCTTGGGTAATTTTTGCAGTTGAAGGGGATATGTATGTTGACAGCCTGGTGTTCTACTGCCTCAGGACTGTTCATCTTGACATCAAATATCTGAATATCATTAGTAAAAAAGTCTGAATATCTTTAGATGTATACTTTGGRACTATCCATTGCAGTGCCTTGGAATTTGATGTGTTGCTAGTAGAACCAGAGAATGAAAGTAAGGTTAAAATAGCAAATAGCTTATCATTTTAGACTAGCTTAATTGATTACAAGATTTTCATCCATGTAGTTCTGCACACTGAGTTTCCCAAGGTAGAACTGGAAGCAGTTTGATTTTTATCATTATACAAATAAAATTTTGATTAAAAAAGGTGAAAAAACAAAAGCTATTTATTTAAGACCTTATTTAAGACTACTGAAACTGTTCTGGAGATTCTTATCCAGAATATCTGATTTTCTGGTACTTGAGTGGAAGAAGCCGGATATACTATGAGTTCTGCCGGGTTCAGTGTCTCTGTGTTGAATGCTAGCATTTGTTCAAGTGACACCTAGTCTGTTTGTCAGACTTGTCTCTCTTGTCTGTAGTGTCCCTGCTGTTATTTGTTACCAAGATTATTTTTGATCTTCCCCTTCGGCTCCTGTTAAGTAAGATTTATTTTTATTATGATTTTTTTTCAATACTTCTATAGTTAAGTTACAGCGGAATAAGCATTTATTTAGAAGAGAAAAAAGAATCTCCTTTTACCCCTATTTCAGGATATCATCGTGCATTTAAAGCGTTATTAGCATGGGGCCTCCTACAGTCTCATGCAACCAAAAATAGACTGTGTTTCTAAAAGAAAAGTGAATTTAAGACTTCAATTTCCTGTTCTTCAGCCACCTGAATTCCAACCAACCAAGGAGCTGGTTGGTTGGTTGTTTTTGGCAAGCCTTCAAGTGAGCTTTCTCAGGAAAGCTGCTGATCTCTTTTCCTTTGATGACTTTTGATAATGGCCTCTGATAACAGGCAAAATTTGTGTTGCTGAGTTACTTAGGTGTTTAAAATTCATGAAGATTGATGCCTTTGTATTGCATTAATAGATGTGTGCTTTGAAGACCATGCCACTAGAATTTCCCAAGTTTTATCAGTTGGGTTCCAAGCTGAGCAGCTGGTCATGAGAAAGCAGAGAATACCAATGCTATGGATGCTGTAACATTATGACTTAGTGATATAAAGGACTTCAAAAATAAGAGACACCTGAAACAAGCTTAAAAAAAAATCTCATGAAAGAAGGTATTTTGAGAGGAACAGGGCTATCTTAACTGATGTTATCCGTACTTTCTTGCTAGGGCTTGCTTTGCTATAATGCACTATACAGGTTTCCATCATAAAATGGAACACTTCTTTGGCTGTTTAYCATCGCAGTGGTGTGGGATTGCAATTAGCATCTTAGAAATGAGTGTCATTTTAAACGAGTTGTTGAAGTCTGTAGCATATGAGTGAGAACACTCTCCTGCCAGTACTGTGAGAAKCTAGGCTGTAAACCACAGTAGCTCACTAACTCCTTTATGAGCCATCTGTACAGAAGTGGTGTAACATTTGAGTGATATCATCTCCACTTGTTCCCATAGGAGAAGGCTTCAGAACTCCATTTTTATGTGTGCCTTGTAAAGCAAGAACAACTAAACCACTTTACTAGTGCYGGAGGATAGCAATTTAAAATATTGTTTTAAATAATTGCAAGCTTTGGTCTTGGATTTAAAGATCTTAAAATACTAAATTTATTTTGTACCAAATTGCTTAGGCAGTTTTAATAAAATATAGTTTTTGAAAGCAGGGTACTCCCTTTGCACTTATCAGTTTGGATATAGGTTATATTATCTGAACATTTCTTATAACCTAACCTATTTATTTTTTATAACTGTAAAGTACATTTATGTGCTATGAAGTAATGTAGGACTCTTGAGTGATGATTTTGTGTGTTTCACAGCTCTATACTTGCTTTCCTTTTCATAAAATACTCAGTCTTTGCTACCCTGGTACGATAAGTTTTGATACTTAAATGCAGAAAGATTAAAGGGATGGAGAATGGAATGCTTTTGTTTAGCATTTGGCTGATTTTTTTGATAAGTCAGTAAGAACTTTAGTGATGAAGTTGGATGTAGCAACTCCTCAATGGCATTTTAYTTATAGATAGTGTACTTTTTGTGAGACAGTTGTGTATGTCCACTTTCTTATGCAATTGAAAGACCAGCTCGCAGATGAATGAGGACATTACTCATTGCAAATGGAACTTTTCAGTCATGACGTAACTGAAAACCCACAGCATCCAGTGAAATTTCTGGGTGCCAGTAACATACAAAAAAAGCTTACTTGATACAACTTATTTTAAAATAAACTTGCCTTGCCAAATAAGATGAGAACAGAGCGTTTGGATGCAACAGTTTGTAGCTGTCTTTTTTTTGTTTTCTTTCTTGCATGGAACATTTATATTGCAAAGCATTTTTGTCATTGTATAGCCCAACCTGTATACTAACCCCTTCTGCAGATGGATGTAGAGTGATACTCAAAAGCACATTATCTGTGAAGATACCTTGGTTATGATGGTAATATACAAAGTACAGCATTTGACGTACAAAACAGTAAAATATGAAGAGTAAAGCTGTGGAAGGGTAATACTGTATTACTGACGTGGCTGATCAATTTCTGATTACTTGGTTTGGCAGGAAGCACTAGAAGGTGAGTAGAAAAAAACCAAGATGGGACTTTGTGCCTTGATACACACAGGACAAACCTCTTGGCTGCAGTCCTGTGTGATTTAGTACATARGCTTTTACAAGAAACTTGCTTTAGTTCTGTTACTGTCTCAAGGTATATGCTTATTCCTGAAGGGAATCTACCTTCTGCTGTTTGACCACTCTTGAATTAGCTATGTTACTGTTTACAGGGTTATTGTGTTTGTTTAATCATGAAATTCTGGAATTAAGAGAACTCAAATCTGTTCTTGTAGTTGCGACAGTAAATGGAAAAAACCCCACACATGTCCAGTCTGAAGTGTTGATGCAGAGTACTTCTTACTCTGCTTTCTGATCATTTGACTTTCTGCCAAAGATCCTTTAGGTTTGAAATCTCATGAGTTCTCTGACAATATGAAAGCCTGGGCTTGTGTTAGGAAAAATCTCAAGTGCATTAAAACCGACTTAAGATATCCCTTAAAATAAAAGAAGGCAATTGCCCTTYTATAAACTCTAGTATCTCTCCTGATCCTGCTCAGAAGCTTCAGAAATCCTTATAGATGGGGAATTTGCTGTTGCTTTTGCCAGCAATCACAATTAGTCTTCAAAATCTGACATGTCTCTGTATTTAAAAACAAACAGAACCTTTTAGTGACTCTAACAATGTTTGTGTAACACAGGCCCAGCTGCCTCTGGCAAGTCTTGCCAAACGCTTGGCTTTGATCTGCGTGTGTTCCTGAGCTCAGAGTTTGTGTGAGGGTTACGGCAGCACTACTGAGCTGAGACGTTTTTGCATTGTCCCAGGTAATTGGGCTGCCTTTCAGTGACATTGCGTGGTTGGATGCTGTGTCCTAATATACTGAAATGTTATATGATAARGACTTTTTCTAATGGGAAAATGTTTTTTTTATAGTATGCTGCAATTCTCTGTAAGTTTTATAGCACCAGAAGTAAATTTCAGGGAAGATCACACCCATTTTGCAGCTGAAAAACAAGAAAAGACAGGTTTGCTTACTGAGCCACTGTTCTGAAGTAGAGCATAGCCTCAAAAATTGTGAGAATTGTAGATAGCAATGACCTTTTATTTCCACCTTTATCATTCAAGCAAAACCCATGCCATGCAGCACACTATGAATAAAATTAATTCATGATGTATAACTGCTAGGCAGCGTCTTTGTGCCAATGCCTGGTTGCTTCACACCACCCAAAGGCSGTTTCTGAAGTGCTAAGTGCTGCCCTACTTGAACGTGCTCTAGGAAAACTTCTGTATATTGCGTATGTCGTCCCAGTATGTGCTACGTGTATGTAATGCTTGTTTTCCTGATGGAAATCCTGTAGAGGATTTTTCTCTATAATTGAAGTCTAAGCCAGTATCTTACCATAATACTACTAATTTGGGTAAATATGTAAATTGCAGCCCTTAACTACTATTTTTTGCAGCTTTGCAGTGAGAGAAATTTGGACTTGGAMTCATGAGGATCTACAACTGCCTTAGATACATTTAGGCTTGTCTAACGTAGTTGAGYAACATGCACCTGGATACCTTGCAGGTAAGACATGGTAAGTGAAGCAACCCCTAGGCATGATGGCAGTGGAGTGTGCTGGGGATAGATGCAGAGAAAAGGTGCTGTACGCTAGCCGTGTTCTTGTTGTCAGCCATCGCTGGCCCTGCTAAGCCAAGACAATCTTTGTCCTTCATTCCTTCTTGCAAAACTCAAGCCGTGATCGCGCTGTAGCCAATGGGCATTTCACCTCCGTGACGCCGCCAAGTTGTGGGCTGTGTCCTTAYCAGTAAAGCAGAGGAAGACCCTTCTTTACTGCACTCTGTGCACGTGCTTGCCAGGTGTACAGAGTGAACAAGTGAAAGGTCTCAAACGCAGAAGATAATCYTGCATCACATAAAGTCATGAGGTTGTTCTAATTAAAAAGAGGGGAGGGGAGGGCAGAGAGAAACAGAGAGGGTTGTTTGTGTCTTTAGCTTTGCTGCAAGGAGGTTTCTTGGTGACCTGTGCTGTGTTGCAGCAATTAATACATTTACTTTTTAAAAACAGGCTATTATGCATTCAGATGTGTGCAGGTAAGTAAATTACAGGGCTGTAATTGCCTTAAGGGCATCTGGTAAGAAGATCAATCACTAACAAGTTTGAATTTTTGACRATTAAGTTTGAGTCTGGTTGTGAGACCATGACCACACCACTGTTGTGCTCTTAACTCAGGGGCTTTGAAAATGTTATAGCATGGATGCCGCTTTTCCATCAATTTGAGGAGCAGCATAATACTAATATCTGATATAAGGGAAATGTTGACCAGAATTCATTGATTATTTCTTATTTTCTTATGGTGTCCGTGGTTTTTTTTTCTTTGTATGGGCACAGATACTATCAACAAAATATTAGCATTTAATGCGTCCACTATCTTTTGTCATGTGTGGTTGACAACTAAAAGGCAAACAAAAATCCTAGAATTAATGCAAATGCCAGTCTGAGAGAGACTCCGAAGGGGCTCCCTTGCCTCATTCTCTGCACTCGGGTAGGGAGTAGGTCTGCATGCAAGGGATCTCACACTGTCCTCTTAAACCCCCAGCTAGGAGGACTTCTTGATCTCTTTACCCCTTCAGTGTTAGGGAAGAAATTGKCTTTTACTGTTGCTTTTTCCTACCTAACCTAGTATTTGAAATGTCTGCTGACATTTTTGTTGTTGCTGTTGTTTATTTCTCTCCTATGTCTGTAAAACAGACTGTTGGCTTTGTAGTTGTTGGATTTTCTTTGCTTTTAATAGTGTTTATGTTGTCGTAGTGTCATAGTGCTCATTGACTAAGGATGGAGTTCAGAAGCAGAGCCCTGTGAGTATCTGCGGGGGTTTGAGGAAGGGGCAGAGGGTGGAAGAGAGGAATGGCAGTAGATGGTGGTTTCATCTCAAAACTTACTTAATGAGGACTTAATATTTTAACAGGATATATTTTTTGGTTAATTTTAAGCTGGTGGTGTATTTTCTCAGTAAATGCGTACCTATAAGATGGTTGTGCTCTAATTTAGTGCCGAACAGCCCCAGCTCCCCTCTGTTCCCTCTTCCAGGTTCTCTCTTCCCGGTCCTTCGGCCCCGAGGAGGGAGCACGGCGCGGGCAGCGCTGCTGGAGCTCGTGCTTCAGCGGCCCCCGCRGCGCCGGCCCGGGAGCGGGGCCGCCAGCAGCCGCCAGGGCCGGGAGCGGGCAGCGCGGCCCGCCCGGAGCCCCGCGGCCCGGAGGGGGCGCCCGGACAGCGGCGCCCGCCGGTCCCGCCCCGCTCCTCCCCGCGGGGCCAGCGCGGCGCTGCCCGGGGCTCCCCGCGGGGCGGGCGCCCGCGCGGCCTCCCCCGCACCGGCGCCGCGCTCCTCCCCCGGCCGCGCGCAGGTAGCGCCGGGCGCCGCTGCCGGGGCGGCACCTGCAGCGCGCGGCGCCGGTGCGTGCGGCGCCGGGCTCCGTCCCGCGCGGGCTCCGCGGCGGCGCCGGGCTCCGTCCCGCGCGGGCTCCGCGGCGCTTCTGCTTGCCCCGCTTTATGCAGCGCCCCGGTGGCGGGCGTGGGGTGTTAACCGGGGCGCCGGCGTCCCCGAGCCGCGGGAACGGGCGCCTCAGCGGCTCCGGCTGAAAGCGCCGCCAAGGGAAGCGGCGCGCCCCGCCCCGCGCGGAGCCGCCCCGCGAAGCGGAGCCGGCGCGCGGCGCTCGCGGCCTCTGCGGGCATCAGCGCGGGCCCGGGGAGCGTGAAAGTGCCCGGCTTCCCAGGCAGGACGTGGACTTCGCTTTTTTTATTCTTACAGAAAAAGGGTGTAAAAAGCTTCTCTTTTTTTACTGACTTATTCCCGGCTCTGTTTTTGATATTKCACAAAAATGTAAGTGTCTCTTCTTGTAAGTCATTATGAAAATGCATGAATGAAGCCTAACAGGTGACTTAAGTGTTTTGGCTTTCTTTTGTTGGGATAGTTCAGTCTCTCTTTGCAGAAATAGGATTTCAAGAGTCTTTGGAGTGAGTGGAATTTTTCCACGTAGGTAAAAAAGGAACTCTGTTTCAAGGATTCAGTGTAAAAAGACAATGCATTGAAGGGTTGTGAAAAGACTGAATATTGGAGGCTTGCTTGTTTGGTTTTCTGCCAGGGCARTTTTTAATATTTAAAATATTAAATACAGTTAATAAGTATTCATGTAGACTTATCTTTATAATCTATCTTGAAATTTATCTGGCCTGCTGAGCCAATTCATAGATCGGGTGCTTCTGCCACTGCTTTGCTAATGTCATGTAGTAATCATCTGTTTTTCTCAATTTGAAATTGCTGCTGTCGTTCAGGAGCAAGTTCCTGTAGGCTCCCCTGATCAYAGTTCCTTACGGGGCCGCTTCAGAAGGATATGGAGTGCAAAATGGCTCCGTGTTCTTTTATTTCGAATAACACGTTCAGCAAGAATTTGTACCAGGATATAGGAAGGGTGGCTTATGACTAAGGCAGTGACTCAGAAGATCCAGTTTTCAGCTTTGCACCAGAGCTGTGCACGACCTCCTGCCGGTCGGCCGACATCTGCGTGCCGTGGTTCCTGCGGTACAGAAGGTGGGATGCTGTCCTCTTCGGGCAGGGGGATGTTTTCTGCATGCCTGCATTAGCACCTAAAAGACTCGCTTTAATTATTGTTGGGCATATTGATCGCATCCAAGGATCAAATCTAGTGAAATCTTCATTTGCACCGATAGTTCTCATGCTCTTTCGACCGGAGTCTTTTTTTTTTCTGTATTAGCCTGGATCTTATTGCATCTGTGGTGTCTTGTCATCTTTGAGGAATGTTTTTCAGAATTTTTGTCAGTGTTGCTGGCTGAAATTCTTTAAAAATTATACACAGATTTTTCAGGAATAGCCTACCAACTAGTTGACTGTATGAATTACTTTACAGGTTCAATGTCGTCAAGTAGATACTGCAGACTGTCCATGTGYAGTCCCAGTAACCCACCTTATTGAACAGAGGAGGGCTCTGAGGTGGAATAGTCTTTCTTAGAAAAAATTCCTTCTATGAATAACAGAATTTTATCTAGTGACTTGATATCAAAAGCTTATTCCATGTTCTTAAGGGTAGCAGACTTCATTATGCCTTGTATCTTAATGCATAGTTATGTGACCAAATTTTGCTTGCAGAATCATTTACTGGTTAACTRCTAGTCAATTAAAAAGGAAAACCACCTTGTTTCTGGGGTTTAAGGCTGAATTAACAGAGGTGGCAACTGGAGCAAATATATGTGTTATTTATATGCAGAATAAATTTGGTGTGAAAATTGTGACAGGTCATTAAACGTGGAGCTGTTGCCCATTTTTAGTGTGCTGCTGTGTTCTAGGGTTGAATYTTGTAAGGTTGAAACACTGAAATTGTGGGGTTGGTTTGTGGACAGTTAATGTTGGGAGAGGAGTGAAGCTTGTTCTATCTCCTTGTTTGGGCTCAAGTCCTTCCCTTACACAGCTGGGAGGAGGAAAAAACCTTTTTCTCGCACACAAGTGAAATTTGTAGGAGAAAAAAGTATCCTGATAGTTTGTGAATTTGAAAAACTTAGTAAAATTTCCAGATGATAATCCCATTCTCCCTGTTCTGAAGAAAGTTACTTCTGGCTCTGTGAAGATGGGCAGCAATTTACAGCAGTCTTGTTAGATGGACACTGTGTCCCCCAGCTCTGTTAGTTATAGCACTTTCATCGATGGGCAAGACTGAGTGACAACAAAGGGTCACCGATCATGTCAGAGCATATATTTAAATGCATATATTAAATTGAAAATCTCTGGATCCACTTTGCTATTCTTTCAGGCAATGTTCAAATACGTGCTCACTGATGTGTATGAGAAACGCGTGGATGCTGGGGAGTGCTTGTGAGGAATGGAAAATAAAGGGAAACTGGAGAAGGGGTGCACAGGTTTTACTCTGACTTCACTGTGTATAAAATATGAAATGATAATTTCTAAAAACTGTTATAAAAAAATCTTCAAAAAAATAAACTCAAAACTGGCATTTAAGGAATATCTGAGGCTAGACAGAAGTCTGGTGATGGTATCAAACTTAAGTCTCCTTTACGGATTTTAGACATTGACTGAGTTTTTCATTTCTGAGTTTTCTAAAATCTGGAGCTCCATTTTATTTTTATTTGAAATGAAAATGCTTCTTCAGGAATGTTAATACTGGAATGCATGAAGAATCTACTTTGCCAACTTAGGAAATAGCCTTTTTTCTGAGTTTTTTTTTTTTCTAGAGTTGTTTTAGTATGCTAATCCCCAAATCTATTTTTAAAAATTTTAAAAAATGTAACCATTTTTGGAGACTCTTTATTTTCTCTGCAAAGGAGCATAAAGTGGCTGTGGCTTTAACAGACTTGAGAAATATGATAGCCATGAGTGGAGTGACACTATTTGGAAGAAGATTTAAGCTCCTTTATGTCTCAGATTGTTGAAATGAAGGCTATATTAAAAGCTGTTTGACTACATTTCTCCTGTTCACTTGTTGCAAAAACAACTAATGTGTGGTGAAGTCATCAAGACTAATGTAAGCTGCTTCATTATATATCTAATAGATAATGGTTTATTTTACCTCTTGCTCTGGATACTATTAGGAGGAAATATATGTATGTTCTTGTAAGTTGCTATCTGAAAGTCTTGCTTTTTTATCTCCACATGCTGTATATTTTTATGAGAACTAAGTATAAAAATGTAAGATCTTGTCTGAAAACTTGGCTATAAAGTTGCAAGTCTTCATATTTTGGAAAGTAATATTTACAATGCATTTATTTTCAGTTTGCTACTTTTTTTTATTAATTCCTCTGGGGTCTGTTAATTGGGTCCAGAGTAAAGATCTGTACGTACCAAATTAGACRTCATCTCAGTGCAGCGTGGCTCCTGTTGCTTTAGAAGCCAGGACTGAACCCTCGGATACGTACGTAACTTTGACGGAATCTGTAAATCCAAAAATACGTTTGGGTTTGGTTGCCGTGTTTGTTGCAGTCTGAACATTGTTGATGGAAACTTGCTGGAATGAGATGATGAGTACTGTGCCGGAATCTTGTTTTTTGAAGGGTATTAAGAGAAGTATAAAAACAGTACAATGTGTTATAATTTATATCTATCCGAGGTGCTTTCATGTGGGCTGATAAAGCGCTTGACTATTAAGAGAGCAGTGATAACAGCAATGTGTAACCCACTCATTGAACAGGAGGGAGCTAGGGAGGGGCTGTCTTAACATGCTTGTGCTCTAGACTTTTATAATGAACAAGACGCAGCGAACRGAGCAGGATCAAAGCCCGAGTGCTGTTGCCATGTGCTCTGCCCCTTTCTGCWGCAGCTCTACTCTTTATTTACATGATACAGGAGCAGTCAAATCCCGAGTAGGAAGCCAGGTTGCTCTGGCATCCAGCGATACCCTTTTTAGTGTCTATGGAAAACACTGATGATGCACATTAGGTTCCAGGGCAGCCAAAGAGCAGTCACAGTGGACTTGGAGGGAGAGTATTTTGGTAGCTGAAAGGTCACCTTGTCAACCAGTAGAAATGCTTTTATGCTGAGACTTCTGTAATGCTTTCCCTTATCTAATTTCTTCACTGTGTACAGAGTAAAAAAGTTTGATAGCTGACAAATTTTCCATTATAATGCAGTTAGGTCAGTCTTTAATGACATTATTTTCYGGTAGTTTATTTCTTTGTTCTGGTCTTTGTAACATTTACATGTCTTTGTACTTGCAGAAACCATTCTAAAAATGCTAAGATCTGTAACGGTAAAAGAAAATGGATACATAAGATTCCCACAATTGGCAGCCAATAAATAAAATACTGGGAGAAGGAGAGAGGTTTTGGAGGGGTTATTCAGTTGTGTTGCATCTTTTGATAAAATGCAGCTGCGCATGGGGATGTTTATATTGACAAACTTGAGCTGGGTGGGAGACCAGCAACAGCATCTGACACAGGGTCAAATGGGAGACTAAAGATTTTAAAAGTTGTTAGATAAATTACATTGCTCTTAAGGTTGTGTATTCTTTGTTGTATACTTATCTCTGCTTGCCTGAAACCTATGCCATGAGTGTCTCCAGTTTACCACACGCCAGAGCAAATGTTTCCATTATGTTTCCTGCTAAATTCAATCAAACTGGAAGCTGAGCAGGATTTTTTTCCTGTGTGGAGATGAATTGTGCTTCCGCTGAAATTGTGCGGCCGGTGCCTGAAATTGGACCCGTGTGTCCGTCAGATGCCGGAGCTGCCGGTGTCTGTGYCGCAGGCGCGGCTGCCGGAGGAACAGATCAGGTTCTGCTCTGTGAAACGAGGTGTATCCACGATGTCGGGGAGCTGGCCCCAGGGCCGGCGCCCGGCGTGCGGGGCACTGCCCCGTGGTGGCGCGGAGCACCCGCCCGCGTGGCCTCGCTCCGAGCCGGGGGTTGCGCTGCTCTGTGAATCCGGCAGTCCTCCTGTGCGGGGGAGGCGAGTGGCAGCCTGGCAGGCCAGGGTACCTCCTTCGGTCCCTTAGYCTGACACAGAGGTTGCAGAGCAGCTGCCCAGTGGCCCCAGCCGAGTATTTCCTCTCGATGGGTATCCTTTTCTTCCTCTTGCCCTTCCCAGTCACTGCCAGCAGCAAGTCCCGGGTGGAGGACAGATGGGAACKGGTGGTGTAAAACCTTTCCTAAACAACTGGCACTCTAAGAGTGACAGAAGAGCAGAAGAGTTTGCCTTGTGTGGTATGTTGGTGTTCATGCCTCCTTCTGCAGGAAACAAAGGGAGGTACAGTTGGGATCTGGGAAATAGCGTTATGAGGGAGTCGTCAGAGGAGCGTGTTTTCATGAAGAAAACGCATGAGCATATTTCAAAACGGTTATAGCTGAGGTTGAGCATCTARTGTCTGCTGAGTGCTGTGTGAAAAAGCATTGGTCACTTTAGATAACCCAAATACCTGTTTTACTTGYCCATTCAGGATCAATACTGAGCTAGGTGCTTAGTATTTCAGGATGGAGAGACAGCTCCCCAGAGGAGCCACAGCGCACCTGAGTGAAGGGAGAGGGAGCTGAAGTTGGCATGATGTCTCCAGAGGATTTTGTTTGGATTGTCCAATAYAGAAAATTATATTGTCCTACTCATACAGTGATAACCTTCAGAGAAAGGGCTGTATTTTGTTTTCTTATGCGCACTTGCAGTAGAATAGGAAGACTAGAGGGACCTAGACCTTCTTCATCCTTTCTTTGAGGGGAAGAGAGAAGGGATTTCTAAGAGCAAGACAGGGCAATAGTATAAAACATCTGTCTGGCATGTAGCAGTAGAAGAGCTGTTGTGTTGGGTGTGTCGTTTCAAACTACTGTCAAGTGATGCCCATGCCCTCTGCGTGTGTAATCTGTGCGTGGCGGTAATTGTGAGCTGGTGACAGGCCAAGGGCAGAAGTTAACGTGCTTCATGTGTTCTATAATGGGATGCTTCTGGAAAGGTCCACCTTGCAATCTTCCTTGTGGAATTAATGTGTTTCATTTCTCTCATAACCATGTTCCATTCTGCACAGACAGGAGGGAGCTGCAGATGGGGCCGCTGTCAAGGTTATCTGTGGGATTCTGTTGCTGAACTGCTGCAGAGCTTTGTCTCTGCCTGTCAAAGCGAGACACCGTGGACGCGGCCGCAGAGTTCGTCCCCGTGAGCTGAAAATAAGAAACTCCTCTGTCTGAGTCCAGCTGCTGACTAGACTGATGATTAGTGTTCGCCTGGTACCCTTTTCTTACAGTATGAAACATTGTTTTTGGCCCTATGTTTGTGGCCAGTGATTTTGTAAAGGTTTTTTTTTTTTTTTTGGTGTTAGAATTGTGCTGAAGTCAAACCACAAGAATGTCTCTACTTGTGAATGTCCATGGGTTGACGGGCGCTACGAGACACTTATTCAGAGACTCTGCTTTAACAGGAGCGTGTGTTGGGGTCTTGATTTTTGTTTGGATGGAAGCAGTGCATTTGATTTTTCCCAGTTTGTAGGAAGGGACCGTTTCAAATCCTCTCTGGCTCACAGACAGGCAATACCTATGCATTAACAAGCTGTGCTCTGCACAGCCGTATTGTTCTTGGAAACTTTTCAGCTAGGAGAACAAGGCTGCAGCTGAGCTGAGACAGCCTCTGCTCTGCAGCCTGTTTCGCTAAGTGAAGGGGGCTCTGTGCATAGTGGTTGAACCCGGCTTGCTGCCTTGCTGACGATGCTTCTGGTGTGCTTGCTGTCACTTGTCAGGCTTGTTTTGTTTAGGGTGGGAATTTTGAGGCTGTAGAGAGCTTGAAATACAGTATTAGAAACCAGTGTTGCTGTGATAAATGTTGTTATTGTGGTTCTGCTGATTTCTTCTATCAGTAGTTTGCTGTTTAGGTGTCAAAGGCAACTTGCCTTGAGGTTATCTTCTAAGAAATCACTAAAATACCGAATTCAGATGCCTGGAGTGATGATGTGGGGTTCCAGGTTGCTACAATCACATCACTAGGTCAAATCTAAAATTCCTTCATTTGCCTCAGAGATAAGAAGGGCTACATACGATTCACAGTACGTTGATCTGCCACAAGTGCAGATGTCTYGGTGGCTGGGGCTCAGCTCTCTGCTGACCTGTTTTGTTTACTGTGTCTATTGYGTGAAAAGCACACAGCATGTTAACTAAAACCAGCCTCCCCTCCTCCAGCACTATACGGGCATCATTGTGCCAGCATTTCCTCATTCCGGGGACATTTAGGCCAATTGGACATATGATAAGTTGARTATCCTTTATTTCCTTAATCCTGGAAGATGTTCGCTTAGTTTACAGACTTGAGCGGGATGTAATAATATGAATACCTCTTGATTCGGTGTGTAATAACTCCACTGGTTTGTTCTGTTTCCAGATGCCGTGACAATGGAGTTGAGCTGCACTGAAGTACCTCTTTATGTAAGTTCTGCAACATCAGGCTTCTGCCCTGAGAGTCGCTTTCTTTCGGATAACAGCTCATTCAAAAGCAGAATGAATGAAACCAAAAACCATTCTTTGGTCGTCTGAGACCTTAGACTGTTGAATGTGGCAGTGTAATGCAGGCATGTGTGGGGATGATGTTTTTCAGTACTGTGATTCACTTCTCTGAAGTACGTTTAAAACTATTTTCCCTTTATGATGATTATTCTCTCTTCTTCAATACTCTCAATTTCAGCTTTTCAAAAATACAGTCTGTGAAAAGACAACACTTACTGCCTAGTTTCCCACGGTTTCCAGTTTTGCCTTTTTCCCCTATGGATTTCAAAATTACCATACTTTCCACTTTCTTAAAGCAGAAGGTTGTATCTTGTATCAAAACAGAATGGATTAAAATTTGTTAATCAAATTTTTTTTGTGTGTGTGAAACTTGCAGTGATTGGATAAAACAGATAAACTCAAAACACTTCAAAAGCTGTTGTTAAAAGAAGTCAGAATGTGCAATGGTGAAATTTAATTTACTGAGACCTTTAATTGGGATGCGGGTATGAGGACTGAAGCTTTGGCAGTCCAGATATTATTACTGTTGTTGTTAAAGCATGATTGTCTTTCCTGGGCTATTCTGCCCTGATTTTCAATTAGAATGGTACTAGCGGGTGTATGTGAATGTTGGTGTCTATGAGGGTAGTGGGAGCTTTTGAATGGAGACCAAAAGGGTAGTGAAAAGTGAAAGGCCACAAACAAAACTATTAACTGCTTATTGTGATTAAATGGGAATGGAGAGGGAGGAGTGTAAATCATCTGTGCCCTGGAGGCTTGAAAGAACATGGAATTACTAACCCATCAGCAAGTAGTTTTTGTTGTGTTTGCCTGCTTGGCAGCAAGTACCTGGGACTGGCGAAAGCGTCTTTGTTTAAACTAGGTGCAATATCTTTAATGACAAAAGGGGCAAAGGGGATTAGTGAGGCCTGATCATGTGAGTTACATGTGAGGTCTTAAAAGCAAGTTTTAAAGGAAAGAGTAATCAAGGATATGCTAGTAATGGGTAAAATTCTGCACGTTTTTATTATAGGTGGTTGTATTTGTCTAACCCAATACCTTGATATGGAGATAACTGACCAGTTAGACAAGGGCAATGCAATGGGCTTAATATGTCTAGTTGCAAGTGAAACATTTGATTCTGTGTCTCACAGGAAATTCTTGTGTAACATAGAGAGGATGAAGATTAATATTGTAACTGTAAGACAGATAAGGAGCTAGATAAGTGGATAACACTATGGGTTATATTGCAAAAAAAAAATTGTTAGATTTTAGAGAGAGAGAGAGAGAGAGAGAGATTACAGGTGGTACTCCTTAAGGATTAGACTTGAGGCCAGCCCTGCTTAATATTTTGATTACAACCCTGGTGTGAGAGCCAGATGTACTCTCATGAAATATGTGTGAATTTGGGGATATCGTAATGTTGGGAAATGCTGGTTAGTACTCAGCAGAATTCAGTTATCACATGGGCAGACTGAATTTTCCTACATTTTATTTATTCTGTTTAATAAGATCACCATGCAAAGCTGTGCATTTGGTGGCTAAGAGTGATAAACATCCTATAAACTAGGCACTCACTAGATAGAAAAGTGGACTTGGAGCGAGTTAGACATCAGACKGAGATGAGCATAAGATTTTAGCTGGGAGCATGGACCCCAAGTTTTGTGCTAGGGAAAGTGTGTATCAGAACTCAGCTGTGATAAGTTGCTGCTTCTTGTCCATAGCTTCACACCAACCACAGTGGGCAAGTCTCTCAGCTTGCCAGAAACAAGAGTGTTTTGGATTGCAGTTTCCCAGTTGCCAGCTTGTTTCCKTGTGTGGGAATGTGGTGAGGAGATGGCTCTGCAGGAGGCCTGCAGGGGTTCTCCCAAACCTGGGGGTAATGGTTTGGGAGCCCAACAGCTGGGGCTCAAGTCATTTCTGACCAGTCTTCTATTGCTCACATAGGAAAGCGTGAGGGAAATGTGTGCCTGTGAGAAGGAGGATTTGTCTTTTCAGGATGTTGCCATGCTTGGGAAAGGGCTATAGTAACACTTTAAGGTGGCTGAGGAAGATCCAAAGTTCCTTCCGGCGGCTCCTCCTTTGCTTATGTGACTTTACTAGAGAACACAATCAAGTTGATGTTAAATTAGATGTGAAGGACCATTCTAATTGGAAACTGCCCAAAGAATTTCACATTAGGCAATTCTCTAGCAAGTTTTTCTCATCTAGGCCTTAATGAATGTACATCCTAAGACAGGATAGAGAAAGCATCTCTTGGGAAGGCTGTGAAGGAATATCATAGAGTCATAGAATGCTTAAGGTTGGAAGGGACCTCCAGAGGTCATCTAGTGCAACCCCCTGCACACGCAGGGTCCCCTAGAGCATGTGGCACAGGGGGGTGTCCAAGCGGGTTTGGAAGATCTCCAGAGAAGGAGACTCCACCACCTCTCTGGGCAGCCTGTTCCAGGGCTCTGTCACCCTCACTGTTAAKAAATTYTTYCTYAAGTTCCYGTGGAACTTTTGGTGCCTCAATTTGTGGCCGTTTCCCCTAGTTCTATCACTGGTCACCACTGAGAAGCGGCCAGTCCCCTCCTCCTCACTCCCTGTCTTGAGGTACTTATATACATTAATCAGGTCCCCTCTCAGCCTTCTCTTCTGCAGGCTGAAGAGGCCCAGTTCTCTCAGCCTTTCCTCATAGGGCAGATGTTCCAGGCCCCTAATCATCTTTGTGGCCCTGYRCTGGACTCTCTCTAGCAGCTCCACATCCCTCCTGCACTGGGGAGCCCAGAACTGCACACAGGACTCGAGGTGCGGCCTCACCAGTGCTGCGTACAGGGGGATGATCCCCTCTTTCAACCTGCTGGACAAACTCTTCTTAATGCACCCCAGGATCCCATTKGCCTTCTTGGCTATGAGCCAAGCTCTGCCAAAGCATAGGGCTATGTGCGCTCAAGAGAGAGATCTACCACATTAAATCCTGAATTGGGATGCTTTTCATACTGTTCTCAAGCATTCTTTTCATCTCTGTCAATTGAATTTCCCACTCCTCATAATTGCAAGAATATCTGTATGATAGTTGTATATTTTGTGTAAATTATCTGAGAATATTTGCACTTCTGCATTTTTTATAATGCATTTGCTAATATTTTTGAAGATTATAAGCAAGATACTTTTTTAACTTTGTGTTTGTGAGCAACCATTACAAAGCTGGAGCATTCACACAGCACTGTTCTTTCAAACTGTTGTACTTTCAGTAGTGGATTTCTTTGCAAATCAGTGTGGTGAAGTGACTGACCACTGTTTACTTTTTGTTCCATAAAAGCAAATATATTCAGAAAGGTTAAGTCTTTACCCAGATAATATGATTTTTGTGAAATGTAATTAAAAATACTTATGAAATTACTTAATCTTAAAAATGCATTATTTTGTTACACTTTTCCTCATATGTAATTCTAGTGGCAGCAGTACGATTAAAATTTAGTTACAACACACATAAATGTCATGGTTTAAAAAAAATTGGTAACAAATCAGAGAACTAATTATTTTAAGCGCATGTTTTTCAGTTAATTTGAGGAGCCTGCTTCCGGCCCCTAGACAGGAAAATACTGGTAACTCATTGAAAATTTCTCCATATAAGACAGTCTAATTATCAGGACAGACTAGCCATGGAGAAACTGTAAATAAATACACTAATATCATATGCATTGTTCCTTCTTCAGTACTAATGATATGTGGCTTAAGTGAATAGAACTTGAATTTATATTGCTTTTTACCTCTTCATTTATATTTGTGTTTTTAAGTCATAAAAGYGAAGTTACATTTATCTTCTTTTTTTCCTGTAAGGACTGCAGCAAGCTGAGTCTTTTTAATTTTGCATTGTAATAACACAGTGTGTGGAATGGACCATACTGTCTTTAGGCAGCTGCCAGCATCACTGCAGATAGAGGGAAAAAAAAGTTATGAGAAAAAGGCTTTTTGAAAGATAAAAAACAAAGTATTTCACAAAGCACTTTGGTACAAAAGAATTTAAATATGGCAGTTGTTTCTCCCATTGAAACAACTGCTGGTGTGGAAAAGCAAGTCTCTCTCATAGAAAAGTCCCTCCTTATTTAATGGTARGTGACTATTTTGGAAATGTTAGTGGTCATCAGCGTTGATCTTTGACACTGGCAAAGAAAAGTCCTGCTGTCATGGGGCGAGCAGAGCGTGGGAGCCGGCAGCATTCAGGAGGAGGAGATGGGAGATCTCGGAGGAGGCTGCAGAGGGTTCTTAACTGAGAGTCTGCTAAATGTTTCCCTTGGGAAGAGTGGAGAGAGAGAGATAGATGCTGAATCGAAGAGGATATCCACAACATTTCCCTGTAGGCATTGGGGGCTCCCTCTTCCAAGGAGGAGCAGGGGGTTACATGTCACTTTCATCTCTCCAGAGGAATATTTAGATGCTGGTTCTCCCAGAAGAGGCATGCATGTGGGCTCCTAAGTTTGGAGGGTCAAGATGTGCTGGAAGACAAAACTTCCACTTGGCCTTTCCCTCCTTACGATGTGAATAACCCTTTCCTGTACTTTGCTCGCTAGTTCTCAAAATGCCTTTCTCTAAGATACCAAACTGTTCTGCCTGCAGCCATCTCTCTCACTGGATTTGGCTAAAAATGCTTGATAGCAAAACTCTTACTTTCTCATCTATTCTGATACACCAAATCTGTCTCCTTAAAACCAACTCTCCTAGGTGTCTGGGGGCGTTTGCTTTGTTGGGGGCCGAGGTTTGTGTCCCATGCTGCTACAGCTGCGTTGGTGAARAGCGGGCCCCAGGGAGGTCAGAGTGCTGATGTATTCCCTGTTTAGTGCTGATGCATGGAGGTGTCCATGTGAGCTGAGGCAGTGCCCTGAGATTCCCTCTCACTGCCCAGGGCTGCCTTAGCCCTYGCTGCAGCACCAAGATGTCCCCATCTGGAGAAGGTCCATGGGCCTCGAGACCTTGCTGCCTTGCAGGGGGTTGGTGCTGCTCTTTCGCAAGAGCAGCCTACAGGCCCAGCTTGGCTTGGGCAAAATGGAGTTTTCTATCAACAGCTGYTGGGAGTGCAGCCATTGAAACAGAACTTAAAAAACAGAGTTAGTTTCAGGAGTGATCTTTGCTCCTTAATTCTCTTGTGAATTTTCATAAATTTATATCAGTCCACTTTAAGTCTTCCGTATTGCCTTTTGCTAAGGCAAAAGGTGATTTGTTTACGATGATGCTTAGGCATTGTCCTCTTTATTTTAGGAACGCCATTTTCTACTCCTGTAGTAATTTCAGTAGCTAATGATCTTTCTAATGCAGCATTCCTCATCACACTCTTTTGTAGTCATGAAATGCTAACTTCATTTACTGGAGGGGTCCGAGGTGTTCCAAGAGCAGCAGCAAGTCTAAATCGTAACAAACGCATGATGAAGCAGGACCTTTGAGTCTCTCCAGCCGTAGGCTGGTGCTTTCAGCAGGAGAGCACCCTTCCTCCAAAGCTCGCTTAGGTGCTGGGAATGTTGCAGAATGCCTTTGCTTGAGGATACGTGAGGGCTGCTGCTCACGTGTGCCGTATGCATGGCCGCGGTGCAGCCTGTTGTGGTCAWGGAGCAGCTTCTGGAGCTGGGGCGGGCAGGGCGCGCTTGGCGCCGGCGGCTCCGGTCCACACTCACAGCTCAGCGGGGTGGTCGAGGCCGCAGGCTGTTCCCGAGAGCGCTCGAGCACCTCCAGCAGTAGGCCCTGAGTGCAGGCATCGCTTCCCTGCACGGTCAGGTGCCCCCTCTGCACTAGCGTTTTCCTCTSCTGTTGCCTTGCTGGAGCCTGGCCGTGATAACGGTGCTGGAGCAGCAGCGTGTGCCCTGGCTGCCTTAGCTGACCCTCTGGAGGACTTGCTCTTGGCACGTGAGGTGATAACGTGGTTTCCCTGCTGCTGGTCACCGCTCTGCACTGTTCTAAACAGCACTGCGAGCTCGAAGGCTTGCTTTCTTTTGAGAGGAGTGCAAAATTAAAAACTAYGCTAGTGTGAGCAGGATGGAATTTATTTTTATTTTTTCTCCCACATGCAATCGGCATGCAGCCTATCCCCACACAGACATGTCTATGTTGCAAGCTATGTCAGCCAATTATCCCTGGGACCCACATTTTTTTTCCTTCTGTCATTAAGAGACAGTTTCAAAGTTCTTTGGATCCTTACACCCTCGCTCCAGGGGTGTTCGCACAAACAGCTGGGCCACAGCCAGGTTCACCAGCATCCTTAGAGTTCTCTTATTCTGAGATRTTTTGGTCTCTCAAAGATGGGCTAGCATAATTCTCTGGGACACAGATGGAAGCCCCATGTCTGAATATGCAGCGATAGCTTGACAGTAGAAGGTATTTGAGGGAGATTCACGTAGGATTAGTCATTTGTTATATCTTTCTTCCCAAAAGTAATGAGGAGGAGGGAGGAGAAGGTAAAGAAAGGGACAAACTTCATACCCACGGGGCCCAGAGAACAGCAACCATGAATTTCTGGGCTCAATTTTAAGGTTCTTAAAAACAAAGGCTGATGTATGTGTGAAGAGTTTAACTACCTGAGTTTCTGTGRGTTAGAAATATGGCACAACAAAAATTACTCTAAAAGGTTTTAGTTTGCAGAGAAGCTCATTTCATTGTGGAGCAAACGAAGATACAAATCATCAGGCACTGCCCAAGGAAAGCGCCAGGGTCGCTCCATGCAGCTCCCCATGTTCATCCTGACTTGCCCACGACTTGGCTTCGTCCGTCCCTGCTACTGTTAAYCCAGATGCACACAGCAAAAGCAGCAGCGTTGTGGGGAAGAATAACTGCACAGGTTAATAGTGTCTGTTTGCACCAACTGCTTCCAGGCCAGTTTCCGCATATTAGGGGCTGTTYTATAGCTGAGTAAATTAAAGGCATTTTGATCTTCATACTAAAGAATAATTGGGTTTAGATGAGGAATTAAAGTATTCTTGGAAAAGTCTCAGAAAGCAAAGGAGAGTAAAGTGTTCTTTTTGAAAATGGATTTCAGTGTATATCCAGGAAGAGGATTAATTTAGTACTTTGTCAGCAACTCCTATTTGTGCTGTTTGCACCTTTTTGATGAGATTTTTCAGAGTATTCWGGGTTGATTAATGTTTTACGAAGTGAAGGCAGTGGTAAATTGCAGTCCGATGTTCATGCAAGCCTGAACTCTTCTGATAAATATCAGTTCTGCACTGACATCTATGCAAACGCCTATTAAATAAGCAGGGTTTTATTTGTGCTTGAGCCATATAGCCAGGAGTAATTTGAGCATATCCTTCCCTCTGCTGGAAAATGTTTAGTGGCCTGTAGGCAGAGGGACATTGAAAAACACTCTGCGAGACAATTAARAAGTTATGAGTCACCCTGTTTGGCAGATAGAAATTCCAAATGACTTTCTAAAGTGCATTGGTTGTGTATGTAGTTAGAGCTAGAGGGAAAAGGGGGATTTAATTCACAAAWGCTTAGGCTTCAAGCACGCAAGAAATGGACAATGGAATTAATAGAAATAATTCAATGTATACTATTTGTGAACGTGATTGATATTCAAAAGGGTATAGGATTGCATGTGCTTTTGCATGGAGTAAGTGCAAGTGGCACCTAAGGCTTATGTGCTGCTCAAAGTGAGTATCTGGTCATCTGCTTGGCCAAGTTCCTAGTTTTTCCACGCTACCCTAAGGGGTGAAAAAATGGGTAGTTTTGCACAGGACTTGCCACTTTATTTTTTGTCATTGCTACCAGCACTTTTGGGAATGAAACCTGCCTCTACCCTGTCTTGCTCATCCCTTCCTTTTATGTTCTTTATTATGAGAGCTGGGGAGAGAGGCCTTCTATTGCATTAGCATTGGCCACATCCTGAGGYGAAGGCTGTGCTATTACCATCTTAACAGACTATGATTTTGAAGCAGGAAAAAAAGCGAAATGTGACTGAAAAGCTCTAAGTGTGTGAGTCTTCTAGCGTGGGTTTGCTGCTGCACGTAGCTCTGCTTGCATTGGTCCCTGTGCGYCTGGACACACATCTCCCGACGGAGCGAGACGCGGAGGAAATGCATCTAAAACAATGAGGTCTATTTTAAAAGATACGAAGGAAAAGCGTGTGTCCTGCGGGTCACGTCCTTCAGCAACTGTATCATTCTTGCTCCAATAGTGTGGCTTTTTCTCCCCTCTCCTTTTTTGTTTTGCTGCTTAATTCTTTAGTTTATCATATTTCTGGGTAGGGACTGTGCGCTTGCATTTGTACAGTGTCTGCAACAGTGGGGCCCTGCTGTCACTCAAGGCTCCTAGCAGCCTCCTGAGAAGAATAAGGAACCCGATTTATCAATTTTTAGTCAAATTGATTGAAAAAAGGTAACTGTTCTTTTGTTTTGGTTAATAATGTCAGAGTAGATGTACGTTTTCTGTTAATATGTTTTTTGGTGGAAGTTTTCTGACTTGCACTTGTAAACAGCACACTCCCAAGCTGCTTAGTTCTTCTGTATGTTTATGTGATTTTATACAGCAAGATAAATTGTGTGTTACTGTTGGCAGCAAAATACTGAACAATGTTTTGATGACAAACCAACAAAAATGTTAATATATGCTTTGGTACATGTAATGCTTGATTTTTGTTGTTGCTGTTCTGATAAAGGTATTCAGACTATTATTCCTTCAAGCAGTTCTAGAATTAGAAGGTGTCCAGCTCTCCATGGTTATTGATTGCTTTGCCTTTTGTGAGACTGCAAACTTTCCTCTGCCTTCCCTGTTGTCATAGCTGGATGATGCGCTAAGCTCAGCTGGAGGACTTGTAGTGACAGATATAAAAAAAGAAATCATGGGCATGTGCTGCAAAGTGCGGATTTGTTGTGAACCTGCTCTGCAGGTTCAGACTGTTAAGAGCATTGGTAGCTTGGTGCCATGCTAGCAGCCGGATCAGGTAATGCCCCTCTTGCTGCTGCTGACACAGAGCAGACACGAAGCCGGTGCAGGCTCTTGGTTATCGTGTGCGCTCCTGCTAATTCAACAAGGAAGGAGGCTGCGCCCAGGTCTGYCCTGAGGCAGATTAATATGGCGGGTTGCAGCTCATGTAAATGTCTTGCTGCCAGCTGTACCTTTAAAGGAGAGATTWGCGTCACTTCAGACTTGTCTTTAAGTAGATTAAAAGCAGCATCTTAGCATTTATCAGCTTATGTTGAGGAAGAAATTAATGGATGCACTAACTGCACTAACTGCCTTAATTCTTAAATTATTCTATTCATCTTTAAATTTCACAGGATCTTTTGGAGGTTTTGTTGCTTTTGGCTGAATTTTGAGTTTCTGCAGTCAGGTCCTAGTAGATGAAACGAGCACTTGTGCTCGTATGAAGTGTGTAAGCCGCAGAATTTGATGCTGGAGTATATTCCTGAAATGCCTGATTGTTCACGTTATACTTTGTGTGGCTTTTGATCTTCCGTTCTGAATTGATCCCTTCAGTGGCCTGGTAAAGCTTGTTCCCGCGCTCACAGCTCACCCCRGGTAGCAGCACCACAGTGCAGGGTGAGAGGCAGGCCATGGTCACACCACAATGTGTGGGTATCATAGAATCACAGAATGCTTGAGGTTGGAAGGGACCTCCAGAGCTCATCTAGTCCAACCCCCTGCACACGCAGGGTCCCCTAGAGCATGTGGCACAGGGTGGTGTCCAGGCGGGTTTGAAGATCTGCAGAGAAGGAGACTCCACCACCTCTCTGGGCAGCCTGTTCCAGTGCTCTGTCACCCTCACTGCTAAGAAATTCTTTCTCAAGTTCCTGTGGAACTTTTGGTGCCTCATTTTGTGGCCGTTTCCTCTAGTCCTGTCACTGACTGCCACCGAGAAGAAGCCGGCCCCMTCCTCCTCGCTCCCTCCTTTGAGATATTTATATACATTGATCAGGTCCCCTCTCAGTCTTCTCTTCTCCAGGCTCAACAGGCCCAGCTCTCTCAGCCTTTGCTCATAGGGCAGATGTTCCAGACCCCTAATCATCTTTGTGGCCCTGCRCTGGACTCTCTCTAGCAGCTCCACATCCCTCCTGCACTGGGGAGCCCAGAACTGCACACAGTACTCAAGGTGCGGCCTCACCAGGGCTGAGTAGAGGGGCAGAATCACCTCCCTCGACCTGCTGGAGACGCTCTGCTTAATGCACCCCAGGATCCCATTGGCCTTCTTGGCCACGAGGGCACACTGCTGCCTCATGGTCAACTTGTCGTCCACCATGACGCCCAGGTCCCTCTCTGCGGGGCTGCTCTCCAGGAGGTCGGTCCCCATCCTGTAGGCATGTCTAGGATGCAGGACCGTACACTTACCCTTGTTGAACTTCATGAGGTTACTCGCCGCCCAGCTGTCCAGTCTGTCCAGGTCCCTCTGGATGGCAGCGCAGCCCTCAGGGCTGTCAGCTATTCCTCCCGGTTTGGTGTCATCAGCAAACTTGCTGAGGGAGCACTCCATCCCTTCATCCAGGTCGTTAATGAATAAATTGAACAGGACCGGACYGAGGACTGACCCCTGGGGGACACCACTATGCTTCTTTTCTTTGTGCTTCTTGTTTGTGCTTTTTGTTCAGGTCCTTAGAGCAGGGCATGATGTGTGTTTGTGGTCCCAAGTTGTTCCAGCCAAATATATTTTTTCCTATTAGTATTGATAATGCCAAATGTAATTTAGAGGTACAGTGTGTCATAGTGACCTGCAGACATATTTGTTGTTACCTGTTACTGGATTTCCTCTTTTTAGAGGAACTATATTTGGTCTTCCTGTAAATTAGCAGTATTTTTGACTTCTGTAGGTTTTTTTTTTCTGATGGATTCTAGATTCTTTTCTCAGAGGCCAAATCTTGCAGTCCTCAGAAGAAATTTCTGTCTGTCTCTGTGAAGAATGAGAACCTCCATCACCTTCTTCTAGCCTACTAAGGAGGCAGTAAGTTTATTTTGAGGCATCARCTGTGCAGTGTGTGCAAGTTCAGAGAATCCTAGCAGATTAGATGTGCTACAGCTTGTCACTGAGGCCAGTGTTAAAATAAGCTTGACTAAAAAATCCCGGGCTTTACAGCTTGATCTTTTATTAAAATAAAAAAAGCCATATTCCTCTCTTCTTATTAAAAATAATTAAAGAATTAGTCTCCAGAATTGTCAGCAGGCTGGTGTTGAACTTATGCATGAAAACACTCATGTAGAAACTGGGTCCACTCTGAATTATTTAACGCTGCCTCCTGGCGTGTTGCTGGCCATTACATTTCCCTCAGTTATCACGTATCAAGGCCACAGGCTTGTTAGGCCAAGTGTTTTGGCTCTCAAAAGTTAATGCATGTGCCTGTTGCGGAGGGCAGGGAGGCCAAATGGAGTTGTTGAGGTGGGAAAAGCTCCCATCCGTGCGTGCTGGGTCCTGCGCGCAGACCTGGGCAGGTTAGACGGAGACCGTCTGTAAGGAATGACTTATACAGAGCTGATCCTGCCCGGAGGCAGGGGAGCCRTTTAGTTCTTCTTTGGTCTTGAGTTGATCCCTTCCAGCCTTCTTTTCCTTTTTGCTTGAAAAGCATATTTTGGTCATCTATTTACACATCCATGAATGCTTTATATATTTCTTTTTCCAGCAAATATTTATTTGGATGCATAATCCTTGGTTATTAAACATCAATAGAAATKGCAACAGCTACTGCAAAGACTTCTTTTCCCTTTTAAAATAGTGTTGAATTTAACCCAAAATGGGGGACTTGCTGAAATTTCATATCAAAACAAGACAGTTTATAAATCTTCACTCAGATATTTCTGTTGAGGCTTTCTCCTCGAGGTTATACTGAGACCTTGTTAGAAGCTTCCTTCAGTTTATATTCAGAGATGCAAGTGGCTACTGAATTCCTGTTTTTTCACTTTTCGACCAGAATCCCAGGCTGCCTCTGTTGCTGGTCACTGGGTTTTCCCAGGCTGTCTCATCCTGAGCAAAGGTAGRGGAGATGTTTCTTACTTGTGCCAGGAGGTTTCTGTACAAATGCTTTCTGTTTGTTGCAAAGCTTCCTCCTACTGAAAAAGCACCTTAAAGCACTCGGTGCATGAAGCTCGCGTGGTTTGGAGTCACACTCTAGCTCTGCCTGTGAGCTGGAGGAGCAGCTTGTGCGCACACACACACACACACACACACACACACACACACACACACACACACACACATAGGCACTAGGACCAAAGTTTTATCTGCTGTGAATGCGTGAGGTTCCCTTGGTAGTGGTATTCAAGCCAGTGTAAGTTAGCAGAGGATTTGGCTCTTCTCAAACCCGCCACTATATCCAGATGTATTCTTTATAAAATATAATGTGTAGACTTTGGGCAATGTGTAATACTGCTATGAATATCCCTTATCTGTATATGGAATTATGCTTGTTCTGTTACTGCAGATACAAAAGGACTGTTGTTATGCTCAGTTGCCACTTCTTTTGACTAGTTCAATTGAGGAGAAAAAGCCAGCTGCTTTCATTTGAGCTGTTTTGAGCTGAGTTCGTAAGTTAATGCCTGTGCTAAATATTCAGCTCTTTTCTCTTGTTTTGTCTATTTGCTACTCCTTTTCTCCTTCCTTGTGTGTAACTGCAGRTTTCACTGCTTGTTCAGCCTTGATTCCAGTTGCATGCCTTTCAAAGGGGTAGGTGTATGCTTTCTCCGTGGCAGTGTTTACTACAGCCTGGCTRCAGGAGTTGTTGTTTGCAACTAACCTGCTGCTTCTCCTGCAGATTATTTGTCATCTTTTATGCAGGATTGTAGATAGTTAGAACTAAGTTTGATTACAAAGGACATGAAAACTATATGGCTTCTTAGGAAAAATATCTTGCTGCTGTTCTTACTTAAAGCCTATTGAAAATGTCTTCCAACAATTTGCCTTAAAATACCAAGTTCTTCTGAAATGAGTCTTTTGATCATTAAAGAAATGTTTTAATGGATTTGTCTTGTTYTGAGGAAAGAGGCAGTCTTTGCACACTGGCAGGGACTACATAAAGATGAGGAAATTAGTAAGTAAAATTCTCCTGCCTCTTTCATGTTGTAGTGTCATGAATTGAATAATCGTGATGTTATCTTTTGTCCTTAAATTTTGTGCATCTATGCMTAACAACTTTTCACCACTTGTCTTAACCAGAATTGTTAAAAGAAAGTTATAATGCAAAKATTTTAATTATCTAAAGTAAATACAATTCTGAAATTAAACTGCCTAAGTTCTTCCTGTATACTGGAATGTACTGTTTAACTTGCATCTCTACGTTAAGCTGCAGTGGATAACAGCTTGCGTCGAGGATAAAAGCCCTATTAATGACAGCAATACTTGGGAATTCTCATTTACTTAAAGTTCTGAGATTTGCATTTTTGGAACAAAGAAGCCATGATTTACCCTTGCAAATATAATTTCCATAGAGCATGTGATTACAGATATATTGTCTATTTAGCCTATTTTATATATAGATAATATCCGTGCAAGCCCTGAGTTCATATATTATTTCTTATGATATTATATTGCTTGTATAGTTTGATAAAGAGGTTTTTAGAGTATGTTAGGATGCGTCCTAACAATATCTAAAAAWATGAGTAATTATTTTCATGGTAAAAGGCTGTTGTGAAAATGGATTTATTAAAGGCTCACGTAGGAACAAACTGTTAAGTTTTCATCAATAGGCAGTGTGGTGGACTRGATCTGTCCATCTGCTAGTGGTGTTTTTGCAGGTTGCTAGTGAGGAACATATTGTCCTAAAGAATTAAAAACAAAAGAATTTTGATTCAGGAAAAGTTGGAAATTCACAGGCATTTATTTATTTGGACAAAAGATGACTTCTGGTAAAGTAGGGACCAAACATTTTAGAGGTCTGATGTTTGCAGCTTAGGCCCATGCTGCCTGCCTTGCAGTCCCTGCGCCTCACCCACAGGTGCTCCCTTGCCCTCTTGCTTCTCCCCTGGGGACAGGAGCTGTTTCCCGAGGCCGTCAGGGTGGATCTTTGCTGTTCYGTGTCTGAGACATGGGGAGTCTTTCTGCTTGGCGCTTGGGACGTGGTGTCCTGGGGACCCTGCTCTCTGCTGCTGCTTGCCTGTCCCTGTCATCTACCGAGCTCCCTGGTGAAACCAAGTAAAAATACACATCTGTGAAACCTGTTTGGTTACGCTTCGACCTATTCATCCTGTTCAAAGCACAAACCTTCCTAATCTCCTTGGCTCCTGTGCCAGGGCAGCGTTTTCCCTGCTAATGAAAGATACGCTTTTCTTTCTAAATCCCAAAGAGGGCAAAGCTGCCAGACGGTTGCTCAGGCAGAGATTTAATGKGATTAGAATCTGATCAGCACCTTTCTCAATGCCCCGTGGCACAGCACCTGCACCCCTCTGATCCTGTGCTGGGATCGACCTTCTCGGACACCCCTTCCCACAGGGATGGGGCTGCCTGGTGCACAGGCACCTGCCTGGACTGGGCCGCCSCTCTCAGGGTTATGGTTTGGGAAAGCAGACTTTGTTCTCCTGATGGGTTTTCTTCTCCTARACACTGATGTGACTTCTGTAATGGCGGCCTTGAAATTTGAGTCCTTCCATGTATGTAGATTTTAAAAAACAAAGCCTCTGAAATAAGGTATTTTGCTATATTGCATTGTGAAGGTGTTCGTCATCAGGTCAAGTGAGGGAGCCAGCTTGAATGTTTTGGTGCTTTTGTATTATTTTTCTTTAAGATATGTATGTGTGTATACATATATATATATATATAAAATAAAAAAATACTTTAACAACAAAACATATATATATATTTAGGACAAACAATAAAAATCCATGCAGCAATTGAGGTGTTTGATAAAAGTTTTGTCTGACTTTTAGCATATTCCTTAGTGCCGTCCCCCTCACTCACCCCTCCAAACAAAAATACTAGCAACTGTCTGAAATGCTCTTCAGCTGCCATCTAGGTCTTTGCTTCCAGTCCCCAGTTCCCCTGTGTTCCCGAGACGACTGGTCAGAGTTGAGGTGCTCGTTCTGAGCCTCCCAGGTGTAAATCTGAGGAAGGTGATGACAGGCAGGTCTCAGTAAATAGCCCTTGTCTTTAAAATTTTCTTCTCCACGCCTGCCAGAACCAACACTGTTGGACCCTCAGGGCATGGCACCATCCCTAGCATTTATCCGAGGAGCTGTCTGCAGTTAGGGATGGTGTTTTGAAGTGGCGCATCCTTTCTTTTGCTGTAATTAAAAGGGGATTAAATTATCTTATGTCCACGTGGGCCCTGAGAAGCATGCTTAATCATGCTTATGCATGGAAATAAACCTCTGACTACCTGCTGTTTGCTTCCAAGTTCTTCTGGAAATAAACATGCTGCTTAGAGTGAGAAAAGAGTGGGAGAGAGGTTAAACTGTCAGTAGATAAATGAACTTGTCAAATGATGCCAAAGGCAAGGCTTACCTAAGAGCTGGTAGCAAATTCATAGGAATATGGCTCAGAAAACCCCTGTGCTGTCCTTGCTACCGCAGCTGCCATGTTAAGGGACTGGGGCAGCTTGTCTGGGTTGAATTTCAGTGCCCAAAGAGCTGCTAGATGTAGRTCAGTTCTGTATTTAGAAATGAACACTGTTTTGGAGTAAATATGTAGGTATGACGATTTTCTAGCTCCAGCACAGAAAATGTCACTTTTTAGGGGTGCAGTGTCTTAATTTCATGAGATATATGTATTGTCTTTTTTTCTGTTGTTTTTGCCCTTTTATAATTATGTGTGAATCAGCACTTAACTACCTGCTTTAAAATACTGCTAACCCTAACTTTAATCTCCTTATATTTTGGTGACAGGTCAGTGTCAGAGGTTTTTGTGGATTTGAGAAAGTGCTATGTTCATGTCTTGTAACACAGGCTAGTAAGCAATGGAGCAAGTCGTTTGCCCTGGATGCAGCGACAGTCGAGTGAACCTATTTTTTTTTCTTTTCTTTTTTTTTTCCTAAATACATACGAATTTCCATGGAACTCCCAGTGTTGTATTCCACTGCTGTTTACTCATGCTGTTTAATATGTATAATAGTCTGGTGGATCCATGTTTTGTTTGAGGGCCTGGGTTAGGCCCTTGGGCTCTGCCAAGAGGAAGCCGCATTAACAAAGAGGTAGAAAAGCTGTGGGAAGGACTTGTGAGGCAGAGACGCCTCGCGTTGGTGGAGGGACGTGCTGCTGAATCTCATCTCGAGATCCGCCCTACTTCCCTCCTTCCTCCTTAGGACAGAGGCAGGAAGATGGAGCTGGAATCGTTGCTGTGTCTGCCGCTCCGAAGTCTGTCTGTGGGAAAGAAATTGTGCAGGTAGCTTGGGCTCTTTCATGGCACCCAGTTTCTGCAGCTGGGCTGTCCTTGCACAGCCCAGTGAGGAAGGGAGGGAGGGAGGCGAGGAAGTAAATGCCCCCGCAGGGCTAGGTGGAATGGAAAGATTTAAGCTATCTCTTAAGTTTACTCCAATAAAATAAGACCTTTTCTCAAAGGCCTAAAGTAAGGGTTTCTGCCTAGCTGAGATCACTTCATGTGTGCAGAGGTTAATGGAATGGCAATCCAACTTCCATATGTCTCTGAAGCTGTATCTTTCTAATACTGACCTTTAATAAGCACTTCAATAAACAAAATTTCGAAGTGGTTTTGGCACTGAAAATTTGTGTTTTCTGGCCCAGAGATACTCTGTGTTGGCCAAAATTCTGTAACAAACATACAGTTGTTGCTGGTGAGGTCAGCAGCTCTCCCCAAAATGGTAGGATGCCCATGTGCAGAACTGATTGCACGGTAAAGTYAACTGCTTTGAATCATCTGCACTTAAGTACAGCTGATGGAAAGGTCCAGCAACTGTAAAGAACTAAATTAGCTGATGGATTTTTCCCTCAGTTTGCCGTCTCCATCTCCAACCCTGGAAGGCTGTAGCCCGGTCTGCCTTAGGAGCTGCGTGAATCCTTTCAGCTTTTTCAGTTGCAGCGAGTGGACGAGGCTGAAAGATCRCTTTCTTAGAGCGGATCTACCTGGGTGTTTCATAGAGTTGACTTCATTTGATGTTTGAGGCAAGAAACGGCTGCGGTAACAGACTCACGCAGGAGTGGYGAGCTGCGTGGTAGCTGCAGTGTGATCTCGCTGCGGCTCCTTTTCCATTTGTGGAAGGGATGGGAAAGGACACACTTGATGCACACGTAGCTGTGCGCTGGGACACCTCCCCTAGCAGCAGTAAAAGTATTCCCAGCRTTCCAAGTTATTTGTGTTTTGGTGTGTGTAATAAAGAAACCTCTGTCAGCGATGGCTGGAAGAAASTGCAAGTGGTCATAAGAGTGGGAAAGACTGGCCTGCCAAATAAACACATTTTTGCCACGCGTGCGGATGGATCATGGGTACAGTCTGTCTCCACTAGTCGCATCTGTTTGTGATATTGCCTGGCTGCATTGCAGCATTTTTTTTTCAGTCTCTCTCTCTATATTTCAGTGGAGAATATGTGCATGTTGTATATGCAAAATAAATCTAATTATTATCTTAAGTATATAATAAAATGCAAAAGGATTTTGTTAGTGTATGAAAGGAATTGATCTAATGCAATGAGAGGTTCTTCCTGGTAGTTGTCTCCTGTAAACTCCATTCTGTTTCCAGCATGTCATTACAGATCCCTGATCTTCTAATGGAAATACATTGAAACCGGGTGTTAAATAACCACAGTTCTGCAACAAATGAAAGTTTTGTTAAATGGAGACCTACCTAAATCCTCAGGTTACAGTGTAGCATTGTGAAATAACAGCTTTTCATCCCATACATATTACTTGCCCTCTCCCTATATTGTCCCCTCTCCCTATATTTCCCCATACCTTATAAGCYGAGAATTTTGAAATTCCCTCTCCTACCTGTACGTCAGGCAGTGTGCTCAATGTTTCTTAAGATGTTCCTATGTCTTCACTGCAACGACGTTATTTTAGAAAGAGGAGTGATATAAGCCAATAATTAGAATTTTTATTTATTTATTAAGAGTGGGCTTATGAAGAGAGAAATACTGCTGCAAAATGTCATTGTTTCATGCAGTTGGTGCAAAGTGTAAAAGCTGATGGCCCGGCCCTCCTGCAGTATTAGGAAGCCAGTGGGTTCACCTGAAGCCAGAGGAAGTGCACGTGGGGATGAAATTCTGCTTTGCTCTCCTGCACACAACTGCTGTCAACTAAGTGCAAATCAGAGCAGCCCGTGGATTGGTTTGAATTATTTTAGAGACTTATCATATTTCTGTCTGTCCTCAAAAGCCATCCACGGTTATAACTTAACTGATAGAACGGCATATTTATGTCTCACATAAAAACAGCACAAAAGCAAATARTAACAGAAACAATAGCAATTCTCTTCTAAATGTAAATAACAGTGTACACCCAAGGAGAAGCAGGAGAAAGTTCCAAGCAGTTGTAAGAGTCAAGGCTGATAAACAGAGATGCCTGTTGGTTTCTGTGCAGGAGGCAGGCGTGTTTGCTCTAAATGCTGGTCGCCTTGTGTTGTTACATCTGTCCTTGCCAGAGCAATGCTGCTTGAGGAAGGTATCATGAGTCCTGGGCTAYGTTTTAACCCTGTGGTCTGAGATCAGTAGTCTTGCTTGTACATAAAAAGCAGGGTTCATAGGCAGGATTCATGTGTTTGAGCAATGAGAACGATGCCCTTTGGGGCAGGCTGTAGATGGCGGGAGGTTGTGAGGGGCCTGCGAGAGCCTTGGCACTGCTGAGTGGATGTGTGGCCTGGGAATGTGGGTGCCCACGGGGACTGGGGTGCTGGTGGTTAAGCGCTGAAATGGTTTTTGTTTTCTTCAAGTACGATGACAAATTCTCGAGTGCTTTTGCACAAAGACTCATGGTGTTTTATGGTGCAGGGAGGAGCCGAACACTTGTCAGAGCAGTCACGGCTTAACTGYGTTTTTCAGTCGTGGAGGTTTCTGTAGTGCTGTGTTGTGCTTTGATGTCCATTTAATTTGTATTAACTTATTTATTTTAACCAAACTTATTTTTGGACCCAGCAGGGTCAGGGCTTGGAGAGCWGTTCTAAAGCTTTCAGAGGCAGGCTGGGCATCCTTTGGAAACGTGGCAATCTGTGATAGTCTCCTGAAGTGTTTTCCAGAAAACACCGATTTGGCCAGATGTTGGGAGACAATTCCCWTATTTAGGATAACCATGGCAACCAGGAACCCCAGCGGAGCAAGCTGTCCTCCTCCAGGAGGAAATGCAACTTCATCTAAATTTCCTTCTGCAGACGTGTCAGACCTTTGTTATTGTTTGCTACTTCTCAGATCTCTTTCCTGTTCTTTTTTGAAGCTATTGTACAACAGATTTTTCTTGGCTTGTTGCTTTCTATTTATTTTAAAAGACACGGACAGATATCTGGGAACTGGTGTTCTTTCCAATGAGCACAGTCAGTTTTAGAATGATATCTGTGCTTTTGTTTGGTAAACCAAACCTAGATCATTTCAAGTACTTTTGAATTCTTTCTTCCGCGCAAATAAAATCCTCATGTTTTTAAAACAAAACGTGCTTTTATGGAAAAGCAAAATTCTGTCATTCATTTACTCATTTTGATACTTTCAATTAGAGTTCAGATATTTTTACATGGTTAGGCTGGAAGAAATTAGGTAAAAGACATGCTGCTTAGGTAAGTATTTTAAATGATCCTTGCTTGTGCAGTCAATAAAGAGTGCTGTTTTCTGAATGGAAGTAGAAAATAACAGGTTTGTTGTTAAGCCTCARATTCCCATTAATATGGAGTTGAAAAGGTTGTAATAAACTTGCATTTGAAATATATGTTAATAGGCTTGTTAGATATGAGAAAATTACTCCATTTTTATGAGGGTGCATTCATTTTTCAGGGGCAAGTGGCTATAAATGCAACATTYGGCAAAGACATTTACCTCCCCGAAGATGCTGAGTTTTACTTCGTTTACAATGGATCTGTGCAGAGACACATAATGTTTGCTGAGCGTATTAGCGATAACGCCCTTCAGTCCATTGTTCCAGGTGAGAYTTATTCTTGTTTACTCTTTCCATCTCTTTGCTCTACTCCACCCCTGTTTTGAAGTTGGGCAAAACCGGACAATTTGTTAGAACACTGCTTTGTGAATTGATCATAGAAGAAGGAAAGAAAGGAATGGAAAGAGGATCTTTGATAACAGTTTTCCTGGCCAGAGTGGCCCTGCCTCTTACAGCAAACTGCATCATTTACCAGGGCAGTTCAGGCTCCTTCAGTGCTACAAGCAGGGCTTTCCTGCRCTTGCATAGCTGGGTGTGCACGAATGTGCAATCTTTAGGCATGGCATCATTTTTAATCTGAATGAATCCCAGTCAACAAAGCCAGCCTTGGCCACCCCGACTTGCCTGCCGGCATCCTCACACCTGCTAAACTCGTGCCTTTGTCTGGGCCGCCCCTGTGTGCACCATGAGCCGGSCTTGGAGGGAGCGCGAGAGGCACTTGGTGCGCTGCCAGAGATGTGCGTGCTGGGAAGGTGTGGAGGAAGAACTGTATTGGGGTGCCTCACTGTAAGGGGAATTTGTGCTGTCTAGTGGCCCTCTCTCTGCCTCAACATATTCCTCTTTGTTGAGGAAATACAAGACCTAGTTGTCATCTCTGTCATGTGCTTTATGACCCTTTTCTTTGTGTGAGTAGCTGGTATAAACATGATGTACCTATGCAGTAGGTTCTGCGTGTTATTTGTTCTTRTTTTCTAAAGGAGGCTGAGTCTGAAAATAATTGCTGAATGTGAAAAGGGAAAATCCCATGCTGTTCTATGGTTGTTCCTTTAATTCTTTACATTGTAAAAGATTTTCATGGAATACAATTAGAGAGAATGTAATGCGAGGCTTACTCTGGAATAGCAAAGTCATTTCTTTGAAGAGTCCTGCAATGATACTRTACTGTTGAACAATTATATATGGACTAGGAATAAAAACAGTWGGCTACAGGCAACACACAACCAGTGTGAACCAGTGCTCAACAGAACCATTATTAGATGAAAATAGAGACTGAAGCTAAAATACGTCCTTGTGGGGTTACTGTTGTTCTGTAGTGGCCAAATTAAACATAAAGGTATGCAGAGCACTTTAARGACAGCTGTAGATCTGGCAAGTGAATACTTGCTTCTGTAATGATCAGATTGCACATATATACTTGTATTATTTGGAGCTTTTGGGAGAATTTAGATTTATACTCTTACTACTTCATGTTTAGCTCCACAGTGAGATTTGGGAGCACAGCTTGCACACTTCTTTAGGTGTATGATATCCCTCCTCATTTAGATGGTGGTGGAGAAGAAGGGATGCTAGAGCAGCTTTGAGAGATTTTGTTGGCAAACTGCCTTGAACTTCTTTGAAGATCCTAGCTGCAAGTTAGACAGTTGATACGATATATAATCCAGTCTTCTAAAAGCATGACATTTTCTGAATTTTGGCTTATAAGCAGACACTGGAAAATACAATATGGGTTTCAGTAAAGAAATGAAGAAATGCATTCCTTGGAGTTTCTATTCCAGGCCACTCTGCAAGTCCTTTCTTGGTGTCTCATTYTTCTTGATTCTTACCCAAAAACCTCTTGTGATAGATAGTGGCAGAAGCTGTGTCCTGATTCGACCGAAGTGGAAGAGGGGGCTGGACTATTTGCTGTGTGTGCTTTATGCTCAGTAATTTGTCTTCAAGTAACACAAAACATGGCACTGGCATACCACGAATATCCAGGTTCCTACACCCACTAAGGTGTAGTGAGATGCACAGTGGTTGTGCGTGGCCCTGGAGTCTGTGGGCTGGAGYCATTTCAGTGGTGCTGCATCTTTGGAGGTGGTTGCTCCATGAGCAGTTAGTTCCTGTTCTCTCCTTGGTCCAACGGTAAGCTTGTAGTGCTTRAAGGGGATGGGGCAAATTTCCATCTCTCTTTAGACAGAAATTACTGTGGATGCTAAAATACTCTGATGTGCTTTGTGTTTTCTTTTGTGGYATTTCACCCTGATGTGGTTACCTGTTTTCTCTGTTGTGGTTAAAGAATGTTCATCTAGAAAGGCTGGTTTTAAAATMATTATGTTGGTATAATTCAGAGGTCTGGCACTTCAGAGTCTAGTCAAATCTAAGTTCATTACCAGAAATACCTGGTGGATGCCCTACAAGTGGTAGATTTTATTATAGGAGAGAATAAGTAATTCTGTGTGCATATTCCTTTCTTAAAGGGGGAATAATGAGGAAAAATGACTGCAATTTCTGAAGATAGCTAATTTTAATGATAAACTTGCATTATAATTTCAGGCCATGGATGCCAAGAAGCRGTTTCTGTCTCTGTGTTAATGTACACAAAGGGGTACTCACCTGTGGTCCTCGGCACCTCTCCTGTYACTTACAGAGAGAATCTGTCTTGCAAGTTGTCTCAGTTTCTGGTTAATCATGCAGAATGTGTCACTGCTGCTAGTCACAAGATGTTGCTTGATAAGTTCCAACTAAAGATAAAAGATTTGCARTCCCTGGATAATGATGTGATGTTGGCCATTGCTCATGAAGAACTGCCATCAACGTGGAACATCCTTGGAAACTACTCAGAAAGMGGTAAGATTTTATTTGAAGTTGGAAAACTTTTAATGGTGATTTGCTGTATAGAGCAGAAGAGAGTATCTCACTGTTTTATTGAAGTTTCTCAATTCTTTTGCTTTGTTCTGAGGTTACGATGGAAAATCRTTGAAGAATGAAGGGGAATCAGAGATTCGTTTTATGCCTGGAGGTTGAGCAAGGATTAATAATTGTTATTGTAATTCAGTCTCTCCAGAAGCTTTTTGTTCATTGGCTCACTGTGAATTTGGTTTCTTTTTATAGATAGGCTCTGCCTTTAAARGATTAAAGGGCTATCTGTTTTTAACAAAAATAATTTTAAAAAAGCAAGGTTGTAGTAGTAAAGTGTCTCCACCATGATCTCAGTCAAGTGCAATATTTAAAAAATTAAACAAAAAGGAGACAAAATATGCTGTCATAAAATGCAAAGATATAGCTCTGTAGGCCTTCTAATGTACAGAATAAATGTATTGTGTACAACACAGTTTATGCTTTATTTAGTTTTTTTAAATCATCCTTAGGCAAAGGTATTATTAAACAAGTTTTGTGGCTTTTTTTTTAAGGGGAAGTGGCATGAAAAAAATATACATGATACTTCACAAATGTTTTAAGAACAAGCTGTAATGTAACAAAAKCAGGTGAAATTTGCCTGGTTTCAGGTTTCATTGCAAACACAAAGCTATAGTTAGGTTTTGCTGAAGAGTACAATATTTTTGCAGACCCAACTGATTTATAGCCGAGGTTGGAAACACTGTTAAATTTGATGGCTTCACATGTTTTTCATTGAAAATTTGGTGCTTTTGGCTCTTTTCCTTTCAGTACTTTAAATTGCTAAAATCGGAGGAGAGGCAGTTTTCACATGAGTCAAACTAAAAGAGAGAGCAAATGGTAGGGAACTAAAAACACAACACTTAGCTCATTTCTTTGAGTGAGGTTTTTCTCCTCTTCTTAAATCTTTCTAATTCTTAATGATAGATAGCTTGGAATCTGCTACTGCCTTCACTGGGAGGATATATATTCTTTTTAAGCTCCTCTTGCAAACAGCTCTTTCARGAGATGGAAAAAAACCCCTCACCAAGTTGCATTCAAATATTGGCTGAGTGCTGAAAAAATATAGCCTCATTTCATTTTGGTGCATAGTAAATATTTGTTGGCATTGCTCAACTGCTGGAACAACTGTTGGATTTGAGCAATGAAGAGCTTGATTTAAAGGCCAGARAAGTGGGTAGTACTTTTTTTCGCAGACTGTGCTAAGCTTTTCATCAAAACCAGCTGAAGCTGAACCCAGAAATACCTGCTGAGTGTCAGAGGTMCTGAGAGGTGCTTGGGCAAGGCTGGCTACCTGCTTGCATGAAACCTGGAAGCCCTTGCTGGGTGTATCCTGGCCCCGGAGCAGCAGGAGAGCAGCCTGCCCGACCAGGCAGAGCTCTGCTGGGGCAGCTACCACCCAGATACCGAGATTCCTTAGTTTTYAGTTATGCTAGTTGTTAATTTTGAAGCATACTGTAGTGTTTATACTGAAAAACAGTGTGTTGTCCTCACGAGACATGTAGGGTGAGCAGAGAAGCAGGGTCTGTGCTGCAGCGGGGACCCAGAGCCGCTGTGTGTGCAAGGGTGGTGTGACTCGAGCCTGCCGCGCGCTCAGCTGCTTGCAGAGCAYGGCTACGTGGGGGGTTTCCTGTGTAAGCCCCGGTGCTGTTTTAGCCAGTTGTTGATCTCTGGCTTTTTGGTCGCCCTGGAAGGTTGATGGGAATCGTCTCACGTGCAGATCGGCTCCCGTATCAGAAGGGAGGATCCCCTGTGCAATACAGCAGTGTGCAGCGTTCGTGTGCCTGCCTGCGTGCAGCTCCGGTGCCCGGCAGCCTTCCGGATGGCACCTCCACGCGCGAGGTCATGTCTCAGTTTGTACACCAGTGGTTGCTCTTAGGTTAAGCTGGGATCATTTATCTTATTTCTGGATAAAGCAAAACAACCCAAAGCCTCATATAAATTCCTTGAGCCTGATAGCAATGCTTTTGCCTAACGAAGAGCTCTTGGCGGGCAGGTAGCCATGTGGGCCTGTCCAAGTTGCCTGTGTCACACACAGAGTGCACGACTCTGTCCTTTCCCTGGTGCAGGTAGGCCGATYAGTAGCATGATGATGTACTTGGTAGGTCGGGTGTCCCTATGAAGCAGAAAAACAAATACCCGTTTGTCCTGTTGAGTAGGTGGTCCCTGGAGCTTTGCGAGCAGCTTCTCCAGCGTTACAAGGGCCATCAGCTGTGCCCTCTCYGCAAAGCCCAGCACAGTGCTGGGGACTCTGAAGCTGCAGGCTTTGCCTCTGAGCCCRCTTATGTGCAGCACAGTAAGGGCATTGCTGCGGGCTGCGCTGTGGAGGAGGCTGAGGTTGAACCAGGACAGAACGGATCCCCGCCTTTGCGGGAGCTTGCTGTGTCTACATTAATGTAGCTCTGACTGCCAGTATAAACCTGCCAGATCCAGGGAAGTCTTAGCTCTTGGCCTTATGGGGCATTTGTCTGTACTTTTAGTGTTTGTCTGTACTTTTTAGTGCTGCTTAGGAAAGGCTTCTGTCCCAAAGAGCATRCAGTCAGAGTGGCAGGAGAGTTGCCTCAGCAACTGAGCGTTCAGTATTTGAGTTCACAAATCCCCAAATAGGCCTTTTTTGCTGCCTCACCTCCCCCGCAGCCCCCCATGTGTTTTGGTCACCTCTACCTTGTTTGTATAATTTCTCTTTACCTCCTGTATTCTGCTSACGTTCAGAGCTGTAGTCTGAAACTACAGCTTCTGATTCCTTTTACAGCCATTTTGTCCTTTTACCTGAGCCTGCAAAACATTGACTCATCCTCTTTCTCCTCCCCATCTTCACCAGTGCTATTTATTTCCTACAAAGCTACAAGTAGCATGTGGTTGAGGAAGCTCTGGGCATGAAAGGAAGGAAAGGGAACAAGACGGGGACAACCGGGGCAGGAGGGCTGCAGATCCCAGAACAGAAGAGAGGAGAAGGACGAGGCTCTTTGTCTTTCATCTGTGAGGAGATCCAGGGCTGTCCCAGCACCACCACTCCTTCCATGAAAGATTAAACTCAGTGAGAAATAGATGTGTGAGGAGCTGGAAAGCAGAGGGCACCTTCTTTCCTTGCTTGCTGTCCCTGCAACTCCTTGCCCAAAACGTCTGATAGTGTCTTGGTGCTCAAGTGGATCAGTATTGCAGAAGATTTAGGTGCTATCAGCTCTCCCTCAAACTTGTGAGACTGAGGAACTGTTAATTGTCAGCTTTCAGAGCTCCTGGGCTATTTTTATAAGAAAAAAAAMCCCTTACGTTTGAGTGACATTGCTGGAGAAAATTATTAGACCATCTGGTGTTTTTGGACTTCATTCATTTTTATGAGGATTTAGAGGCATATGAGTAGATGGAAAGATAGAAGAATAATTTATTCATAGGAGTTGTGGTATTTGGAAAAAGTGTTTGTATTCCCTTTATAAGGTATAAAAAGGACTGGATAAAGAGAGAGACTGGATTGTCTAGGGAGCATTGCAAATAATTCAGGAATTTGGTGCAGTTGCTCAGGTCAGGACTTGCTAGACACATTATTTAAGTTCAACAAAGGAAACAGCAAAGCACGAAGCTTTCGGTAATCCTCACTTATACTAAGTGCCTATTTGACAAGCATGTCACAAGCTGCCCACTCACAGGAACTCACTGGATGTTCTGCTCACCTGGCCCGTGACCAATTTCCCGCTAGAGCAAGAGGCGGCTGTGTGAGGGCCTGACAGAGATGTTCTGCTCAGGGGTTTAGTTAGTGGTGGATCTGAGTGCAAAGAAAGTGTAGGATGGAGCTGGATGGAGAAGCTGCTTCTTTGCTAATTGTATCTTTGTAAAGGATATTTTTGTTCTGAAAATGGGGTCATTCAACTTAGGGGGCTTATCATTAGTAAATGTTATGTCGTATAGCTTGCTAGAGCTGGTCAGGAAAAAAAAGAAGAGTTTTCCCACACTTTTCTGCTTACAAAAAAAATTAATTACTTCCTTTTTTTAACTCCTTCTGAGCAGAATGTAGACTAAATTTCTATGTAGAAATGAATGTAGTAATCTCTCCAGCTGTGATACCTTATCCTTCTGAAATGAAAGATGACACGATCTGATCTGGAACGCCTCAAGGTAACGTTCAAAAAGTCTTTCCTCTTTCACCAGGATCAGGCTAGGGCAATCTTTCAACATCGGCAGTTGTCAAGGCTGCTGTGCCAGCCTGGGCTTTTCTTGTCCAAGTTAGTGATTAACATGARAGTAGGAGCTCAGCATGTGCTGGGAAGTGCCCGCCTTTGGCAGAGGCCGGGTCACCTTGGCCAAGAGGGAAGCCTCTTCCTGGGGCTCCTGCTGCTCCTTGAGACGTGGGGCTACTGCTCTTCTTTGCAGGTGCTTTCCCAAGGGATCTCCTTTCTGACGGTGCACCCAGCACCTTCACCATCTGATACYTGCTTGTGCGTTTGGCCACAAGCTCTGGAGCTCTAGAAAGAGGGCTYTGGAGAATGTTGTGAGATGTACCCGTATGTTTTTATTGTCCAGGAAGACCACAACTCATGTCTGTGACACACACTGAAGCTTAACTCCCTTAACTCCCGTCAGAGGAGGAGAGGAGCCTCAGTAAGGGCTCTGTGCAACGTACGCACAGCTGAGGTTGCCTCAGTTTCTGGTGGTTATAAGGGCATTGCTGTGAGGCAGGGTGCAGGTTGTCTGGGTAACTTAACTGTGCTGTTAATTAAGCAAGAACATTTACTCCTGGCTTTGTCAGCATTTACAGTTATTTTCCAGAGGAAGAGAGCTCTTTCACATTTAAAGCTATTAGTAGCAATAAAATTACATCCTGGATTATGAGAATTGATTGTGGATCATAGAAGAGGGAGTAGTATCCATACTTAATTCTCTTTCATGAAGACATTTCTTTTTTCCCCTGTGTAAATGCTTCATAATTATTTTCTACGAATAACTCTTGCAAAATGAACCAAAGAATTCAAACTCATTGACTTCTGATCTGCCTTTGTGAAACACTCTTCCATTTTCTGTGACCTTTTAGAATTGATTTCCCTTCGCCTGCCTTTTCCAATGTAAATCCTGTTACTGTTACTACTTGATGCTTAGCAAATTATTGATAAGCTTCATCCATTCGAACATGACCGAGGTATGTCATATTTTTGGTCTAAATTAAACTATGTCTCAGTTGTATTTTCCACTTTATGAAGGAAAAGGAGACTGAAGTGCCTGTGTTGTTCTTCATTAGGAAAATCCTGGAAACAGCAGATAAACATTTATAGCTGTGGCAAGGATTGTGAGAAGAGATAAACATTTTCCTTCAGACAGGTTGCAAGGTTAGAGAATCAGACAACTCCTTGGCCCCATAGGAGCCAGGCCCTTCTGAAACTGCGTGGGGTAGCTGAGGTACGATGCTAGCAGAGGCATCAGGGATAAAGGAGCATCTTTCAGTGCCTTTTGCTAACCAAGAAAACTGTGGCATGAAGCAAGATGTTAGCAAGCATGCTTGAACTGGTCTTCTCCAGGGAACACAATGTCTTCATCTTCTGATCTGTGGTAGAGATAGCAATGAAGAGACGTTTGAGACCCCCTCCGCAGGGGGCTCGTGGGAAAATGGATTGAGGCCTTAGAGGTGGTTGTGGTAAACAAAAGGATGGTAGTCAGTAGAGCAAATGTTGTAAATGACCCTAGAGATAAATACTGAAGCCTGTATCTAGGCATTGCTTTAGGATTTTTGTACCTTCCTTTGGTATTGGGYGCTGTTAGACATATGGTACTGAACATGGTTGGGCCTTCTCTGCACCTGCACCTTTGAGATGGCTGTTGCCTGGTGTTGAGCACACCAGTGGTGCTTGATAAACATGAACAGTGTGAGGGAGAACTGCAGTACAAATGAAAGGAAAGGATGCCTCTGCTAACGGCAACAATTCAGTGTGTAGTTTCATGTCTTTGCTGTGTCCACTCAAGCAGTAAGTGCAGCCGAATCCTCATCAGTTGAGGAGAAGATGTTACCAAGTTCAGCCATTACTGCGTGGGGCTAATTGATGGTGCTGCTGGTAACCATCTTCTCCTGGAGGCYATCTGCCTGTACTTGGCTCTCTATCCATCTCCTCTGTCTCCGGGCTCGGCAGACTCGGAGCTGGGCGCACACGTGTGCGACTGTCCCACCACACAACCCTTGTGTTGGGGTTCACAAAACCRCTTGCAAAACATATGTATGTTTTTGCAGTGGTTGGTTGTGCTGAGGTCCACCTTGTAAACAACCTCTTTCCTAATGGAAAATGAAAAAAACAAATGGTAATATGTAAAATTATGAAGCCAGGAAAAAGTGGAATTTTTCAGACTGTTGTAGTGGCTCCCTGCTTTCTTCACGTTGCAAGTYTTGAGGGTTTAGTCTCCTTCCAGGAAATGAATGAGATCCATAGCCCAGAAAGGGCTTAGTCATTTCTGTCAGAGAGAAATATTTATTTTTGTTTTATTGTTTTGGACATAGGAAGGAGTTCAGGTGCAAGGAAGAACAAAAGGATTTATTTAATGTTTAAAACAGACTCTTTGGCTTAGCGTGGTGTTACTCRGAGTGTTTTGGCTGTGTATTCAGCATGCAATGCAAAACAGCGTCCCAATAGTGCATCTCTTTCATAGCACCACCTGCCTTGCAGTATCCAACCCTGTGCTAATCAGCCARCAGAGCATCTGTCAAATCTTAGGAATTTTTATTGTTGTGTCCTGRTGGAAAATTGTGTTTTATCCATTTAAATATGAAAATATTGCAAAAGTTTTATATTTTTATTATTTTTTTCTGATWTTCCTCMTTTTTTTCTATTGAATACCACTGAACAAATTATGTTCCTTATTTTTTCTCAATACTCAATATCTTTTTTWWTTTTTTAAATTTTTTTTTGCATTTGAAATCCTTTTTCACAGGAGGTGGWAATAAAGATTAAAAAGGTGTAAATTGCCATTTGTTATGTCACATTAAAGAACTAGAAAGGGAAGAAGTGAAAGGAAGAAGAATTGAAACTGAAAGCACCTCTTAAAAAGTGTTTAGAAAGTTGTTTCAGAATTTTACTACTTTAGTGCAAGTCTTTTCTGTTTAGGCCTCCTTAGAAGGCTTGTTAGCTGTTTTCATGTCTTGGTACTTTTTACTTTGGTGTTGCTAATCATGGGATAGAATCATAAAATAATGGTGGGACAGCAGCATGTTTGGAAGGAGGGACACCTGAGGTGCCTGGCACTGCCCACTGTGYGGAGAGTTGGAACTGCGTCAAAATTGGATTGGGTTGCTCAGGGTCAGGTTTTGAATATCTCCAAGGAGTGAGATTCTGCAACTGCCCTGTACTTGTATACACCATCCTTGTGGTGAAAAAATGTTTTTCTTGAGTTAGATTGATTTGTCCAGCTATCTTTTAAATTTTGGAATTTGTTTTTCATTTTTTTTAATGTGAAACAAGGTCTTAGAAGTGGCTTTCTACATCGTCAGTTTCTAGTCCTGAGCAGATCAGATAGGAGTGATGAGGACTGTCACCCTGCAAATACTTAGTTTGGAGAAATAAAGGCTGAGAGGGGATCTGAGTACTATTTCTAACTTAAGTGCATGAAGAGAGCTGAATGAGCTGGCAGCATAGTGCTGCTTACATATGTGCTTAAAGTGGTCCTTGGTAAATTCAGGAAGATTGCTAGGCTGGAGCRTTGTGATTCTGCAGTAACCTTTCCATTACAGTCCTGACAGTGAAAACGTCTGGATATTTTTCAACTTGATAATCTTATAAAGGAAGTGAGGCCTCTTTAAACTCTTTTTTGATTATTCTATAACGTACATTTTCCTAACATTTTCAAAGGGAGTACTTAAATTGGATAGGGGACTAGTGATACGCTGGTGGTGAAATGGGATTCRGAATCAGCTATGAGCCACTGTATTTGTACATAACTATGCAATTCTTTTGCCAAATTCATGAGTGATTCTGAAATTTGTATTTGTTAGCTCTTGTCTGCCCTTATATTTAACTTCACAACAAAGTACTAGTGTAAGGAACAGACTGAATGGCACCTGAGCTTCATTTCCTCTGTTGCCATTAAACTGCAGGGACTTTGTGTCCCTAGAGGTCCCTTCCAACCTCAACCACTCTGTGATTTTGTCATACATTGAGTCATCACTTGTGCCAGTTGCTGTACACAGAATTACACATGCATACAGAGAAAGAAATACCAAAAATATCTGTTTCAAAGTGTTTAACTTATGAAATTGGTATTTGGATATCCCAGTTTAGCTGCGCATATGCCATTAAGGATGTAATTCATTCAGTGAAAGAARGATTCTGCCTTATTGGCTTTGTAAAATGGAGCATGAGTTTTGGTATTTCTGTGAAGTTTCATTTGATGCTTCCTAGCAAATCAGTGGGGAGGTGCTGCATTTTGTTTCTATGTTTTTGTTTGTTATGTTTTTCAGAACCTGAACACAAAGAAACTCTTCTTCACCTTGCAATGAAACTGGGATTGGTTAAACTTTCCCAGTTCTTAGTAGCCCAGCCTGGCGGGTCWTTGGCACTAGCTTTACCTAATGAAGATGGAGCAACACCGTTAGATCTGGCTTTACAAAATGGGCACTCCAGACTGGTTGAGGTCTTCACAAAGTGAGTATATTGCTCTTTTCCCTCTGAAAAACTGTTGCCTGTTGAGGAATATGTGGCTTTCCTTTGAGAAAAAACAATTCTGTATTGGTTTCTGTTGCTTCTTATTATCATGATAATTTAATTATTTTATTTTTCCCTTCAAATTGAATGATAAATGATGTCTAAAATTAATTTATATGTTAAGATATTGTGTTTTAATATTTTGTAATTTTAGATTTATGAATCTGCTGAAATTGAATTATTAAAAAACAATAGCCATGTTCTTGGAATAGTTAGTGAACACACTGGCCTGAAGAGGCTGCCATCTGTCTTTGAGTGGCACYCTTTGTGTGCTTAGAGTTATTGCTCTTAATAAGAGTGCAAAGTCAATAAAATGGGGCAAGATGAGTGACAGTATTTCTCTTAAAAATGTACTTTTTATTAAATCTGAATGATAAGAAGTGTATTCTAAATTATCAAATATTTTTTAAAAATGCAGCTGGCCTTATCAGATCTMTTCAAGTGTTATATCTTAGTGCTGTGACCTCAGCTTGCACATAGAKATCAGAAAACAAAACACCTATCTTTCCACAGGGAGACTAAGTCACCTCTCTATATTGCCCTAGTTTTGAAAACGCAAATAAAAGCTTATAAATAATGCAAAGTTTAATAGATGGTTTAGGTGATGAAAAGCAGAAGGGTTTATGGCGRTGCTCTAACCTGTTAATAACTAGAGAGCATTTAGTGGCACGGGAGGGCCCTGGCACCTCCGTTAGACCTGCACARCTTGCTCTGCATTGAGGAGTCTGAGGATCAGCCATGGTGTCTGGTACCTCTCCCAGCGGCACTACTGCAGCTCCATCCGGACCTGTTGCTAACAAGTGCATACATCCCTTAAAATATATCTCCCTCTGTGTRTAAGCATAAACAGAAACAGAGGACTTGGGTTTCACAGAGACCTCAGGGGGCTCTGTGGCCTCCATAAAATCTCGGGTTTGAGTGGATAATGCAAGAGTGGGTAGCAAGCCTGGCCCTGCTACTCTGGTCTGTTTTTGCTGGAGAGCAGCCACACTGACAATGCCTGARAGGACCGGTGCCTTCTGGCATGTGTCAGCTGTCCGAAACCTCATCCACACGCACCTGAGGAGCTGCACCGCCCGTGCRTGTCTTGTGGTACCAACTGCTCAGCATCAGAAGCCTCTCTCACTGTTGGCTCTTCCTTGCAAAGGGAGAAAAATATGCAAGGATTCTGTTGCATTTTTATTTTGGAATGTGACTCCTTGGGTTCTGGCTGTGCGCAGCCTATTGCATCTGCGGGAACTACTCGAACTTCGGTTCATCTGAGAAAATTCCTGGGAGCGCTGGTACAGTACATTATGTTATGAATGTCACATTTGTTTGTGACATCCAAACAATGCCCTGTTCCCTTGAGATACTTTCCGCTTTTCACTGCAGCAGGATAATAAACCTGCTCGCTTGCTGCTGGTTGCGTCTCACTACTATATATGGCAACATTAACAGGAAAAGGTACTGCTGCTAATTTACAGCAATACGGAGAAATAGGTATTGTTATGCCTTGTTGTTACTGGCGTATTTTACTAGCCTGTAACCATCGTCTCTAGAGCAGTTATTGTTTCTTCCCCGCTGACACGTACAAGTAGCTGAATTTTCTTGGGCCTGAATGGAGCCGTTGGTGAGTATTTGTTTGCCCAGCTGTGCTCTGGGTGGATGTTTCGGATTTTCTGCCCCAGGTTTGCATGGCGAGCGTGTCGCCCTGCCGCGGGTCTGTGCCGCCGGCGGCAGGAAGCGTGCTGTGTTTATGTTTTCGCTCTACCTGTGCGCCGAGCATCTGTTTCGCTTTAAAGAGCGCGTTGTTCCAGTTCCCAGGGCAGTCGCGCGGTTGACGTTTCGAGAGCCGAGCTCGGCGAGGGCGCGCGCGTACGGTTCGTCCGTTCATCGGGAGCCCTGACGCTGACRTTGAACCACACTGCAGAGCACCTCTTGGAGTCGGACATCAAACTCTTCAGAAAATACTTCTGGGACAGGCCTCTGCTCTACAAGGTAGGTGCCCGTTTTAGCTCAGCACGCTGTCATGAGGCTTTCTTTCGTAGTTTCTAGTTATGGACTCTTCAAGTCGGACATATTTTTCTTAAATAATCTTAGTTTAAACTGTGCCCCTTTTCAGTAACAGTTACTCTCATGAAGGGTTATTGCTGTGGGCTCAACCTTGGGTTAATGTAGCTAATTGTATGCCTAAAGCTGGAGGATATGTTGAGCATTTTACCAAATTCTCCTTCACTGTCCAATTTGTTTTTGAATCGCTGTGGACTCTACACTGGATTTTTTCCCCTGGCATCTCTACCTCTGTGATTCAGTTATCAATTGTATACACATTCATTGTTTGAAATATTTAATTTCGTTCCACTTGTATTAGTGTACTTCCTGAGAGCTTTTGTCATGAACCTGAACTACTCGGTGTATTGTATGTAGCAGAAATGCATCCTTTTTACCACAGAGAAATTTAATTAGGATGTGCTAGGTCTCATTTTGCTGTAAGGTATCTGAAAGACTGCTTTGATATCCTTCAGGCCATGCCTAAATTTAAGTGAAGAGGATAATAATAGAAAACCAAATCTTTTCTTACAGCTATACAAATACTCAGTTTTGTTTTTGGATTGAGACTGATGGATTGCATAAAAGCAGTGATCTAAAAATATAGAAAAAGTGCTTTGGCTTTTCCCTTTTCTAGTCTTAAATTTTAACTTTCATTTTCCATGATATGTTTCAGGATTCCATATTTACCTATTAATATTCCTTGAGTTATCTTAAATGCATTATTTTAAAACGTGAATTATATTCTATGTGTTATGGTACATTTAACAGAAAAAGAAGTGTGATTTCTCCTGTAAGTGCATTTAATCATGTACGCTTACCCACAAGATTTTAGTTCTTTCAATATAAAAAAGTTATTATTTGTTTGTAGCTTGTAGAATGCCTCTGATTTGCTCGCAGCTTTCCATGAATATGATAGTAAATCCAATAGAAAATCAAGACTAGAATGAAGAATGCTTTTTATTAATATCATTGGCTTTTTCTTACACTTACCCAATTCTTGTTCTTCTTGCAGCCTTTCAAAGTGGGGGAAAAAAAAAGGTGGTATGTTAGCTGTTTGTATGGTTTAAGGTAGGGACAAATACTCTTAAAAGGCTGCAAAACCAGTCTTTGACTGTGAGTTTCTCTTCTGCTCAGTTGTAGGTTTCTCTTCTGCTCATTCCTCTAGCTGCTGCAGTCTAGATCCTCCTTTGTGCGCACCCCTCTCAGTATCAGTGTTGCACTGCTTTTATTTAGAGTATTAGCACTTAGTAGAAATAAGCTAGAGTAATAAAAATCCCATGGTTTACTTAATTTTCTGTGAAGCAGATGTCATCCTGGGGCAGGAGATGATCAAACTGTTGTATTTCAATGGTATATTATAGRCAAATGGTAAGGTAAAATTCCTTTTCTTCCTGCTGCAAACAAGGACTTGCAGCCCTTAGTTGGATCTAAAGCATAAGGTGGGCATTACAGATTTCAAAACACCTACTCTTTTAAAAATAGAAGTAGAATTTGTTGCTGTGGAGCAATATTCAACTTGCCTACAGCAAATTAAGACTGAACATCTGGTGTGTTTTGTTTTGATATCACATAAATGATCACATTGCTGTTTTCGATTTGGGTCAAAAGATGACATGGACTAAAAGAGTTTGCTTCAGGTATGATAGGAGACAGTGGATTTTTGTATGTGAAATAGCTCAGACAACAACACAAACTATTTACTTGAGAAAATGCCATTCTTTCTAATGCATTTTTTTGGAGTCTGATCCATTGGTCCCTATCAGTCCCTGGACTTGTATTCCTTACAAGCCTGAAAAAAGAAAGCAAAAAGTTACAGCAAGCAATAATGTTGGAAAGCTTGAGTTAGCTCTTGCTTTAGGGCACTCTGCAAGTCCAAAAAGGTGAACTCATGGGTTTGGAGGGCTTGCTAGGCAGTATGGAGAAGAGATTTCTGAAGACTTAAGCAAGAGCTCAGAATTAGTCCATCCTTAATGACCTGCTGCAAATGGACCTTAATGTCCCTCTCTGAAGGGGACGCATTTGGCTATGGTGTTTGCTGGAGATAGTGYGTTCTCTGTGAAAGAAGAAACCCAGAGACCAAAGGCCAAATGTGAAATGGTGACAGCCTTAAAAAATAACCCTAAACCAAATGATGAGGCAAATTGTTCACCAGGACGACCACCTAAAATGATTACAATCGTGTTTATGTTTAGAAAATATTACTTGTTTTTTTTTTTCTTTCACCTGGTATAGATAGATGTGATGATTTCCTAAGAAGATGAAGTCAGCTTGATGACTGTGAAGCTTCCCAAACAGTTCCAAACAGTTTATCCAGAAAACGCAGATCATTTTTTTTTCCTGGCTTTGTTCTTTCATACGCATATTAACTYCTCTCTGATTGCTGCTTTGTTAGATAAACAGGAAACCTTACTGTAGAAGGAAAATAATAATAAAAAATGTCAGTTAGCTGGAGACGTTCTCTCTTTCACCTTTTTTTCCTGTATCTTTTTAGGGTAGTTGCTAGACTAAGGACCAGGATTTGCGGTTCCCACCCTGTTATAATGGGGGGCAATGTCGTGGAGAGGCAGCTGAGCGGGAGGTGGAGGCGCCACAGCCCAGCATGGGAGCAGGGGCTGCGGGGGCTGCGCTCCTGCCTTCCCGCCGGTCTCGACCACAGAGTCAGGGCTGAGCCTCGCGGAGGCTCCTCTCTGTTTCCTTGTCTGTAAAACTGGCTGACTTCGGAGGAATGCTTTCAAGGTTAGCTAGAAGAGTTTTGGGCAGGCCTGTGCTTTGTAACTCTCATATTTCTTATCACATAGAAAAGAAAGTTATAAACAATACTACACAAAACAAGTTCAAAATCTGATTATTTAGAAGACCTTACATGTGGTAAGCAGAAGATAATTTCTGTGTGTACTTGGAAATATTTTATTGTTTTTTCCTCTTAGGGGAAATTGATACTCTGATGAATCCCTTTCAGTCCTTTTAATATTACTTATAACATATTTTTGTACTAGTCTTTATGTGATAACTCAAAAATGAAGTTAAATGTCATGGGTATCCAATACAGTTACTGTTGTTCTGATTTTTTTTATAGAGTATTAATTCAAACCAAGTTGAGACAGTGGAAGGTCCAAAAATGCCCTGCAGTACAGCAAGCTCTGTAGAAGGTACAGTTTTTTATTCCATAATGTTTCAGTGTTTAAAAGCTCTGGAAAGTTGGCACAAATTCCTAAACCATTTGTTTATTTCTTCATGAAGATCCCAAAGTTCATATGACATTAGAGACCTGGCAGTGGAATAGTCAAGTCAAGCACTGTAAGAGTTGTGTAAATCATGAAGCTCCCTACAGAGCATCAGTTTTCCAATGCCAAACTGGGATTTCTCACAAAACATTACAGCATTTCCAGTGATTGGAAAAAAAGAAAGTAGGAATTGTATTGTAAGAACCAGAAAAATGTCACTAAGTTCCAGGAGATGGCAGTGTTTAGTTGAACTAACACTCCAACCAGCAAATTCTAGTACAACAAAATAAATCAACTTGAAAATAAGAGCAGATTAAGTAGAATAATGTCTTATATGCATACATTTGGGATCGAGCCCAACCTACTTAATTGTAGTGAAAATCCCAATTTCAATTATATTCAATGTATTATATTGAATACTTTGGTGAGTAGTTTATCTTTTATAAGGATTGTGAGACTGWGCTTTCTGATGGGACTTGCTTTTTGATGGGTCATGCTTTTTCTCTATCAAGAGATAGCCTTGTAGCTGTATCTTAGAGTACAGCAGTACAAGAGTAGAATAAGGACCTCTTCTAATTGAGACGAAAATTATGAAAAGAGAAACCCCTGAGCATCAAAAGTGTGTTGCTGGGTTATGCGCTGTGGTGCATGTAAATGTACTGTGTCCTTTCTGAGTTGATTTTTTGGTGGATGGCCRTGTCACTACAGAGTGTGTGTGCCTCTTGGAAGAAAATGCCCAGGCTCTCTGCTGGCAGGACCAAGGAACAGAGAACTGCAGCAGTCTCCTGTCTGGCTGCCCAAGGAAGCAGTGGAGTCACCCTCCCTGGCAGTGTTCGAGAAACATGCGGATGAGGCATTTAAGGACATGGTTTAGTAGGCATGGTAATGGTGRGCTTGTAGTTGGACTTGGTGATCTTGAAGATATTCCAACCGTAATGATTCTGATTTACATACGATTGTCAGGAATTCATTTATAAGATTTTTTTTTTTATTTTAAATCAGTTTGTCGTTTGTTTGTATGGCTAGTGCAGTATATTTGGATGAAGTGACTATGTGAAAATGGTTAGTTCTGTGAGAGGACTCCAGTCCTGTAAACTTGCTGTCCTGAAAGCAGACCTACTAAAATCAACATAAATGTGAACACCTACATAAGCTTTTTTACAGGATCAAGATCAGACTGAGAAAAAAAGTACTGGACTACAATTCCAAGTGGCATCAGCTAGTAACCTTGAGTGAGTGAATACACTGGGAAATCATTGGTTGTGTTTAGCGTTAGAAATTCTCCAGCAGTGTACAGGCAGCAAGTGTAATGCCAACAGACTGTAAATTTACAGAGAAATCATAAAGAGCTATTAGCAGTTGCAACTATGAACCAGTTATTATACATTTGCAATGTATCTGATTGATATAATGTGTACATGTTGGTTCTGGATATTCCTTTGGGTGTTGTGCTTTGACTGATATAATCTCCTGTGACTTTTCACTGATGGAGTAGTCCAGGCTRGGAATACCGTGTATGGACTGGTAACAATATGTGTGGGTGTACCTTAGGCAGTGAAAGTTCTAGGTGATGATCAGTTTGGTATGTTGCCTTAGGCAGTTTTGATTTGGCCTGACTTGGGACAAGAGAATAATGAACATCAATGGATATTGTTGGCCTGGGATTTGCAAGTTCAGTTTATCTCATCTCATTCTGAATTTTGATGGTAAAGGTTTTGATCTACTTTTTTTTTCYTGCCAAGCTGAGATTCACAAAGATATTTGGGAACCTACCTCATACTACTTTCAGTGAAAAAACACTGAACCTCGCTGTTTTCAGTGCCTTGATGAAAGGAGTTGTTTTGTGGCTGATTTGAAGAAAAAAGCATTCTCACTTCAAGTCAATGTCAAGAAGAGTATACAACATTTGGGCAGGATCCAAGATTTGAATAAGCAAGTTGCAATAATTAGACTAGCAAATGTTTCATTCTGTTTTCTACCTGTGATCATGAGGAACCCTAAGGTATTTTTTTTACTCTGATGAGTAGTACTTTTTTTTTTTTGATCTTCCCATGTTTTCATATTGCCTTTGGTGTCTGCATTGCTTCCATGTCTACTGAACATTTTKCCTTTTTTAGTAACGGCCACCAAATCCAGATATTGAGAAATCATTAATATCGCTGATGACCATTGGTCTGTCATACGCTCTCATTAGCAATCTTTCAATAGATTTAGTTAAAATTGCTGCTGGTACAAGCAGAGATCATACGAAATGATTAACAGAGTGCTTTTTGCKCATGTTCTGATGTGCAGTCAGTGAAACTCCTTTATGAATTAGCTCCTAAGCTAAGGGCAGTAATTTGGTGCGTTACTGTCATAATTGGATCCCTCTCAGATTTTAAAACCTCTGCTGATCTAATACTTCTGGGTGGGCCTGMAGTTGAGGTCAACAGCCCTTCAAAGCGCCCTGCTCCCAGGAGCTCTGAGGTCCCACCTGCCCCCGGCTGCCACCGCAGTGAGCCGCGTGTTGTGAAATGCAATCGCACCGGCGCAGCAGGTCGGTGCAAGGTGATACTACGGCCTAGCAGGGAGTGGGTCTCCCCTAGCAACTTAATTAAATTCAAACACATGGAGATATCCTTTATCCGGTAAGGATGTAGAATAAAGGTGAAATAGAGCTTCGTTAGTGTGATGGTTTCTGCTCTTTTCTGTTTTTCTGACCTTGAAGTTCCATGTCTGTAGTTCAAATGAATAGAGTTATCTGGAGGTACAAGCGTTTTCCTTCTTAAGAATAACTGTTAGTTATAGACAAAAGAGCTTTTAAGAATTATAAACCTGAGTAGCAATATTGCCAGCTGCATGTCAATATCACAGAAGGAGGAATCTGGAAATTCATTTTACTGAACCGAGCTGTCAGAAGTTCAGGAATCTCCCCCTGAGGTTCTTGAAGTCCCTTTCTTGGATAACAGTCACAGAAGAAGTTGGCTCTTCCCCCTTGCTGAAGAGTGATGCCTGGTGTGATTTATTTGATGGCAGCAGTGATGGGTATAGGTAACTGGGGCTTTGTGATTGTGCTTACTGTGTCTAAAAACAAAACAAAACAGCTTGATTTGTAAACTTGCTGCCAGTCCGGGGCACCTTTGGGGCCTTAAGGCTGTTGTACCCTGGAAGCCCCTTTGCTGCTGTGCCGCAGGCCCTAGCTTTACACCTAGTGGGCGTTATTTCCCTGTTGCTCTGCCCCTTGGCACCTGCGTGTCTCCCGGCAGGCCTGGGTACCTCGGTGGCATGGTGGGCAGGGGACAGCCCACGCAGAGGGTGCCTGGTGGCACGCGCGTGCTGCCTGCCCCATGCCGCCTGCCTCGCTGTGGGGCGCCCACTGTCGCCCTGCCTTGGGACTAGTGCAATGGCTTGTGCTGCAGGGGAAGCTTGTAGTGGGATGTTGATTAACAAAGCTGAATTAATTAAAAATGAACCAGATGTGCCGGTGTTGATTAGCACGGACCTAGTCCTTTGCAGTCCTGGCTCTGGCCAAGCGCCCGGAGGTGCTGCTGGTGTTGTTGCTGGAGCTCGTGTGATTTAGGGGGTAGGCACCTATCTTTGGATTATTCTTCCAAAGACGTGTTGTTAAAGCATTTTCCTAGTCTTTGTGCAATACTGAGAAAGGAGAAGCCATCAAAGGGCCACTGTCCTCCAGGTATTTCCTCAAACATGTGCTAGCAGCTGCTGAGTCACACTTGCTCCTGCTGAAGCAAGAAGAGGCATCTCTGTACCTGAGAACAGAACTTGAGCTAAAATATTCAGTATAAAAAGAAACATATTTACCAGCATAACTGTGGTTACATAATTATTATTATTATTATTATTAAAAATATATTTACTAAATAATAATGCCCTAGGAACCCTGGGGACGCTGGTGTTGATTTTCATTTGGGTAGCTGGATTCTTCCCCTTTGCTGCCTCACAATAGTGCCAGAGGTTGTGTTTGGGCTCARCCACACTTGCTGAGTGTGGTTGTGTTTTTGTGCGTACTCTGACCTTTCCTATAATCTGGAGAATAAGCCTTAAAAAAGTGACATATATGTATATATAAATATGTATATGTATATATGCATGTGTTTTTATTTTTTTTTTGTATGAAATGCTTTATGTGAAAATGCACGGTCTAAATTAAAAAAATGCACACAAAATTYTTAGGAAAAATGTGTAGCTTGTGAGAAGCACAGATTCAGAGCTGGGGAAGGGGTCTTTCGATCACTTTGGGGTTAATCAGCAGCTCCCCGTTTTTTCCTAGCCTGTCTCTTTAATTTCAATAGCCTGTTCATAACCGGCCCGTGACAATACCATAGCACTCGTTGTGCACCCCGCGCGCGCCGTGCCCACGGGAATGCCGCTCCGGGGCGATGCAGGGGCTGCAAAGGGCCATTGTTCTGCCCTGGCCACATGTTTGTTTGTGCACGGCTTCCCTCTCCCAGCTGGAAAAGCAGAGAGATCGGCAGCACAAACTGAGTTTGTTTGTTATTTAAAGAAAGACTCTTTGCTTTTACAGGTCCTACGAACTTGGCATCTGATGAATTGTCCCAGGATGATGTGAAGGTACAGATTTCTCCTAATACAAGTAGTTTAATTTTTGAAAGGGCAACCTCTGCTAGGCTATCTGAGCACCTCCCAGAGCTAGAAATAAGGTGACAAACACCTGCCAAATGCTTGTTCCTATCCTGTGGGGATAGTTGCGTGTGTAGATTATTATTTGAAGGAACTTGTTACGTGGTTGTGGGACAGACAGCTAGGTCAAAGAAAAGCAATCTGCTTTTGGCCCGGAGAGCTCCTGCGTTTGTGGTGATCCTTGGTTCCTTCTGGGAGCGCACAGCTTGGCTCCAACCTTTTCAAGAGCAAAACCCATCTCCTGTATGTGCAACATTCATCCTTAAGATGACGCAAGCTGGTCCTTGACAGGGACCTTTTGGGTAATTGTGACTCTTTACCTGGCTCGTTCCTCAGATCAGATGCAGGCCTGTCAAAACCTGCTAGGGACTGATCTGGAAAAATGCTGTATGTAGAATTAGGCCGTTCCTATTATCTTTCAGATACTGTTCGACATGGAGTTACCTAACAGCTTTTTGAGAGGAACAATGTTTGTGAAAAATCCCGTTGTGGTTAGTCAGATGTATTTGTTTCCTATTTTTATATTCTGCTATTTATTTCTATTTATAACCATATATATGGTTGTGTAATCAGAAAATTATTGTCTTAGTCATATTTTTATCAAGCTTTAAAAAAGGAGCTTCATTATTAGTTCAACTGGTATGAAGCCAAAATAGTGATTTAGTTGAGAGAAACAGCAGGCAAATCTGGTAAGGTAATATCTTCTCCATAGGGTATGTYTATCATTTTTTAGCAGCATTTGCATTTTGGAGAATTTTACTGTAGTGCCACTTGTTCTGAAAGAATAACCTCTTAGGATTTTTTTTTTAATTGACAGCTATGCRTATGATTGATCAGTTCTTTGGAATTCAGATGTTATAATCTGGGTCATCTAAAATTTTATTACAGCACTGTGTGTGTGTCTATGTGCTTTTTGGAGTCTGTGTTGAAAAATTATGTTGGAGCAGAGTGTGACAGGTTATAAATCCTGCCAGAGGAAGGAGTTCTAGTACCACATTGGCTGTCTCTGTGTTAAAGAGGCGGTAAAGGCCATTTTCTGTCTCTAAGAGAATAAACTGATATATGGTATTTTTACAGGTGGGAACAACTTAGGTAATAGAGAAAAAGCTCTCCTAAAACTTGATTGCTTTATTTTGTCTAAAGCACTGTGTTAACTGGTCAGAACACAGCTAAGCTTATATTGGAAGAACAAATTGAGGGCTGAACTTTGCATGGAAAGTGGGATGTAATTTGGTAACTTCTCTGCGTTGGTTATGGTTAGAGTTTGAGCCTGTAGTGGTAACATTATGATTCATATTCATATCTTTTGTAGAGGCTGGAAATGGTGCTGTCTATTGTGTTTATTGAAATGTTTCCTATTTTGTCATTTGTCTTCAAAGAGCTATCTCAACTTTTCTTTTTCTAGTCTTTCAGAGATTCTGTGAATGAGGAGGAGAATGAGGATCATGTGCTACTGGGCATAGGTAAGAGATCATTAATCATTTTGACTTCCAGAAAGCTATTGATCTCTGCTGTAATGCTAAGTACACACAAAGCAGTTTCGTTAGTGGCGGGGAGGGAAAGACAAAAAAAAGAGGAAAAAAAAGTGAAAGTCATTGACTTTATGTCATAGCATGGTAAAAGATCATGCCAGTTATATTTATGTCCAAGATGAACCTCTTTTGATACACCTGTGCAGTAAGTGGATTGTGTCTTCAGTGTATTAACTGATGCCAGAATATAATTCTTTAAACAGAATTATGATATAAGTAATGTATGTGACTAAAGATTAAAGCATGTAAAAATGCTTATATATTCTAATGTTAAGTGTTGTAGAAGTATAGCCAATGACACTGAACACTACATTTATAGAATGAAACCCTTAAGAAACAAGAATAATTTCAAGTTTGGGAAAACCTCCAACAACGAAATGCAAAATACCAGCTCTTGCAAAGCTGAGCAGAGAGGAAAAAGACAACGAGTTACCGAGCTTGGCCACGGGCAGCTGTTGTGCCAGAGCGCGCCAGGTCAGCTCTTTGCCCATGGTCCGATGTCATCTTTAGACCGGAGGAGCTGGGATGGTGGCATTCAGACAGCCCACATGCAAACTTTGATGGCTGCAGAACTAAGAATTACTCTGTGTGTGTGTGTGTGTGTGTGTGTGTGTGTGTGTGTGTGTGTGTGAAAAGGAGGGCAAATGTAGGTATTATCTGCTAAAGATAAAAGAGGTGAAGTAAAACTAGAGACAAAGGATATAAAATAAGAACCTGGCAAAATATTCTAGTTAATCTCTCATTGTAATTATTGCCCTTCTCGTCCCTATTGTGTCAGGTGCCTCTACTTTGAAAACATTATGGTTTTATCCTTCCATTTAAGGAATGTGAGGTCTATACAAGGGAATCAAAAGTAGTAGCAAAAATAGATTGTTATCCTACTAGRAAGAGTTACTCTAGCAGTAGTATTCTAGTAGCAGTAAGGTTATTCTGACTTAAGTGTTTTGTGCATAGGATGGAGCAGCAGTCGCCGTCTTGCACAGAAATACAGTACATGTACATGAGAATCAGTGCCAATATGATCAAAATGTGTTTTGTTAAGAAAAAGCAAATTATTGGACTGCGTCTCAGYGTGGGATGGTGTGAAGCCAGTGGGGAGAGATTATGGTTTGCTAATCTGAAGCCTCATACTCGAGTCTTGGCTCCAGTTACACCAGCTGGAGGGAACATAAGGCAGTTTAAGAAGTGTAAGTTCTCCACCCTGAAATTATAGATGGTATTTCTCATTCTTACCCCTGAAATGCCTTTTCCTTCTAAGGCATCATTTACATGTTGCGGCTTGTGACAGCTGGAAGAGGAGCCAGGCTCCCCTGGCGTCCAGCCAGCTCGGTCTCSTCTTTGATGCTTGAACGGGCGGCTGCAGGCACCTCGTGGGTCCTCCGCAGGAGCACGCGAGCAGCCTCACCTCTGATTCGTACCCCGGGTTAGGAGTGGCAGGATGGAGGTTCTCAGAGGGGGAATGTAGATTCAGAAGGAGTTTCGGGTGAAACAGAGTGTATTCACATACAGTGCAGAACAAGATTTTAGTACTTTGAAATTGATTTAGATGAATTTTCTTAGGCTTTATTTTTTTTTATATATACATACATGGGGGGGTGTGTGTATCAAATTGCAGGTACCTATATAGGAGCATGTCCATAAGCATATATGTCAAAATACACTTTCACAGATGTGTGTGTGTGTATATAGGTTTTGTCTAACTAATAAAGGTTACCTGCTTAACCTTCTGTCTGAAAAATGCGCTAATCCACCCTTTATCTCTTCATTAAATTAATCACACACTAGTATATTTAAAAGGTTGGTCTGCCTGTGGAGAAATTACAGTGAGGTCAGTTCTGCTGGTTTTAGCTGTAAGTYTCTGTAAGTGAAAACGTGCTTGGTGTAAGCGTGGGAGCATGGACTGCTGCACCCTGGCCTTTCCTCACCCATCTCTTGAGCACTGAACTTGCCTTAAGTGCTCATAATACAGACACATCTGATGGGATTTTGCCACTGACCTCAGCAGAGGCTGGAGGGCCTATGGGCAGCCTTGTGTGTAGGGTCAGGTGGGGTTAATGGGAACTGGGGAGTAGTCGGGCTTTTAGATGTGGTGTAAAAGGTGCAAGTGGGAAAGGCCTTGGAAGGATGGAAATGCAGTTTGGTGAATAGCTCACCAGTTGACTTTGGCTAGTTTTAATAGTTTAGTTGAATATAAAAATCAGTATATGTTCTAACCTGTTCCAAATAGCCATACTATTAAATGTCATGGTTTTATTATCCTGGATTGCTTTAAACTTTTTTAAAAATTGTTTGCTTGGCATTGTTGTTAAATGGCAACATTTTTGGCAGGAAGAGCACACAGTGGGGAATAYGGAGAGAAATGGAAATGGTTATTAGTGGTGGAGAGGAAGAGYGAGTGAAGAAGAATGAATAGAAACGAGCAGACTTTGGAATCTCACTAGAAAGTTGGATGCATAAATCAAAGAGCCCTTCTAAAAGGAGGAATATTAGTGCTTTTCAGTGGATGTCTTTGAATGGATATAATTTCTCCTGCCTCTCCTTCTTTCTCCTCTACCAAAAATCAGTCTAAATAGGACAACTGAAAGACCTTCCCTATTCCTGCTCTTTCCTCCTCTGCCCCACACTTTGAAGCACATGCACAGTTCTGGCTGTCCTTCTGAGCTGACAGCCCCTGAGACCTGGCTCTTTGGGAGTATCTTTGCAGGGGGTGTCAGCAATGCTCGGTAGGATGCCCAAAAGGATGGGCATGCTTATCTCGTCATCTTCATTTTTGGTTGAGACCTGGCTGTCTCGAGCACCGCTGGAGTCCTCTAATTCAAATATTAGGAGTGTTGCCCCCTAGCTGGAGAGCCCCTGCCATAGCTGAGTTTGGAGGCAGGCGGCCCACAGGAACTGCTGTGAAGCTGTACAAACTGTGTAGGACATTTTCTACAATGARCAGGGTCTGCCATGTCCAAGAACTGGTGGAATAAGAGTAAACTGCTGGGCACAGTAGGAGYGTGTGGAGACTCCTGAGGTAGATGCCAGTCACACCTGCCAGTCTTCTTTCCTGTCTATCTCATATACACATATATATACACATATATATATATGTGTGTGTGTGTGTTGAAAATTGTTAGAAATTTGTTTCATCTTAAAAAGAAAAATACATAAAAGGACTCTTTTTTGCAATGAAAGAAAACACACTGGAAGGATTGAGAGAGGAAAATAATATCCAGTTGGGGAGAGTGAATGAAAGAAACAAAAAGGGAAGCARCAACAAMAAAAARRWTTTTTTTTTCTTTCAATATTAAACATATGTCTTATTGCCAAGCATTGTCATCCTCAGAGTCAGCAGCCCTGCTCGTTTTGGGTGGGTGACTGGGAGGTGACAGCTGAATGCTGTTACTGTTGGGCATGTGATGGTGTTAGTGGGGCATATGTTTTTCGAGTTATAATTCCTTCCTGTTTTGCATAGCTGGTTTGGAAAAGGATGTTCACAAGGCCATTTATGAAGCTGCAAAAGTTTCTTTTTTCCAGTAAGAAAAATCTAACCCTGTATTTTCTTCCAAGGGAATATAGCTTTTTTCTCCCTAACCTTCAGGAAGGCAGGATGCTGATAATTTTTCAAAATATTTTCCTTGCTTGTCCTAGTTACAGTGCCAGTGACCTAGTGGTGGATTTTGTGTCTGCCTCATCTATTCTGTTTGCTCTGCTGGCAGCAAAAAAAATCTGTGAGCCACGTTTTGCACTTAGATTTTTTTTTTTAAAAAAAAAAGAAAAACAGAAAAAACACTTCTTTTTTGGTTTAGATGCCAGATTTTTGGGAATTCTCTGTAAGTGACCAGGCAGCTATGAAACATTCTAGTTGAGTCTGTCCTTTGATTTTCATGGTTCTCCAGAAATTGCAGTTTAATCACAGATCAGTTTAAAGAACAGAACATAATGATCTTTTCCTCTGTGTAAACCAGTAGGGCTGAACTGTAATCTGCAGAAAATCTGTTTTCAATGTTGCTGTTTTGTTCTTTTTTAATTAGATTTCCTTACCGAGGTTGGTAAGACTTAAAACGTGGGGTTTTTTTTCCTTTTTTTTTTTGTTTTTGGGAAAAAGCGTTGTCCAGCTGTCTGGATCCCCACCTTTACATGGCTTTGGTAGGTCTGTAAAAGGCTGAGCGTTGGTTCTTACCGAACTTCTACTGAGTTAGGCTGGATTTGTCTCATGCCTTTTTTTTTCCTTTTTTTTTTTTTTTTTTTTTTTTTTGGGCAGAATATTTTCATTTGAATCTGTTTTGAGTCAAGCATGCCTGTGTTGACGTTAAGATTATAGGAAATAATATTATGGCTACCAAGGGCTAGAAGTGAAAGTTGTGTATTAAACAGTGCCTGTTGAGAGAGTTGCAAGGGGTTCTGGGATAGAGATAGTGCAGATGTTTTGTGTTTGTGGTTGATTTTTCCTGGAAGGTKTCAATCCTGTGACTCTCTCGTGCATGCTGTGGTGGAGGTCGGGCGATCTAGCTGTTTTATCTCTGGTCCAGGAGCTGCAGACCCTTCTTTTAGTTTCTCTATGTTACAGTTTTACTGTAGGCCTGGGTCTGTTGCTTGTTTGTCCCCTGTGTCTCAGCTGTTTTCCTATGGCAAACACCATCATGAGTGAGGTGAGGAAGAGGCATTGCAACACTTAAACGTTTGGAGGGGGTGCAAAGATGCTGACTGTTTATGCTGAAGAACTTCTAGAYGATCAATTTCCTGTAGAGAGAAGCTTTTTAAAACCCATTTTTATTTGTAGGGCTGGATGATTTGAAAGTTGCAGAGGAACCATAATAGTTGAAGAAAGCTGTGGAGCTATTGCTGCAACTGTCTTTTAATGGTTGTGGCAGTTATAYTTGCCCTTTTTTGCAGTGGTTTTCAGGGATCTTTTATGTTGCTTTTGCTTCTTTTGCAAATCCATCATGCAGTTCTATGCACCTTGCAGATAAGAGGCTTAACCTGGCTCTTAACACTCAGAGTCCTGTCAGAAACAGCCTCTGACAACAGATGGTTGGTTCTAGTTTACTTCAGCAACCAAAACATTGTCATTTGTTTGGATAGTCTCTAGTCAACTGAATATTRAAGACTGCTGAATAGCTGAAAGCTGCAGAAGATGTGGGAAGTAAAATCTTCCTGGGATGTGAGCTGGCACTGAGCTTAATTAAAAAGCTGTGGAGTAATCTGGAAGAAGAAGCAGTAAGCACTAAAACAAGCTTGTTCTTGTTTCTTGGAGTTTCCTCCACTCTTGATTTTCTGAGACGTTATAATTCAAGTTAACCTCAAAAGGAAGACAGAAAGAAAAATGAACAAGTTACAAACATGTGCTGTCTGGCTTCCCAGAACTTGTCCTCCTCTTCTGCTTAAAATCCAAAACAAATTTGCTCAACAAAATAATCGTTCAAAAAGAGGCTTTTTTCCCCCCTGGGTGTTTAAATAGACTCATTCTCCTGTCTTTTGCCCGGTCTCATTTCATGCTAATGTAAATATATAATTTGGGATATCTCTTATGTCAAGTTATTCTTCAAGTGTGGACTATAGTCCAAAAATAAATTATGAAGAGAATAATTGTAGTCTCAAAAGTGCACATATGAACTCTTCTCTCAACTTTCTTCCGTCTTGATAGGCTGCCCTTCCCTTGAAATCTTCCCTGAAATGTGGGGAATTGGATTTTTAACGAAACTGGTCTTTGGTGAGCTTTCTGGCCGCGCAGGCTGCCAGATACGGGTAGACTCAACAACCAAGTCATTGGCGAAGCTTCACAAAGAACCAGGTCCAATTCAAACTTCAGTTTGCTTTCATCTAAGGCCATGTGAATTCTCAATGTGACTGGGGCTTGCGCAGGCCTCTGTGGAGCAGAAACTAGGAAGAGATTTTTGTTGACTCTCRCCCTTAATTCTCAAGCTTTTGCAAATAAACTCAAGGGACCTTTTCATTAGGATAAAAGACAAACAGCAATGGGCTTTCCATCCAAGGTCATACTGCATCTCCAAGCTACTCATTTGATGTGAAGAGATACTGGACAAGGAGAGTATTTAGGCAAATTCTCTCTCTATGCCCTTTGTTGGAACTGTTCTGGAGTTGTTTCCAGAGTCAGGGCATACTGACCGCAATAATGTGAAACTAATATTAATAACTTTGCTGTCCTAACTCGCATCAGGTGAATAGTGTTGTTATAAAAAAATAAAGAAACACACCAGTATATCATAAATTAGACTTCAAAGAAGATCTGGATCTGAGTAGCACTGTGAATCCCAAACCTGGGACAATAAACTGGATGACCTGTAAAGTTTGGGGCAAAACTTCAGTAAATGCATATGGATGCACAGGCTCTGTGGCGCTTCCTGACTCARGACTGGGCATAGATGATAGAGACATGTTTCTTGCCTCAGCTTTGTAAACTCTGAGGCCMTCTTTCTTCATCCCAACCTCTCACTTAGTCTTCAAGGATTCTGCATTGCTGGTATCTATGCAGAGATGTTCCTGAAGAATTCCTCAAGGTAAATTGCTCCTTTAATTGCCAAAGAATTAAGGCTTTAGTACCAGCACTGGCAAAAAATTGCTTTTCAAAGGAAAGATACATTTTGCTAATAGTTCTTTGTAAGTCTAATGCATTATTCATCAAATATCACAGACACAATATTTCTAAAATGAAAATGTTGTTCTTATTATTCTAACTGTAGTTGTCATCCTAGTTTCAAAGGAAACTAAGAAACTGTTTTCCTAATTTCTAATGAAACATTAAAATTACATTTTAAATAAACTAATTTTACAGTCACATTATAATTAGAAATATACCTGCAAGACAATAGTTAGTATTTGATATAAATGTAAATTCTGTGGTTTGTCAGTCTGGATAGTTTACAACAGTGTGATTCCATGTACAGGCTTTGACCTGGCTGTAGGATATATCCACGTAGAAGTAAAGGCAGTGGAGTATAAAAATACTTGGTCTGGCTTTTAATAGGCCTTCTCATTTAAAGCAGTCCAGAACGCAGTTCATGTAAATTGGTGCTGCTTCCTCYGCATCCTGCCTTGCCTTTGGAGTGTTTCCATAATTTGGGGTGTCTTCATAGAACAGTTTTTACAGGAATAGGCAAGGCAGCTTGCTGCTGTGACCAAGGATGACAGCAGGTGTTCTGTATTTGTTTTCAGGCTAATGTCCAAGAAAAATTAGTCAGTGAAAAAATGACTCAAATTTATAGTATCATATCTTTGTTGTTCATCATTATTCCTAGTGCCTGTCTGTACATCCACAGGAGGTGCTTATTACAGAAAAGGCATTTCTACTGTGTGTGGATTTTGTTTTCAGCCCGTCAGATGGAAAGACTGGAAAAGACTTGCAAGAAGGGAAGTCTAAGTAGGAGTTTAGGGGTCTGAGGGCTCAAGGCCGTTTATTCTTTCATCAGAATGTGCCCAGGTTTGAGATCTTCCTTTACTGAGGTCTGTACAGGACCATGCTGCAAGAAGCATGACACTTGCAACAATCAACATGTGATTGCTGTGGGAAGGTGGGAAAAGCGTTGGAGTTGGAACATCTTCATTTTTTTAATCTAGCTTTTGGCATTTGGGTTTCGGTCGCCTTTGATTCACATTTGTTGATTCTTTAAAAAACAATCCTTACCTCTATTGCAAAGCAACACAGATGTTTTGTCTGAAGAGTGAAGATGGAAGGAAAGCCTCATACACCTACAGGTTGCAGAGGTCAGTGGAGAAGGGCACCGAGCCTTTTCTACACCTTGTTTTCCTGTCAAGGTGGACTTTCCCTTTGAAACTGAGCAGTTTGGGGGAAGATTGCAGGCTCTGACGTTCTCGGGCCGAGTCAAACTTGGAGGAAATCAACTTCATCGCTAATGCTGTGGGAGACACTGCCGAGAGCAAACTGGGCAGGACATTTGGGTCATCATTCTCATAATCCATCCAGCAGTGTCCTTTCTCCAGCCTGCTCTACAGGTTGTCAACTCTGACTTATTTTTCTGCCGTGTGCGTCCCCATTTGGAGAGGGGACCCTTGACTCAAGGGAATTCTGGCCTCCTGGTCTTCCAGAGAGAGCCACCAGCTGCCAATTTCATTTTAGAGAATTTCAGGAAAGAGAATCCACCTTGTTGCCCAGTGCCCCACCATGGGACTGTCCTCTGCGTGCTCCTGGAGGATGGAAGTGACGCTCCATGGAAACCACAAATACTGGCTGCATTCCTTTGCTTCCTTCCGTCTCACCACAGCTGAGGGAACGGTCAGACAATAGACAATAGACTGTAATATCGCAGAAAAACATTTATATCAAGCGGATGTGTTTTGGCAAGYGCTGGGTGAAAGAATTTGAAACATTACATTACATTTATTAAAAGCATTAGCCTAAGGTAATGCACACAAAAAAACATTTGTTCATTATCTTCACTTCACATCTATGCCTTGGTATGCATAATTGAAAACGTTTTTAATGGATATTAAGGTTAATATTTTCCATATAGAAAGCACCCTTTATCTTGTAAGTTGCCAGATCTCTGTGCCAGCTGCATACAAATGTCACCAGTAAAATGCTGTCACTTTGCAAATGAAGACTGGCAGGTCAGAAGTGGATTGGATTGTGTCACAAACTGTAAGAAGGGGAAGAAAAAAAATAGAGGACTACATAAAGGAATTTTACGAACAAGAAAAAATTAATCTTTCACAAGTCTCAAAGTGAACAAATAAAGTGACTGATATTCAATTAACCGTTCAGAAATATGGGGTTAATGTTGATAATGTATCTGCACTTTCAGACTGCCATTGACAAATCYCTCTACAAGATTTTCTTCAGGGGAGATTGCAGCAAGCGTGCAAAAAACCTAAGACTTCTCCAGGAAATAGAAGAACACCAGGAACAAATAGTCATGTTTTTATTATAACAGAGGTTTAATAGTTGGATTCTTTAGGTGTTATGTAATAGGATTGCAGTTTAAAAAGTATTTAATAATCCTAACTTACCCATTTGTATTAGAAGGTTTTAAATTAACTCTGCTAGTTTCAGAGAAAGAGCAGACAAAAAATGAACATTCAGTGAACAGAGTAAATTCAGTGTACAGTGGTAATTCAGAAAAGTAAATGTGTCAGCATGTAAGATATTTTAATGATGTTGAATACATCAGCTGTATGCCCTCATTATGAATGCTTTGCTCAGTGTCATCCTGTTGTAGACTAATTAGAAGTCCAGGAAGAACAGAAGTGACAAAATTTCCTTTTCTGGATTGAAGGACAGGTGGAAAAAGTGTCAAATGGGTAATTTAGAGAAGAGATGCTCAAATGGAGATATCACGGAAGTGGGCAAAGTTTACCATTTCTCACAGAAAAGAGAGAGAGAAAAACGCAGTAATTAATGAAATAGAAAGGTGAGAGATTTTAAAGCCAGCGTGGGAAATACTGTGTTCTTTAAATGTAACCTGCACTTTACCTGTGTAGCGCTGCCTTCTCGTGTGCCTGAGATTAGGATTGGGAGTAGGAGTTGCTGGGGAGAGCACACTTGATTACAAGAGGGAGTACCGCTGCGTTCAGGGGAAGTCTTTTGTGTCTGGGCAGTTGGGAAGAGGTTTCCGAAGTGAGCAAATTCTCCAGCAAATATGCACTGTCTTTCCCTTTTCTCTTCAACTGTGACCGCAACCGGAGGTAAGCGAATGCTCTGGATGGAGTGCAGGTGTGAAAGGACACGTCAGCTCCTGCATTCCACTATATCCAGGGGATTTATCAGTGCAATTTGAACCTGACATTCCAGGGAGTGGAAGGTATTTTGAAGTGGATGCTTAAACCATGGGTCTATATCCTCTCTGTATTTTCAGTCATCCATTGTCTGTTGTAATTCCCTGGGGTTGTTAATTATATATATAAATCAAGCAAAGTATGAGGGAGTGTCTAGATTTAAAGTGAAAGTCTGAAGCTTCTAGCGTCTGGGGCAAATTATTCTTTTCAGGCCTAACAAAGCTGGCAGAACTTCAGTTAAGGCAGAGGCAGAACAATGATCTGTTTCAACTGTGTTTTATGTAATGTGTGCACTTTATGAAGTGCTTGTATAATAATTATTTTATCCCTAAAAACCTGATAGATATCTGTATAATAGGCTTTGAATTAAATTTGCATTTGAATTGCATTATTTTCTTTCGACAAATACATTGTTACCTCGCACTGAAACGCGGACTGAGGCATCGCTTGAAACCTAGTRCAAAAGTAGCGTTGCAGACCTCAGCAGCCTGAAAAATAATTGAAGTGAGGAATGTTAACAAGCTCAAATATCATCGTCTTCCAAAACCTGACATTTAAGCTGATCCACGTTCCCTCTTCTCCTTATGTGGAAAGCAGAGGCACGTACGTTGTGGAGTAACTAAAAGCAAGTCTTGGTGCAGCTGGTTAAGACACCCTGAACATGTTATTCTTGCATTAGCTCTTGTACAGCCATSTTTGATCCTGTTTAAAAAATTGTAGTTTGTGTAGCATGGGGGGAAGGGATAATGAGTTTCTACTGAATACTAATTGCCTACGAGTTGTTCAGGGAGACTGTATAAGAATGGAGGATTTGTTGTAAATTAGTCACTAGCTGTATTGTGCATTGCTATGAGGTTAGACCAGTGCTGTAAAGGTGCCAACTCTACAAAATTCTTATGATTCACTGTCTAACTTGGTGACTGTGTGAGGGGGAAAGTAGTGTTCAGACTAAATATTGTTGGAAAGAGAAATCTTCTAGTGACAACATAATCTGTCCTTATAATGCTTAAGCTTTAAGCTCATTTGAACTAAAAAGACGTGAGCTGCAGACTTTTCAGTGGGTTATCAGTGCATTTCCAGCAACAAGATCCTGGAGTTTGCCGAAGTTATAAACACGGAGAGGGAAAGTGTTGCTTTGCACTAATACTGGGTCTGACAGACTGATGAGTGTTCCTTGCTTACTGTTTGCTAATCTTTGACTTCTGTAACTTCAGCATTTTGCAGCTTGAATTTGAGAGCCCTTGTATATCACAGTTCTAAYGTGGAAACAAAGCTTTGAAAAAGCCTGCCATAGCTTGTTTACTTTTRAGACATATTTTCTCATTCCTCATTCAGTTCCTATTGTTTTCATTTACATCAAAATGGAAAGGTGAGTTAATGATTCATTGGCACACAGTGACCTTTCAAATAGCTCTGGACCACGATGCAACAGCTACAGTCGAAGCTCTCATAGTTCAGCTGTCTTGCTTTGCCTTAATATTTGCAGCCTGATCTGTCCACATGCCTGGACGCCTGAAGAGAGCAAACATTTGGAGCTTCTCCCTCCCCTGTGTTCAGTGGGCAATTCGATCCTTCTTTGTCCATTGCTTTATTTTACATCACTCTTAGATTTGCTGTTGAGAACAGCGAAGTGCAACTTTGAGAATCTGCTCTCTTACTAAGTGAAAAAATGGACTCAGACTCAGATTCACCTTTTAATTACTCTTGGCCTTCCTTACCTAAAATGAGGATTCGAAGAAGGGCACCCAGACAAGGTAGAGAAAGTTGTCTTCTTTTAAATGACTCTTGCTTTATAGCTCTGCCTCCTTTTCACTGCCTGGTTGTGTACAGGTAGCTATGCACAGCTTTAAATTAGAGGTAGATTTTCTTCCTCTCTATCAAAAGTCTACCTCACTGTTAGTTATTTTCTTGTAAATAATAGCTTTGAGACTTGYTAAGGACAAAGAAAATGTTTTCTTCAAATATATGTAGTTATTTACCACTGTTTTTATATCTTTATTCTCTTGGGGATTTTTACTTTTGGTTGTGTGTGTTACTTCCACTGTAGTGAAAGCAGTTTTGACACCTGATGGGCTTACAGAAGAGCACTGCAGCTGCTATAGGAGCTTTTCCTAGTTAGTTGTTTTCATTCTAGGGCAAAATTGTAACTTAATTATGTCTCAGTAGCAATGATCAAGAAAAAAATTAGTTACATACAAAAATCTTAGCAGAATGAAGAAAAATCTTTCTCTTTCTTTAAAAGATAGCAATGACAGGTCAGTTGCTCTCTTTGCATACATCCTTTTGCAAAGATATAGTTCTCCTTTGTGGAGGAGCCTTTGGGAGGTTATAAATATTGTCAGTATGATAAAGTGTGTTTTAGGGAGACTTAAAGGCACTGACCAACAAGTTTATGTTAGGAAGAATTATCATTGAAAGCTTTAATGGGGACATAATTTTTACTGCATTCAGACAGAAGCTAAGAAATGAAGACATAGAATGGAAAAAGTTTAATTCTTTATTCCTTTCTTAAAATTGTTTTTTGTGTTTTAGAAGGAGAAAATTAGACAAGAAAAACAAGATGCGTCAGTGTCATTGAATTCAGTGAGCTGGGGAGATTATGCTGATTACACAGGCTGAGATTTTGACCTTACGTTTTAAAATGAAAATGTGCACAAAATGTACAGCTTAACCTTCAAGTATCTTCTGAGGTTTTTATTCATAGGATTTAATCATTTATCCATTATTTTCCAAGAGCATAGAAATTTCTATAATGTGTGTAGCTGCATATACAATATGCAAAGTAGATGAAATGTGTTGCAAGTGGTGTGTGTTCTTTGTGTATCTCACGATAATTCATTTTATTTGTAAATGGTTTAGCTGTACACTCATTCTCCATGGCATTTCTATTGTTCTTTACTTTACCTTAAGACAGTATTACCTTTTTCTATTATACTTCACCTGCGCTGCAGCACAGTGTACACATCTGGTGTTCTGTATGTTAATATTGAAGCTTACTTCCCATAACTGTTAACTGTATACCAGCACATATAAAAATACACGGATGGCCGTTTATATGGGGGGTGTTGGAGCAAGAAGACGCTGGGTGCACGTGCACCCAGAATTTATCAGTGGATAAATGCCAAGAGTTCACTGCGTTTGGAGCATTGACATCCTGACTGCTTGATGGGCAGACAAGTGGCTCTGCAAGAGACCCACAGAGCTGCAAGGTGCTCCCTGCCTTGCTTGGGGAGGGCTGCCCTTGTGCCTTCCTCCCTGAGCAGAAGGGGACCTGTATTTTTTTTTGCAGCCGTGTGGTTGTTGCTGATGCATGATGCAGATCTGAGGCGAGCAAGTCCAAAGCAGAAATTCTCAGACCCTGCCCTGGGCTGCATGTGCCTGTGTTTTCAGAATTTCAGTTTTCTGATGCCTGAAGTTGGTCCTTGGTCCTTGCGGAGAGGTCTGTCCGCCCTCAGTGAAGGGGGCGGTTGGGCGCTGCGTTCTGGAGAAGTGCTGCAGGGTGAGGGCAGCGTCCGCCTCCACGCACTGCTGCTCGGCAGCGCCCCGTGCGCCCCCGCCCCTCGAAGCATGTGTGTACACAGCATAAGTAAAGATTAATTGGGCCTGACAGAGAATGTGAGCGTGACTCCCAGTGACTGGAAYGGAGAGAGGTCTAAGTGTTGATCTGTACTGCAAAAGCCCTGTGGGAATGTATTTTGTTTTTAATGCAAAATGCCCAGAAGACATCTCTCTTCTCCTCTCCCCTCAGATGTATCCATAGTCTTTGGGCTCAAAGTCTTTCTCTCTCAAAACYAACATCTTTTAGAGACTTTTCTGGAGGCCATAACAACCTCCTGGCTTCTGAAAGCATCTTTCTGGCAATCTGTTGTGCTGTCCTGGCAGGTGAGCCTTACACTCTGAAGCCTCTCAGGCAGAGGTGGGAATTGAAATCAAGCATCCCATATCTTGGGGAAGTGCTTTGCATCTTGTCCTTGGTGTAAAAAGAGACATCAACTTATTTTTGTTTGTATATTCACTTATTTTTTGGAAATAGCTAAGTTGTCTACTTCAAGGGATTGAGCTAAGAACCACAAAGCCTGTGTTGGAAGAGGAGACACCTCTTTGCAGACTAGGTTTAAGTCACAAAGACCAAAGGTGATGTTTAAGAACTGCCTTTCTCCTTAGTGTTTCTTAATGGCTACTTTAGGAGCACATTTTGAATGCCCTGGATATGATTTCCAGTATCTAAGTGCCTGATTYGCTCCATACCTGGGCAATTTGGTGATTTAGTTTCCACTCCAGAGACTGAAGACAGTTAAGTATTGGGCTTTATAACAACAGCATTTTAAGGCTTTCCGCACTTCACTCACGGTGTTCTTATGTATTTGCTTGCATACACTTACCCAAAACAAACTTATAATTTTAATCTCACAAGTAGTTGCGCTGAATGAACGGAGGGTCAGACTCATGAGGTGGCAGTGCAGGTGTGCTATTGAAACTGGTCACGCTGGTCACAGCTACAGAAGTGTGACGCTTTGGTCAGTTCCTTGCCAGGAACTTGTGGAATTCTTTCCCAAATACAGATGACAGTCTATGGATTTAGAGGAGCGTTTCAGTGCTCCTGTGTGCCCCATGGGTTTAGTTGTCTGTGTTTCTTCTCTTACCTCATAGCTGGGTGCTTACTTCCAGTTATACATTAACCCCTGTTCTGATTGCTGGGGGTAATTGTGATGAGCTGTCTGAAAACTATTCATTGTAGCTGGACAAAGGAATTTATAATTTCTTTCTGGGTTCTCAGTTTGGTCACACTGATGTATTTTCACTTCCCCTTTACTCTGTACCCTCTCATAAAATGATCCAAGTTTTGATTTTTGTGGAAAAACATCATCGGTATTATATTCTTGTTGTTTTCCAAAATGGGTCATTCAAGGCTGTACATTTTCTTATGCCAATGTAAAGTATGTTTTAAATTACTGTTAAGATGATCTTGTGTTTTTTAAAAGTATTATTATAAGCTTTTGTGTTTGGGAAGATGAGCAATTTGTGCTGTGTAGCTCCAAAGACAGAAGATGCAGAGAGTTTGTGCCTCGTATTCATTGGTCAAGGTCTTTTCTCCATGTTTGGAGATTCTCCTTCCCAGCACTGTGGCTTTTGTTTTCACCAGTGTTTACATAAYGTTCATCTTTTCTGCCTGTTTACCGGGCATAGGCCAGAGATTCACACGCTCCATTAAAGGAGACATGCCTTTATTTTGCCTTCTCTGTAGCCCTGGCACAGTGCAGAGCCTGAGACCCTTCAACTTCAGCAGCAGGAGCAGGTTGCTGAGCTGTGCTTAACGTGTATTTCAGCACTAGAACATTGAGTGGACACTTCTGTGTTTTACCTACATCAGTATTTTCCCCAGTAAACAGCATAGAGTTCGGTACCTGCACCTTTCAGGCAGATGAAATGGTTCAGGACACTCACTGTCACAGGAGATGCCAGTTTGCCTCACTGGGTGTTGGTGGGGAGGAAGAGGGTGCCCAGGCTCTGCCTAGGTGCCCCGGGCCCCAAGGAGGATGGTGTAAGCTGTGAGCAGAAGGGACTTGCTCGATGTTAGCAGTGGCACCTGGTGCAGAGAGCCGCTCCCTGCTTGTGTTTTAAACTGGGAGCAGTGCTGCTCYGGGTGCCTGCACGAGCAGGATGGCGTGGATCCGCTTGCCGGGAGGCGCGGAGGGGGCCGCAGGTGTTCAGGGCACAACGCAGACGTTTCCTAGCGTTCTGTCACTTTTTAAACTCCGCTGGCCTTTGCAGTAGAAATAAGTTACTAGCACGGTCAATGTGTAATTAACAATGCTCCCCCCTGCATTCAGCAGAGTCTTGAAATACTTTTCTTATTACAGAATTCGGTACAGCTTGACCCTCCACGCGTGTGTGAAACCTGTGGAGGGGGAGGGAAGCAGCCCTGGTCGAGGGGAGTGGAGGCGGCCCCTTGGCATCACTCAGCCCAAGGAACCTCCTGGCTTTTGTGCTCTCGTTCAGAGCCCTCACAAGTATCTAGAGCTTTCACCGTTAACAGCAACTGACTGGAACACTGCAAAAAACAGATTGTATTTACCAGTGATAGAGTTTATACATAAATATTCAGTGACTGAAAGTACTGAGGCTAATGATGTTATTTGGATGTGATGTTTTCTTCTGCACASCCTTCTTTTGGAAGTTTGTATCAGGTTGTTCCTCCTTTATTTAATGTCATGTAAAATATGGTTTGAGAAGCTGCTATATAAATAAAAACAAATGACGCAGGGTGGTTGTTGTTGGTTTTGGCTTGGGCTGTGCARGTTATAGCCCCTGTTTCACTATAGAGACTCCAGAGATGGGGACAGTTGCTTCAGCGAGGAAACCAGATTAGTACGAGTTAGTACCGATTTGCACTGTGATTCATAGGCCCTGTTCTCAGGGGTACGTGTTAAACCTTGCTCAGCCCAGCTGTGGAGCAGAATATTGTCCTTGATGGTTGTACCCAGCATCTGTGTGCACTGGAAGAAGAGCGTGCTAGGAAGGTAGTAGGTATATGCGGAGCAATGTAGAGCCTGTATTAATTTTCTTCTTGGGTGTTGGTGGAAGACCAGCACTTGTAAAACCTTGCTTGCTGCAGAAAAGCACCGCCAGATCACTTTTCCCATACGATTTTAGCTGCTGATGCCTGATGAACTGCTGTAGAAAACAATGGCTTATACTATTTTTATAAAGACCTCAATATCCTGGCAAGCATAAGGAAATGGTTTGTAGCCTTAGCATTTTGCAAGGTGACATGCTCACTAAAATCATGTTAAAAGTCATACAGGAGGGAAAGACAAAATAAGATGTGTAAGGAAGTTTTTAATGATATGGGATCCCACAAGGCTTGCCAGGATTGGAAACAAAGTAATTCATAGTGTATAATTTCCAAGTGGAAATTTCCACTTTTCTGTGGGTATAGAGCTTTCTTTTCTTGGGTTTTATAAGATAACATCATGAAATTAAATCAAAACTATAGTATAACACTGCAATTTTGGCAATGATCCGGGGGGCATTTTAAAGAAATGCATGCACCAGATCTTGGCAGGTGTAGTTGCTATTCAGCGCTGTTTCTTTGCCATATCATTTCTTGCAATCACAGATCTCATGGCCATGAGCACCTTCCAACTGCAGTTCTCTTGTCTTATGAACATAGCTTAGGGAATGAAAATCTTTAGTGGTGTCTTTTCCTTTCCAACATTGCAGAAAATAAATTGTACCTGGTATAAACAAAGAAGRAATCACTGCATAATTTTCAAAAACAGACTAGCTGGAATTCCGTTTGCTGAACATTCTGAACTGAGGTGCTTTACTGGGTCTGGTATTCTTCTGTATTGCATCTTTTTCATGCTGGTGTATGTCAGTTCACTTCTAATCAAAACACTTGACTTAGAGCACTTTAATATCAAGAAAACTTGATCACTCTTTTTTTATATAGCTGCCTATTTTCACACAATCTGTAACTGGGCTGGTTTCCAATTTATGAAATTTTAGCTCCTTAACAGCTTTTTAATTCTACAGTCAGAAGATATTGCAGGTTTAACTCAAGGGTTGGTCTGGGGCATACACTCCATGCTCATAAGTAGCTTTGAGAAATGTACCAGACCAAGAGCGTCTCACTTGGCTAGGTTTAGTCAAAGCCATCAAGTGCTCATGTGACTCTTCATGGTATCTGGAGTCAGGACTACCCTATTGAAAACTAATTCTTAAATTTTTGTGATGGTTAGTCTTAAAACAGATAATTTATCATTTCAGAAGAAAAAGCAGGTAAGATGTTGCCTTCATCAATAGCAATCTGGTCACYGATGAAATCTTGATTGATTTTTGTAATCCTGCAATGGCACTATATTACATTATTTATATGGCAGTAGCATTTCATTTCTGTACTTTTCAGTTTTTGCTGTTTCTTTTCTTGTTTAGTTTTAAAAGATTTTTCTATTTTACTAGTAGCAGTGTAGTAAAAGACTAATATAAAAAGTGTTTTTAAAACAAAAAACAACAACAAATAATCATGAAATTAATATTTTGTTAGATATCTGCCACTTGACATAATGTCTTAGGAAGCTGATTGCTTGACTACAGTTGAACTGCATTCTGTTCACAAAATGTATTAGAAATTAAGTATTTGTGACTTAAAGACCATACTAATGAGTAGTTCAGCCCAACCTGTAAGTCTTAATCCTGTTTAGTACAGCTGTGCTTCAGCAGCTACAGATCTTTAAAAAGTTCTAGCATGGCAGGGAAATAGAAGGCATTCCTAGCTAAGCTAGAGGAATGCATTTTATGTTGTATGTATTATGGTGATGCACYTTTTTGGCTGCTAGAAACACATGGGAGATCTTAGGCAATTAGGAAATCTCCAGGTTTCTGAGTGGCTAGATATTACCAAATTGTAATCTTAAATTTTGATACTTAATGGATAACTTTATTGTTTTCATTAGGCTCTGTGTATGGGTTTTTTTTGTGTGTATGTGTATTTTTTATATATGTGTATCTATCTCTAAATTATATACATATGTATAAATAAAAATGGTATGAGAAATAATTGCATGTTTTGCACAATTTTTTTTTTAGAACAACGTCATTCTACCCTGGATATTCTCAAGAAATTCAAAACTCCACCCACATTCTTTTCAGCAGCCAGACTTTCTACCATGCTGAATGGAAGTGATGAAGTATATGCAAACTGCATGGTTGTAGACCAAGTAAGTTTATGTTTGAATATTTGGAATATATTTTTTCAGTGTCTCTTGTTAAAATAACTTGAGCGATAGTAGAATCTTCTGGCTCTGTCAGCAATGGTGTATAGGCCATTATTAAAGTTCTCAGATAAAACCAGGAATACCTTATACTTTCAGCTGAATTTTGTAACTGATCAAAAAAATCTCTTTTAATAGATTCAAATAATAATAATATAGGTTACTCTCCCTAGGCTGTAGGAAGACCTCTAAGAAAAGTCTACATTCTTTTTTTTTTTTTTTTTTTTCTTGGTTAAATGTTCAGTGAACTAATGGAAGTTGCTTCTCTTAAGAAATATTAACCCAATGCAGCTTTGGTCATATGCTCATCAACTTTTCTAAATTTGGCTTACATTTGCAAAAGAGCAAAGTTTTCTGATATTGGATAATTAGGAAGTTAATTATTATTTACATTTTTTAAGCTCAACAGAAATGACAATTTGGTCAAAAAGGTGCAACCAGTGTCCTACAATTGGTACAGAGCACTCTGATTAAAGATTCTTAATATTCATGTTCCTAATTTATTTGTCACCAGCACTGGAGATGAGGTAAACCATCTTGGACACAAATTATCTTGAAGCATCAGTGCTGTATCTGAAATGCCATCCCTTTCCAGACTTACACTCTCTCTCTTTCCAAATGCAAATGTGAACTACGGTAAAAATGTCAGCAGTTCTTTGCATCATTTGCTACAAGGAACATCTTTTCAATGAAGATGCAAAYGCATCCTGACTTGGGGCTGCAGAGGAGGAAGTCAGCAGTGTGAAATAGCAGGGCTTTGGAAAACACTTGCAGTGCTGCCCTTGTTCTTGCTTACACAGGTGCTTTCTTGACGCTGAGTGTTTCCAGTGGGCTTTGGCCATATGACTTTCCCCGTACCATTTAGTGTATGATTAGATGACAGTAGCTTCTAACTGGAAGACTGACAATAAACTGTACATGAATATTTTTTGCAGAGCYGACAGGAGAGTTTATCCTCTTTTTCACAAAGAATTAATCATTACCAACCAAGATCCCCCCTACCAAATAAAATAATGGCTAATGCCATTCCCTTCTTTGTGTAAAAGATTTACTTAAAGGCAAAAATGAAGAATTCCTTTCTTTTCCTCCCCTGGAGACCTTCTGTTACAGGCTATGTACTGTAAAAACGTACATAATGTGTAGACTCTCTTTAAATTAAATTATGCAACATTTTAATTTCTCTCAATTTATGCCCACACTAATGTATTGTACATATTGTTTGCTGTATTCAAAGGGAAGATTTTTTTTAATATAAGCTATAAATAGATGATGATATCTTTAATAAAAAGGCACAAATGTGAGTGAGAAACCCRTTCAGTCTATATACCAATCCATTACTACTATAATTCTGGAAAAACAAGAGCAAGAACGTCCTAGCCATATAACTTGTCTCCAAATTATGTTCTCCAAAAAGTAGTAGGATTAAAAAAATGTTGAAMATTTATGACCATAAAAGGTGGCAAACTATAATCTTTGGAAGAGTCCTGGTTCTCTGACAATACATCTTTTTACTATCATTTACCACCATTCACTTTTCCCATGCAGGTTGGAGATTTAAAGACCARCTACATTCATGGAGAAAGTGTCAGCAGTGAAACGTGTCTGAATCCCACCAACTCAACCCAGATGGCTAAGAGCTCTTCATCTCCCTCCCTTGAGGAAAATGACCAGTCTATATATGATCCGAACGAAGGAAGTCAAATGTCAATGAAAAATGGAGAAAATGTAGATGTGAAACACAGAGCAGATTCATACCTTCCGGTCAAGACCCATGGACTTATTAAGGAACGAGGCCAGCTTCATGCTGATGTGAAGATAAGAAGGTATGCAATTTATTTGATCATGTGACCAGGATTAGGATTATTTATAATCATCTTTTATTTCAAAAAATAAGGCAGAACTTGGAATAATGATTTTTACAGAGATAAAATCACTAGTTTCAATCACTGACATTGAAGTCAGGTCAACCTAATGATTTGTTTCTATAAAGTACTTGTGAAGACCTTTCTTCACATATGTCCTTCAAATAACAGTGTATTTTTAACCCAAATTTATACTTTTATACCTCTCTTCTTGTGTGTATTTTTGGAAAAGAAGACTCATAGAGCTGTTCACTGTGTTCTTCCTTGTGCATTTTTGTCAGAAACCACATTTTTTTCCCCTAGCTGCTTTCTCAGTTGTATTTCCCTTAAGGGTTGTGGTTCAGAATTTAATGAAGTCAATGATAATATTTCCATCCTTGGCACTGGGCTGTGGAAGGAGGAACCTATTGCTGATTGCTTAAGGTTTTTATTATTATTATTATTATTATTATTATTATTATTATTATTATTATTATTATTATTATTATTATTATTATTATTATTATTTCTTTTAACTTCGAAAGACAGCAGTATACAGTACAGCTCACATTTCTGCTAGGTTTAGGCTGTTTTCTGCTCTTCTGGCGGTACTGCTGTGCTGCCAGCGTTGGCAGTGGTCTGAGGATTCTCCTTCAGGTCATGCTGTGAACTAGGTGGATTCACAAATATAGATAGGGTTTGAATTGGAAACTTTTGTTTTTAACAAATACTTGAAAAAATGGATGTTACTGTTTTGTTGTTTCTCTGGATAAGAGAGATCTGAAATCATGTGTTGTGTCTCGCTCCTACACAGGAAAATGTTAATGTGAGGAAGTTGAATCTCCCACTTCCCAAGAGYATCGGGACTAGCTGGAGCTAGGACACTGTTTGTAAAAGGACGTAGCAAGGGAACATTAGTGGCTGCTAGCATTGTCAGTCAATTACTGTGGTTAATTTTTTTTTAATTTCCTAGACAACCGTGTAATCCTTGTAGGAGGACTGTCTTACTACAGATCGGACAACAACTGCCACGTTGGCAATGAGTTATTCTCTTCTATACCTTATTGTTTTTGCTAGTTATGTTAATATTTTATGTGGGCTATTATAAATAATGCCCTTCTCTGTTATGAATATCTTTTCTCCTATATATATTTGGATATTGCCACAATTTTTAAGACATAGGTTGAATACCAATATATGAGCTTCTAGAGTGGAGCTTATATGAGTTTTCAGAGGTTAAGTGATTGACCTTCATATTTTAGCTCTATTTCAACTTAATATTTCAAATACTACTTATTAGACATAAAATAAGACTGTTTATTCTGGTGGCACTTTCCTTCAAGGGTCTGAGGGTATGAAGCAAGTTAATTAGCAGATCTTTATACCATTTTTATACATTAAGGAAATTTCCATGCTAAGGTACCCACAGTAAGTAATGATGGAGAATTTCAGTGCATATAGCATTGTTTATGCTTATTTTCTGCTAAGGGAAAAAGACATACATTGCATTCCCAGTTTTAAAATGTGACATTAGCTGACATTTCTGAGAAGTCACATGGGATATTAGTAGAAAACATTGCGAAAGATGAACTCCAGAAGTATAATAAGGAAGTCATTTTGGACAGTACCGATAAAATTATTCTTTAACAAAGTGAGTTTTAGTGCTGTGTAAAGGAGTTATTGTGCTAATAGTCATGGTGGACTCTTTGACTACTTAGAAATACCACACATAATTTAAAGTTTTATGCTTTAAGGCTGGATTGCTACTGCAGGCGGTCAGCTGTTTGTTGCAGTCACGCCAGTTRGGAGACCATGAACTTGCACATAGAGCTAGCAGGATGTGTTGTGGAAAACCCCTTGTTGTGTGATAATGCTGGGAAACTTGATTGCACTTTTGTGCTCAAGAACCCGTGAATGTCAGTAGTCTCTAAATGTTTGAAGTACTGACTTAGCCAGAGATTTTTCCATCTCCTTATATTCCTATATATTTTAAAATTCAGGTGTTTTGAAATTAACTTCATAAACTAGCCCTGGCAATACCCCATCTCACTGTTTTAATTTTTTTTCTTCCATCTTCCATCAATTTACCAATTATCAATTTTCCATCAATGTTTAAAAAAAGTTATCTGTGAATTGCCACCTTATATCCTTAAAATACACATGCACATACACGTCTCTGCATATATGCCTATATTCTGCTTATCAGAATCTAAGCTAGTTATCTCACTTCTCCTTATAGTCCATGTAGAGAGTACTTCTGCAGGTACTTGTGTGGAACAAAACATCACATTTTAAGGTAGATAACTAACATCAGTTTTATCATCATCCTTCCAAGTGGCTCTCTACTGGGAATCTGCATTATTATGGAAGGTGTAGACATCTGCACTATAGATGTTTGACGGTCTTGGTTGTCATATGTCGAAGCATATATGATTATCTTTGTTGCATTAAGATTGATACTAATTATATGGGGAATAAATAATTTGTTATCTGCTTTAGTTCGAGTCTTGATGACCTTGAAGTAGACAGCGGAACAGAAGGTGTTTCAGACAGATCCCTYGTTCACTACCTTCCCCTCAGCTCTTCAGAGGCAACATCGTCTAACAGAGATGGAATAGTTTCTCCTGAGACAAGCACTGATTTAAACATCAACCGGGCAGAATCCCTTTCTCTATCCACCAGTCTGCAGCCCAAGGTATTTAATATTATTTTAATTTAAGTTGTTTTCCTCTTAAGTAAATCACTGGAAACATGTGAGACATTGCATTTGGATCTGAAGAGATAAAATCATTTCCTAGCTGGAGGTCCTAAATGTTAGTCAGTTCTAAGATCAGGATGTAGAGGAGCTACCTGGATGTAGCTGCTTGGCAGCAGCGCAGGGAAGTCTGCTTCAGAACTTCACCTTGTCTTTGGAAAAAACATAATTAATCAGAAGCATTTCAAAGTTCAGAATAGGYTTGGTGAATAAGCTTTTTCCAACCAAAATGTGTTATTTTAGGAAACGTTTCACCAGCTGCAGTCATGTGAAAGAATAACAGCTCTTCAAGAACAAAACCAGTCTCTTGTCTTTAAAAAAAGTAATTGCCAGATGCAGAAAGACTCATTTGGTTTTGCAGAATGACTGGTGCAAATCCCTGCTCCTAAAACATTCTGGCTGTATTCATTTTTATCAAACCATAGTGCTGTTTCTGGGAAATTAGAACATATGCACAAAACTATTTTTTATTAATAGAGATTGTTTGTATTTTATTAAGCAGACTTCTTGCTTCTGTAGAGCTTCATCTGACCTTCAGCAAATGATTACATGGAGGGAGAAAAAGAGTCCAGCACAAACACTGAATTCTGTTAGGCTTCTTTTACAAATGATATTGCAAGCAGTTTAGATGTTTCCATTTCTGTCTATGCAAATATAAAAAGATCTATGAAAAATAAGGGGGATTCTTTTCCAGCCATATCAGTAACATATTTGGAAAGCTGATAGTCTTTTCAAGCATAATCAGAAAAATGCAGACGGAAAAGAGAATTTCTTACCTTTATATAATAAATGTTACTGTAAAGTAAAAGTTACTTATACAAAATAAAAGTATGTAAAACTTAAAAAAAAATTGTAAAGCAAGCTGTTTACAAAACTTTGTAAACTCTGGTATCTGTAATTACTGAAATAGAATGTTAGTCTACACAAAATGTTCTTCTGGTACTAAGGCACTAAGATTAATGGCTTCCATTGTAAAAGCAGGACAGATAGCCCGTCCATCAGATAAAATGGCAAACAACACTGTTTGGGTGGTGCCTGCCAGCAAACTGAAGAAAGTGTTCTAACCTGTACTCCCAAGTTCTTTCCTGTAACATACAAAGATTTCTCATGGTGGAAATATCACAGGTTTTCTAAGAATTCAAAGTGAGATGAAGTGTTTAGATATCTTAATTAAATTAAAAACCTTTATGGAGCCAAGAAAAACATGTGTGGTTAGTGCTTTGTCATTCAGTAATTCTGTCATTGATTAGTTTTGGTGCTTTTTCTGCTGAATTTCGAAAAGAATCAAGTTTGTTTGCCATGTTTTTTTCTAGGAATGCTTACTGTCTGGAATTCGGTCACGCTCCTATTCCTGTTCCTCACCCAAAGGCTTGCTGGGAAGACCTTGCATTCCCCAAGACTTTGCTGTTGGCGATTCAAATGAAGGTCAGTGCCTGTTGAGCTCCGGGTTGGCATCTGCATTGCTTCATCCTGCGTTTGCCTGCTTGAGATGCAGTGATAATGCCTTTACTCAGGCCTGTTCTGTACATGAAGACGTGGGCACACCAGCTCCCTGTGTGCATAGGCCCTGCCAAGCCACACAAAAGAAGCATTTGGTTAACTTCAGTTACCCTTCCCTTGCTTTTATCTTATATACTGCCTCTGTCGTGACCTCCACTGACACAGCATTTGACCCATGCCAGGATGTGGGAATTGCAACAGGGAGAGCTTTTGTTGGAAGAAATGTGGTCCAAGGCAATAATCTTTTTCTTGCAGAGAGCCTTGCTTGACCTCCATCTGGTAGGCCAGTAGGTGCTGCAGGAGGCCAAAGATGACACCAAAGTGAAGGCCTCCTGGACAGAAGGCCCTAGCTTCCCTTAGATCCCAAGGAATATGAGGAACTGGTGTTGGGGAGGTTGTGCTCATCTTCCCAGCTGGGCAGCGGAACCCACCCTCAGCACTCGGTCAGTCGCAGGGATCCTCGCACACAGTGTCCTCATGCTGTTCTCTAGCAGGGCTGATCTGAGCCCCTTCTGCATCACTCCAAGATGTCAGATTTATAACAAGTGAACAGGTGTTTGCCCAAAGAAGACTCTGTAAAAAGCTCAGGTTTTATTTCTGGAATGTCCAAAATTACTGTCCTGCTTAACAGCAAACCTGTGATTTTTGCAGATTCCTTCTAACGTYCTTTATTTGTAAACATGTGACTTCATATTTAACAGATAACTCAAACTTTTTTAGTGAAGGTATAGGTTATATTTGAAAACCATGCCAAGTTGTAAGCTCTTTCATATGGATCACATTACTTTAAAACAGCGGCTTTTCAACAAAAGAAATGGCTCACTGTACTCTCAAAAAATTTACCATGTGTTGAAAAAGCACCTGGCTTAATTTCAGCAGAAAAATATATTTGAATTATAAGTAACAAAAATATGGGTTTGAAAGATAGATAAATGGCTTGACTTACTGTAATTGGCTCTTGGCTTGCTGCTGCTACCCTGATGTAATGTGCAGTTAAAATCCGGGAGGCTGACTAGTTATAAGGATACAAACCTCCCAACATACAGATTCTTTAACAAAAGTCATTGAAAATGTTTTTTCCCTAAAATGAGTGCCATCATTTAATAACTTTTCTGTATTCACCAAAGTGTTTGAACTGTTAGCAGTAACTTCARTACTCTTATGATGACCAAATACCATTAAGTCTGTAGTGGCTTGATTTTTTGAGCTATGATTGAGTCCAAATTAGTAAATGTCCAGTTGTGGACATTTGGCAGAGTTGTGGAATGGTCACGTAATGCGCAATTGCAGAGCTCAAAACATTGTTCCATGAGCAGCACAATTAATGAAACCTGGTTTTCATGTTTTCTGTCACGATAACCCTGTCTGTTGTGACTCCAGCCTGTCTCTGTGCTGTACCATCAGCTTCCTCCCTTGTTCTGAGCAAGACAGGCCCTGTGCAGAATAGTTGTGAGTTACAGTGCTCCAGGTGGAAAGGAGAACTGCTGAGTGCAGAACTGCAGCTCTTCTCTCAGTTGAAGTATTAGTKAGGGTCTCTCAGCTGTCAAGCAGCCTGTTTTCACAAAAGCTGTAAAGATGTGACAATTAACTTTGAAAGAGGGGAACATTCGAAAGTCGTTGTAAGGGAAAGATGGTGAAAGTTAGTGGAAGACAGATACAGTGCTGGCAGAAATATTTTTTTTTTTCCTCAGGAAACTGTATTAAAAACTGCAGCAAGCAGCTTTGATGGTTGTTGCTTAAATTCAGTTGTAGGATTTTATGACCCTTTATAAGATTTTAGCATGCAGTATGTAGTTGTGTTACRTTTTTCCATGTTACTTGATTTGTTTGTAACCATTTGCATCCTACAGATTTGGTGAAAAGTCTTTAAAAACAGGGCAGAAAAAAATGAGGAAAGTAGGTCACAGAAGCAGGGAATGACAGATAAGCAAACCCCTTTAGTAGGTGCTTAAAGCTAAAAAGAGAATTCCTTTGAACTCATAACTAAGGAGACCATTGGTGTCATAGGCCATTAAGCTTCATCCAGATACCATTACCTGCTTTGACCTGATCCAGGCTCAAACCCAAGTTCTCTCTTTCTTTCCCCTCAGATAAAGTCAATATTTGGCATTTAGCTGTGTTGTGGAGAAAGTGAATTCCTTACCCTTCCTAAGCTGTGCAAATGGGTCATCCTGCTGGCCCCGCTGCATGTGCTGCATCCACCCACTGCCGGGAGCGAGGCCAGTGGCTGCTCGAGGCCTGCTGGCATTTCCTTGCTCTCTGCCACCGGCAGCCTCTGCCCCATCCCTCCTTGCCAGGGTTTTGCACGAACGGAACCGCTAATGGCAGCGTTTGGCAGCTGGTGGTGGGAGTTACTGTGCAATCTGCACTAGATTTCAGCCATCTCCGCTGCTTACTGGAAGCAGCCTGGCCCCAGGGCTTGTCTAGGAAGCAAGGTCAGATAATTCATCCTGAATTCCCTGCTGCGCTGTGTCTGGGTCGGTCTGTTCAGATGTCTGTGCGCTGAAAACCTGCTGTTTCCCCTGTGCCCAGCTGATAAGCTCCACGACCTTGGACATCTCCCCTAACTTAACTGTGTAGCAGAGAAGAGCTGCTGAGCTAGTAGGCTGTGGTGAGATGTAGCCTTGCTGATATTAACCAGAGCAGGCAAATACATGACACCAAGAGTAATACGAAGTGCAAGAAGAAAGTGAGAAATCATCACCTGTGATTTTTCAGTGTGCTTGGGACTAAAACAACTACCTATTTTTATTCAAGAAGGCATTTCTGGTCTGTAACAGTAAAGGATTTGTCCCTGCTCTGTAGATGGTGTGTTCACGAACAGTGGTCGATCCCTCCTGCAGGCTCTTTCACTCTCTAAGTCAGTGTCTCTGCTGCACCCCTGTAGTAAGTACCACAGTGACAACCCAGCAGCGCTGTTTTGCATGAGGCTCTCTCCGTCTCCCACGGGTACATGGTCTTTCTTCTTGGGAAGGCATCCTGTGGCACAGTTTTTGTCTGGCAACTAACTGGAAAACCGTTCTAGTCTCGCTACTTCTGTGGTAAATGTACRAGCTCTTGCTAACCCAGAGTATATATTTATGCCTGAAGGCAAACTTGCTCAGTAAGCGTGCTTGAGTTTGTATCCAGCTTTAAGCTTACAAGTCAGGCAGGTGTCTAAGCACCTTTCTGAACCATGCTCGTGGGAGCTTTGCAAATAAACTCTACAAAACTAAATCACTTCTAATTTGGAAACAGTGGGTGGTATCCTATCTTTTATTTTTCTAGACAACTCAGATTCTTCTTTTAATCTGCTTTTTATACAGTTTATCGAAAACTGTCCGAGTCCTCTCTTCTGTTTCTAGGTCATGAATGTAACACATGTGTTCTGTGCAGTGCATAGACTCTTTATGGAGAGGAATTTAAAAATATCTAATGCTGTAGCCAAAGCCAAATATAACTGCAAATATTAGATGAACATCCTTAAAATATTTTGCAAAAARACTATATAAGCAGCAAAAGGGAAGATGACTCTTTGGGGTCTGTGTTGTTTAGAAAAACAAAACAAAACAAGCTATTTTGTCATGCCCTTAAACACAGACTCTCTGTTTGCAGAGACTGGCATTYGCTGATATCAGCCTTGGTTCTGGCAGCCTCTGTCAACTTTGCAGTGTTTAGCAGCCAATGGTACTGTCCTGGAGAAGCTGCTTCTAATATAGATATTTTTTGCTTTCCTAATTTTCAAATGACTTTGCAAGCGCTTAATGACGAGCTTATGGCCTGGTGGAGGTCGCGTGTTTCCAGCGAACGTGCCGACGTAGCGCTCTGAGGGTTCCTTAACTGCTTTGTGTCTTGCAGAGCGAGCGTACAGCCTGCCCGAGCAGTCACGGGAGAAAAGGTATCGGTGCCTGTCMGCCGGGAGCTTTCGGGACGGCGCTTCGCCCTGGGCCGGAGCGGCTCAGGGCAAGAATACCATCTAGGGAGCGGAGCCGGGAAGAGGCGGCCGCGCGTGGCCTTGCCTGGGCTCCGCTCCCAGCCGCCGCGCAGCCTGCATCCTGGGGCCGGAGATGCTCCCTGTCCGGCGAGCTCGGGCGAGCCGCTCATCCCGTAGCGCATCCCCGAGCGGGGCCTGCTGTGTGCCAGAGACACCCTAAGCACCGGGGGCGATGCGGGGAGGCTTTGGGGAACGGCCGTAACCGCGGCGAACGTGCAGCACGCGGCTCACTGTGCGCTCCCCAGGCTGCTCMCCTTCCCTTCCAGGAAGAGGGATTGCAGCGGTGTTAATAACTACGGTTAAAACCRGAATGAAATGGGGAATTGTGAGTGTTGCGAATGTTATGAATGATGGAACAAATGTCTTCCAGATTATGCTCTCTTTTAAGACACTGTTCCCACTGAAGTGGGTGGGAATGATCACGGGAATTTTCATGGGTCTGTGTTTTAGGATTCAGGAGGAGGAATGGGATAAATATATGGTACCCTCCAAAACTGAGTCTGAAAAATGTAAAGTGAGTCGAACTTTCAGCTTTCTGATGAACAGGATGACTAGTACACGGAACAAGTGCAAGGTAATTTTAGATTTATATCTCTATTATTATTTATAATTACATCACTGAAACTAAATGAAATATAGATCAGAATGAATTTTGATGTAAAGACAAACTTGTTTGTTGCAAATACTTATAAGTACTAGGAAGAAGCTTTTATCTTCTTTTTTTAATTTTAAAACAATTGCAGGATACTCTGATAGGGTCCTTCATGTTAATTAAAAAAAAATCCCTTTAAAGCGTAGCCTTAGCCTAACAAATCATATATTTCCTTGGACATTTTTAATGCTATCAATAATCTCATTTGACTATTTGGATAAAATAAGAGTTTCTGAATTGCCTTTAAGTCCCTACCTTTTACATTTGCACACAATCCACTGAATTTGCCTTATTTGAAGTTAGTGGAATTCGTTGCCTAARTAAGTACTGTTTATTGTGAAGGTATTGCAGATTCAGGACTTACACACTCAAGCATAGTATGAAAGATAGATTTAGAACAGCTATGGTTTAATTTTGAGCCAGCTGAAGTTTTAAGTAAGGCCATCAATTAGCAGCTTGGGAGATGGATTTGGCCTTTCAGGAGTTTTCTAGGCTTCCTAAATATACCCTGCTCTATACCTCAGAATATTCTAAAATTAACATGCATCAAGATGGTTAGCAAAGTGCTGCTGAGGTAACACAGCAGTAGAACAGGCTCTAAATGTATATATTGATTCATGCACCAAACATATGTGAGTATCTGTGCAATATCCTGAAGCATATCTACTTGAACTGACTGGGAGAATTTGTACTCACACCAACAGAATTATTATAAAAATAATAAAAAMAWTTAAATTCATTAACACTTATTAAAACTAGATTTTTTTTCTGTGTAGATTAAGATCTAAAGGTAAACTGTATACATTTATGTAAGTGTACCCCAAACTGCATAAACATGAATTTGCATGTGTGCCTCAGGGAGAAGTAGGCATTGATTGCTATGTGTGCGGCTAGTCAGGATCTCCTTCAATTATTTTTCTCCTACTCCTTTCCTTTTTGTAAGTTTATACAATTATTTCTGCCAGTATTCCTTGATGAAGATCACTGGCTTAGCTACCAATAAAGCAAAACCTTCATCACTTCGTAACTTAAAAGACATTGAATTTAATAATAGAGTAATCCATTACCAGTCTTCTAGGACAGACAGGACAGAGGTTAAATATTTGTGAAACATTTACTCTTAAAAAAAGATGCTTTAGTTTTTTTAAAGATGGAATCGGTTTATCGTCTTTTATAATGTCCTTTTTTTCTTCATTTTTTCTTATTTTTTTTTCCTGCCTCTGCTGTTGATGATAAAGACAAAAAGTAAAGATGCCAAAGATAAAGAGAAACTGAACAGACATAATTTTATAAACGGGACCTTCTCAGGAGTTATGCCATGCACAGCCTGCGAAAAGGCCCTCCTAGGAAAGGAGTCACTGCAGTGCTCTTGTAAGTAGTTRGCTGACTTATGTGTGAATTTACMGTGTGCTAAAGCCTGCCATGAGATYRTTATTCAATGCTTTGTTTCAAAAAGAAACCTTGCGTAGGTTTGGAAATGCCTACTTTTACCTACAGYGGTGAGGCTGGTAAGGGGCAGGGAGAAAAGGGACATCTTCAGAAGGAAACAGGGCCATCACCTCACTCAAACACATTAGACAGAAGCTCCTTCTTAGCTGGGAGGTGTAGCATCAGAGCAGCCCTAAGGCTACTTAGTAAGTGGATCTGAAGAAGGTATAATGGTGAAGCCACAGAGTAGTTTTCTGCAGGTTGAGGACTGCGTTCACCTTCAGGCTTTGACATGTGCCTTCTCTTTCAGACTGCAGTGTGATTGTACATAARAGCTGTAAGGAGTGTGCTCCTGTGTGCACCAAGGTAACCACCTAGATCTCACTGTTCTTACTAGAGAATATTTGCTTTTCAATGGACCTGGAAATGAGATGAAGAAAATAAAGCACACCCAGGCCATCCAGACCATCCAGATGTGGTTATCATGACAACAATTGCGGCTTTAAAAAGCTGAAGGGCTTGTGGGGCTTTTGCCCTCATAGGATGAAAACGGCCTTGCAAAGGAGTGCCCACAGCTGTACAAGTGTTTTGCACATGAGCAGAGTGTGCCTTTACGGTGTGTTTGGGTTTGCGTCGTGGTGGATAGCAGAGAGAGCATTAATACAGAATATTCAGCGTAGAGAAAGCTTTAATTGCTCATAGAACAGGCAGTTTATTTTGTCTGGAGCTGCCATATGATGGTACTGCACAAATTTCTGAGCAGTTTTAGGACATTAGGAYATCTGAACTGGCAATTTCAATTACTGCGACTAGTGGGTATCTTTTAAGAGGAGACAAGACTGACTCATTTTGATTAGACTGAAGTATACAAGGTGATCACTGACTCACCTCAAGTGAAATACATGTCCAAGCACAACAGACTTCTGTTACAAATTTTGCAAAGTCCACTTTGCCACAGATCCTTCAAACTTACTTGAAAATGAAACCTTGAATATAAATGCCTTTTCCTGTAGCCTCTGCAAGCAATATCCTTGTAGARAAATTATAATTACTGTAGTGACTGAGATTAAAATAAATAGATTTAGTTTCCTATTGCAGTACAAATATTATTCTACCTTGACTTTGKTTTATTAGTTATTAGCAGAAATTGGAACTATGATTTAGGACAGTTTTCTAGAAACATCTAGAAGGATGTTTCTTTATATGATGACATATGAAAGTGAATTACTGTTCAGTATGTTGTAATTTATTATTTGTTTCATTGCAATTTCATAAAATTCTTCTCTTTCAGAAATCACAGGAGAGGTACCATAATAAAAACAAACCACCGACCAGTTTAACAAGTAAGTGGGGACTAGAAGGTATAAACCTAGCATTTCAAAATTGAGCCTATGTTGAAAAGCAATAGAAATTGAAAAACAAGTGTTTCTTTAGTTATTTATGTGTTTCTCTTTGTGATATCAACACATGCAGGGAAATAGGTGCCTCTGTAATACTTGATGAACTTGATTTTCTGAGGAAATTACCATTTAACTAACTTTTCTACTAGAATGAGTGGGAGTGTTAGGATAGTTGATTTTCAGTGAAAATGGAAATAAAAAGGAACAAGTTCTGTGTTGTGCTTTCGTGTGTCATTATTCGTTGTGTGCATGAATCTTTGGGTCACTTGTATTTAAATTGCAGTGTAAGAGCATGAATGATTTGAGATTTTCACCTATGAGATCTGTGTTAGAGCTTCTCAGCTTTGCCTATAGGCTTGTTTTTCTATTCTGGGAGCGTGTGTCAGGGTCTTGTGGGGGCATTCCTGATAACCTTCTATGGGTCTGTGTGAACACTGGCTAGCATTTCACAGTGTAACTGTGCAACTGTTTTGCCTCACAGACCCCTCACTCGGAGACATTTCCCAACCTGTGTTCTCCTTAGTGCATCCTTCTTCCTCTCTGCCCATTGGACTGTCTGCTGCGAGGAGGGAAGCCTCGCAGCAATCCCACTCCTTGTCCAAAAGCGTCCCCAGTGCCAGCTTTGAAAGGTAGAGTGCAGCTGCCAGAGCAGTCCTAAGTATGTCATCCAGCATTTCTAGAGGAACTGCGGCCGTTAAATCAGTGCTTCCCTTCCACTGTAGGAGATCTATGCCATTTCCTGAACAAGACTCTGAGACGAGCACCTGGAGATCCAAGTCGCGGTCTGAAGAGATGTTACAGGCCTTGGGGACATTTTCATCAATGGATTCCTTTTTGATGGAAGGTAAGAAATACYGCACAAATCTTGAATTTCATAGACTGTATTGTAAATACAAAATAAAGTGAGATTGATTGTGATAAGGAAGATGCTTCATCTACTAAAAAACAACACCTGTTGTTTGTTAATTACAATGGTGTCTTTCACTGAAATGACATAATCAGACATGTTAGCTTTAAAATACGACCATTTGTTTCCTTCCCATAATGAACTCCCTGATCGCATTCAGAACTTTCTTTTGTTTAGTGTTACTGTTGGAAAAGAATGGGTAAAACTTACYGGTATATTTACAAAACCATAACAATGGTATAGTTTTTGTCAGCACTCTATACATAATCACTTGAATTGACAACATACATTGCAGTAAGTAAACCTGTGTCACTGGTGGCCCCAAAGCTCTACCTTCCACTGGCAAACTGTCCTAAAACAGTTGTCCGYGATTGTGAAGTGAATAGAAGTAGCCATTTTGTGTAGTTAGGTATAAGATTTCAAAACTGAAGGGCATTCATTCASAAAAGATCATGCAGACATCTCTTAGTGGACATCTGCAAAATGGCAAATGCCCTTCCGATGCCAAAAGATGCTTCTGAAAATGCTACATTTTGTTTTCTAACTGAAAAAAAAAATCTTCAAGCAAAATAAAATGGGAAGGATTTAATCTGAGACAAGACGGGTTGTTACAGTATTCCTCTCTACTGTTGCATTTCAAGCCTTGGGTACTGATACTATTGACAGTCTTTTCTATTGTAAAACCATTGTTGGCATTGGCAGAAATTCTGTTTGAAGTTCCTTCTTGTTATATGTTCCCCTTATTTTAYTGAAGAGGTGTACAGAGGAACTTGCCTTATTGTTTGTATGGCTGGTGATTTTGAGRTTTATGCTTTATTATAGATGATGTGGATTCCTCTCAGTGGACTGACCTCAGCACAGAGGCCCGAGAATTTGAGGCAGAGTCCTGGAGTCTTGTTGTGGATCCAGCATTCTGCAGCAAGCAAGAAAAGGATGTTATCAAAAGACAGGATGTAATTTTTGGTCAGTATTTCAAAGTTTTGTGCAAGTTTGAGAACAATTTGCCATAGAAACTAGTAAGAGAACCCGCATATTTTGTAACTGGGAGAACRTAAGGGTACACTTCCGTAAGAATAATAAGATTTAAAGAACATTTTTCACAATTTACTATGTTTTCTGGCGATAAGGAGATGTTGGACACACTGGACTACCAAAGAAATGTCTACCCTGTTCGGGGGGGACAGTTCAGATAACCATGCCAGAGGTAGCTAAGTCATGGTAGCTAAGACAGGGAGTGAGGAGGAGGGGGCTGGCCTCTTCTCAGTGGTGGCCAGTGATAGAACTAGGGGAAACGGCCACAAATTGAGGCACCAAAAGTTCCACAGGAACTTGAGGAAGAATTTCTTAACGGTGAGGGTGACAGAGCACTGGMACAGGCTGCCCAGAGAGGTGGTGGAGTCTCCTTCTCTGGAGATCTTCAAAACCCCCCTGGACATCACCCTGTGCCACATGCTCTAGGGGACCCTGCGTGTGCAGGGGGGTTGGRCTAGATGACCTCTACAGGTCCCTTCCAACCCTAGCCATTCTATGATTCTATGATTCTATGTCTGCTACTGACATAATTTATTAAAACTAGCATAGAAAAAGCATATATGACCATATATTTGAATTTTAGTAAAATCTATCATAGAACGTGTGCAAAATGTTTGAGTGGTTACTGTATTATGCTGTGTTCTTTCATATTGCAGAGCTGATGCAAACTGAAGTGCATCACATCCATACCCTGTTCATTATGTCTGAAATATTCAGGAAAGGGATGAAGGAAGAACTGCAGCTGGACCACAGCACAGTAGACAAAATATTTCCCTGCTTAGATGAACTACTGGAGATTCACAGGCAATTCTTCTGCAGAATGAAGGAGAGACGTCAGGAGTCATGTGAGGAGGGGAGTGAACGTAATTTTGTAATCAGCAGAATTGGAGACATCCTTTTGCAACAGGTAGAGACTTCAGATCTGTTAACTCATTATGTATTCAGGGTTCTCAATTTAAACACTTTACTAAATTTAAAACTTTTGTGGGCAGGAAGAAAGCTAAGGATGCCTCATAAAATTTAAAGATCTACTCCTCCAAGTTATTGCAAGGTGAAAAACTAATGAGAAAAAATCATTGGTGACAGATAACTGTGAATACTGCTGAACTTGACCGTGTTAGTAGTAGAAAGCTGCTCCCATCATTAAATGAATTGCATACCTCAAGCTGTTGCTCAGTAGAGGAGGGACAGTTGCACAGAGTTGTTATCTACAGAGCAGCTTGCTACCTTTGCTTGCTGGCAATAGCTCGGTTTCTGCAGCCAAAATCGAGTGTAGTTTTTCGCCTTTAACTGGTTTGTTTTCACTCATCCAAAGAAACCAAACTGTTGTTATGCTATCTAGAAGTGAGGTAGAGGTCAGACAGATGCAAATAAGCCTCAAAAGCAAAGGTGTTTCTGAGGAGGAGAGGAAATACTGTTATAACACAGTTATTCCAGGYATTATTGGAATGGTTATAGTGAAAGTAGCTTGTGTTTGTCCAGTTTGTATTCCCGTTTTTGTTTTTAAAAATGACTAGCCTGCGTTTATTCAGTTGTGACAGACTGAACTGTGAAATTCAGAAAATCTGAGAAACAAGTAACTTAAAAGTTAAAAGTTCTGTATATCCATATATGCACAAAATAAAATAATCCTCAGATATAAGCCTTCATGTGTCATGCAATGATGAGCACAATTCAWTTATTTATTTCTTCAGTTTTCAGAGGAAAATGCAAGTAAAATGAAGAAAATATATGGAGAGTTTTGCAGCCATCAAAAAGAAGCTGTTAATCTCTTCAAAGAGTTGCAACAAAACAAGAAGTTCCAGAATTTTATTAAAGTAAGTTTTCATGGATGCGAAATATATTTCACATATGTGAAATGCTCAGCAAGTAGATATCTAGCTTGTATTTTTAATTCAAATTTAGGTTCAAATTGCATTCAGTAATTCTCTTATTGTAGCTACTAAGAATAGCCAATTATTTTCTTCTTAATCAGTGATCTGATAAGTTACATTTTAATTTCAAATTTGCAAAAGTTTTTGCTGCCATTGTATATCACACTCATGTTCTTAAAGCACCTCATTATTCAGGAAGGCAACTGTTCCTTGCGAATGTTTCAAATAAACCCATTATTTTGGTTTAATTCATTCTRACACATTTAGATCTCATTTCCTGCTAATCAGTTGTTAATTTAACATGTGTTCAGTAACTAAGGTATATATCTTTGTCTCTGCAGTTGAGAAATAGTAACCTGTTGGCTCGACGACGAGGAATCCCTGAATGCATTCTGCTTGTCACCCAGCGAATCACCAAATACCCTGTTCTGGTGGAAAGGATATTACAGTATTCAAAAGGTGAGGAAAAGCTTAAGTGGAGCTTCATATGTGAAATCCAAATGCATTTTTTAGATAAAAAAATGTGTACAAGTATGGAATAATGAAGAGATCCACTGTTCTGCACAGAAGTAGAGCAATATAATTATCTACTGCGAAGCAGTTGTTGTGTTGGGTGTGTATTTTTGACGAAGTTAGAGTGTGAAAATTTCAAAGGTTTGAGCCACGTAAGTCATAAAAGTTCAGAAGAGCATACTTGTTTTAGCAAAAGATCTTGAGCACAGGATATGAACTAATTTGGAAAGATAAATGCACTTTCTCTGAAACAAATCCCATTCTCTTAAACAAATTCAAGTGGAGTGTTTAATAAATTAGTGTTCATATTTTCAAGGCAAGTTTGAATGATCACTAAGTTTTCCTGCAGCACTTAAAAAGTGTTAATAGCTTTCCARATATATTGCAAAAAAAAMCAGGTAATAAACAAATATTGACATATGTTGCATGTCCAGAAGCAAACCCTTCATGTTTAAAATTACATTTCAAGTTATTTAGTCTAAATTATATAGATGATATGATTTACATAGCCAATAAAATATTTTTAAATGCTACAACCTCATAATTATGTCAGAAACTATTTGACAATTAGCTTTGACTACTGAATAAATATGAGRTAAATGTTATCTTTTAATACTCAAGACAAACTCTAGCAAAAGCAGATGTCTTTAGTATTTCCAGAATATTGATTGCCAGGTTCTACTTAAAATCATATGTTTATTGATTTAAGCCTTGCATCATGGTGACTGGTTCACGTAAAGTAAGGAACAATGTCTTTTATGATGTCTTTGCTCTCTCTTTATTTTGTTTTATTTTTTAAATTTCGTTTTATTTGGTTTTATGTTTACTTTTGCTACAGAAGGAACAGAAGAACATAAAGACTTATGCAAAGCCCTTCGACTAATTAAGGATATGCTTGCAGCAGTAGATTTGAAAGTTAATGAATATGAGAAGAGGCAAAAGTTGCTGGAAATTCTGAGTAGAACTGAAAACAAAACATAYACCAAGCTGAAAAATGGCCATGTTTTCAGGAAGCAGGACTTGATGAGGAAAGAGAGGATTCTTCTTCATGAAGGCGTAGTGTACTGGAAAACAGCTACTGGACGTTTCAAAGGTATTCTATCCTAGCAGTAAAGTATTTTAAATTTTTATTTGCAAATGACACATAAAAAATAAACAGCTTGAGCTATAAGTTCGAAAGAAAACACCTGATTATAGTATGCTGCAGACATGAATTTGTGAGTTAATAGTATTGAGAATGTGTCCCTAATGGCTGCACCTGTGATACTAGAAGCTGCCACTGTTGCACTGCGGCTGGTATGCTGTATATCTAGGTAAGAAAGGCCCTCATCCAAAGCCTGGGYTAACATGCATGTTTTGCATTCAACACTTGTATTTTCCACCCAACTCCTTCCTTTTTGTTCCTGGAGTTTGCAGTTTCATTCCTTAACATAGATTCTTGACTTGTATGTTTATATTGTTTGCAGTACTGGCTATTAAAAGTATTATATAAAAAAATCATGTGCTATTCTTTAATAGTACTGTGATGTCTGCAGAGGAAAACAGAATCTGAAGCCAAATATGACTGGAGCCTGATTTTTATGTTCAGGCTCAGAATTTGATTTTCAGTGTATAATCACATGTAGCTGTTCGGTTAATTGTTTGTTTGTTTGAGCTTACTTATATTCGCTGAACAGCTTTATAAAATTTATCTGCTCATAGTCACTCCAGAMGTGCTTTCACCGGCATTGCAGTGTGCTATGAGTCTGTGTTGCACAGGCAAAATATATGTGGGGTCRTTTTTGCCACGCTGCCTGTGTGTGGCTTGGGGAAGTTGTGCTGACACTTCAGTGGGTGTTTCTTCTTTCTCTGGGCCAGTGCGGATTGAAATCTCCAGTCCTGCTGCGGGAGGGTGGGTAGCAGGAAGTGTGGTCTTTCCCAGGAGATACAAAGTGAGGGCTTGCAGTTGCTTTGTGCGGGCTTATATAGTGTCATGCAGATATTTCCTGTTTAGTTTACTGTAGAATTCTATGGGATATTTACAGATCAGGCTTTCTCCCTCCTCAAATATAAAAGACTACATATATACTACTAAAACTACAACTGTAAGACCTTTTGTTAAAAAACACTCTTTTCTTTCTCTCCTTTGAAGACATCTTAGCTCTGCTTCTAACTGATATGCTGCTGTTTTTACAAGAAAAAGACCAAAAATACGTCTTTGCAGCTGTTGTAAGTATATTATTAGCCATTTGAATATATGGATTAGGTGTTTATTTGTGTATTTCTCAAAAGATAGATAATTTTTTCAGATTATTCTCACACAGTGTTTATCTTATTAATCTTGGTAATGCATTCTAAACAGGAAGATACCTGTCTATAGAAAATAAAGTTAATTTTCAAAATTAAATAACATTTTTAAGCAGAGGGTTGCAAATAGCAGAATGATTAGGGTTTTTTTAGGCTCATGTCTCATCTGATTATGAAGATGGGAAGCAGAGCCAATCCTGTCAATTATCTAGAATAAATTTTAACTTCCAGTTCTGTAAAACAAAACTGAAGTTTTATTTTAACTGAAAATGTAGTGATAAATATGTATAAGGTCTTGGATAGAAATTTCCAAACTAGTTATATAAATACAGAGCTTCAGTGCCATTGAGCGTCAGGAATTCGTTATTTAGCATGTACCCAACACTTTACTCATTATGAACACTGTAAAGTATCATTCAAAATACTAAAAGAAGAAAACAAAAAAAATGAATTCTCAAACTTCTAGCTTTACACTTGCATAACATGCATAGGCAAGACTGCAGTTATTTCACTTATTTGGAAAAATATGCTTTTCTGAGACTATGCTCCTTTCTAAGAGATTTTTATGAAGTCTTTTTAAATTCATTTTCTATATGTGCTGTTTTTAGGACCAGAAGCCTTCAGTTATCTCCCTTCAGAAGCTCATAGTAAGAGAAGTAGCCAATGAAGAAAGGGGGATGTTTCTGATTAGCGCTTCATCAGCAGGGCCTGAGATGTATGAGGTTCACACCAGCTCCAAAGAGGAACGTAACACCTGGATGAGGCATATTCAAGATGCAGTGGAAAGGTAGAGGAAAAGGCTTCTGGTTTTCATTCTGCTAGTCGAAAGCAGGCGCAAGGTCTGGTAGCCTCAAGGTAGGATTTGGATATTCCTGGTGGTGTGCTCTGTGCAGTGGATCCGTTCTATGAGGCTGGACTTTTCTCTGAGCTCAGGATTCACAACCTCTGAAACCTCAGGATCAGTCTGCCAAATTTCGAGTGTTAGCTGTGCTTTCCCACTGGATCACCAGACCCTTCTCTCTAAAAATTAGATGTCTTTATCAGTCATTTTAAGTTTCCTTCATGTTTGCTTTTGCATGCAAGGCTTTTTTTCTGAGTTCTGCAGATGTCCATAAGCTGCTTTTGGGAAAATTCCCTGTCACTTAAGAAAATGGCCCATTAATTTGGCGTCAGTTCCTTCGGAATAGCAAGGAGAGCTTTGCATTTCACGGGGCCTTGGGAATGATCAGCACAGTAAGCTTGTAGGACGGCCAGTCATCAGTTCACTACATACTGCAATCTTGGTGAATTTAAAAGGAATCCTTCAGCTTGGTATTTCTATCCTGTAACTGTTTTTAAAGAAGCAAACAAATGACTTGCTCGTAGATTGTGGAAATTTGCGTTAACGTTTTTTATTTACTATGAGTGCAGTACTTTACTGAAGATTAATATATGACATGCAGATTTTACCTTGTCCCTCATTGCTTGTCTTTTATCTCTAAAGTTGTCCAGAAGAAGAAGAAGAAGGAAAAATGAGTGAATCTGATGAGGACCGACGAATTGCTGAGGCCAAAGCATCCAGGATTCAGAAGTGTCAAGGTAAGTAACTTTCCTGCTGCTCTGAGAGCATCCCTGTCCAGAGAATTCAGAATAATGCCACGTGTTCTGTGTGGTGGGTTAAGAATGATAAGCAGAATTCACAGGGCAGATGATGTACAATTCAAGGGAAAGAGAATATTTGTCCAAGCACTTTATGTTTTTGCTATGTAACAGAAAGTGCGAAAGAAAAAGGAAAAAAATKGATACTTTTAAAATAAAATCTGGATTTGCAAGATTAACATTAAACTGGTGTAATTTCCTGTTTTCAGAAATAATCCACATCTTCACTAACGGAATGGCGTAGTGACAGTTTTGGCTCTGGCATCTTGTGCTACTTGATTTTAATCTGAAAATGTAACTAATAGAGATAACTGTAGCTTCCTTGGTCTCCTCCGCTCAGTTTGCAAATCTCTCCTGCTGCCTAGAGAAGAGAAATGCAAGTGATGTCCTTCCTTGAGACAGCCACAGGAGGGACGTCCTCAACTGTGAGATGGTGTTTTTCCCTGATGCTGATGCACTGAATCAGCATTTCTTCCCACTACCTGAGCTAGATGCTTTTCTAGCAAGTCTCGTTCTCAGTGCAATAGGAGGTGGCCCCAAAGTGCAGCCAAGACTGCCTCATCAGGGTTGGGGAACTGGCCTGGCTCTCTGCCAGGGTCTGTGCCAGCTTTCAGCATGTCTGACTGTGGGATAAATTTGGTTCCTGGCCACTTACAAAAGGCATTGTGCAACTCGGTTGCTCTGTTACCTAACTTGAGTTAGCAGTGTCTATGTGACATAAGGATTAGCAGGGCGAGTGAGAAATGTGCTTTGGCTGCAGGATGGGAAATGTTAGTAGTGTTCTATTTCTGTTTACAGAATCGTTGAGTAACCAGGACCAGCAGATCTGCAGTTATTTGGAAGACAAGTTGCATATCTATGCAGAACTGGGAGGTATGAGTGGGTTTGAGGATGTTCATGTAGAACCTCACCTCCTTATCAAACCAGACTCTGGAGAAACTCCACAGGCTGCTTCACTGCTGGCAGCAGCACTCAGGGAAGGTGAGTTTGCATAGAAAAACTGAAATGGTGGTTCTCTGAGTGGGTAGATACTTCAGGGTGTCAAGTACAGCTCTGTGTTGTGATTCTGTCAGTCTTGGCATTGTCAAAATGTCAAGACATTCAAGGGAAATTTCTCAGTTTATATTTCTCAGATGCATGAGATGGGACCTATCAGGTTATAAGATAAGGATAGTATTTGATATGTAATGTCATGTGTAAACAGGACTGGCTGTGGTGCCAGATTGCATCTCAGGAGCATTTCATTAGATAGCCTCCTTGCAGTACAGCCTTGTGAAGTATGTTACAGGATGCAATAAATTATTTTATCTGGTCCCTGACTGCGCCTACTTTGGGTAGTTAGTCATGTATCAGAATGATGTAGGGTCACATACAGACCAAAACTGCAAGTGATCTTAGCACATCTGCCATGAAGACCTGCCACAGTTGCTGTGGGAGCTCTGTTTTTTTGGAATACCCTCTAGCTGGAAGCATCGTCCTGTCTGCAGTGCTGTCTTCTGGAGGGATGAGAAGAATTACATTTCTGGTTGTCATACCCTACTGGAAGTTTAATTAAACTCCTGTTAAACTCAGCTAGAAAGAGCCCTAGTACTCTAAGCAATATCCAGTATGAGCCTTGTACTTTGAAAGTCTTCCTGTGACCTCAAAGAGCTCTGAACTCCACATTTTATGAAGTCAGGTGTGCAAAAATTAAGCATCACTGACAACGAACACAGGAATGGGCTAAATAATATTTCAACCTATAAAGCAACAAGGGTTGTCCTCACTCATCATTATGAAGTCATACAGCACTTTTAATTAAATATTCTTCTGTAGGCAGGGATTGTGGGCCAGTGATGCTATGGTAGATGTAATTTCAGTAGCCCAGAAAGATGCCTATAAAYCCACACTTAATTCTACCCACTTCTAATTTGCATTTTCTGTCATGCTAGTATTGCTCTAGATGATGTCTTTGATTTCAGGGTGCTTCAGCACAGTGTGAATTTACAGCAAGTCACACTTATCATTTTCCATACAAAAGTACTAGGATCCTAAGCTAGTAACAAGGTCTACAGAACTCTTCTTCACAGTAGCTAAGGATGAAATTAGGGAGCATTTAGGCCAACTGGTTATACACATACCAGCTGGATACGATCAGAGCTGCTGAGGGAGCTGGTCGGTGCCAGTGTGAGGCTGCTGTCTGTAATCTTTTGAAGACAGCTGTGATCAGAGGAGTTTCTTGATTACTGGAAGGCAACGATTACACCCATCTTCAAGAACTAAGACAATAAGAAATTCAGACCTGTGCGTCACCTCAGTCCCTGGGAYGGTGATAGGAGAGATGTTTCTGGAAGCAAATTCTAACCACATCATGACTGAGAACAAGTAGTGTAGATTTATCAGTTGCAAATTGTGCAGACCAGCTGGACAGCTTCTTTTGATGAGAGGAGAGCAGTATACCTGTGTTGTTTACGCTGACATCAGCAAGACCTGCAGCACAGTTTSCCATAGCGTCGTTATAGCCAAATGAGATATAGACTGCATAACTGATGGAAACTGGTGGGACTGACCTGCTGGACACAACATGTTATGATCAGCAGTGCAAAGTACAATTGGTGACTTGTAAGTGAATTCTTACAGGGATCTATACTGAGACCAATGCTATTTAACTCATTCCTTAAAGAAGTGAACAGTAGTTTGAGTATGCTGTTGTTTTTTGGTGACACGAAGTGATCAGCATGCTAGAGGGTAGGCTGCTACTCACAGTAGCCTCTACAGATTGGAAAAAAATGGGCTGAGAAAAAAAATCTCTAAAAGTTCTGCAAAGGCAAATAGGAAGTCCTGAGATGAAGTAACACCACGTGTTGGTACAGGCCAGACACTTACTGAATAGAAAACAGCTTTGCAGAAGTGGACCTAAGGGTCCTGATGGACAGCTGAACAACTGAAGGCGAGCCAGCARCGTGCCGTTGGTGGCAAAGAAATCCAAAAAGCATCATGAGCTGCATTAAGAGGAACATAACAGCAAGTGAAGGGAGGTGCATGGTAGTAGGAAGAGAGGCACAAGSTAGAATATGGGGAATTACAATTAAATAAAAGAAAAAGATATTTACCGTGAGGGTGGTCAAATACTGGAACAGGTTGCCAGAGGGGTTGCGAAGTCTCTGTCCTTTAGTGGAGATACTATGAACCTATCTGGCCAGATCCCTGAATGACCAATACTGTTGGACAAGCTTTGGACAGGAGGTTGGGCTAGATGATCTCCAAAAGTCCCTTCCAACATAAGTTCTTCTGTTATTCTATATCATTTGTCAGTCCATAACATACCTACTTAAGGCATCTCTAATTCTTCATGTCGTCTTCTATAGTTGAAAGTCTCCAAGCTGCTATAATATTGTCGTCAGTGAGTGAAACAGAAAGATCATCAGAGGAAAGTAATGAAGAGTTAAGCTTGGAAAGCTTGGAACACAGACTTAGTGCAAATGAAATCTTGGAAACTATTCCTGATGGTAATATGTAATTCTTTTATGTATTCACATTGTCAAACTAATTGAGACAGGAATTATTTTAGAAAGGCTTTTTTTCATACTGTGGTTGAATCAATATAAAACAATGTAAGAAAAATGATCTCTGGCCAAATGTTAAAATAGTGTAAGTTGTCATGTGACTTCACTGAAATAAACAGATAAATAGATACTTGAAATAAATAGATATTTGCATCCATTACAGCTTTTCCATAGCACATGTCTGCAGTCAGCAATACTGACTCCATACTTAATACTTAGATGCTGTCTCGTCACTTTTGCTCAATTCCATAGAAAATCTGTGCTACAATGTAGGCAGTTTCCTGGGTCAGCCAGTTTTAATCAGAAGCCTGAAAATCAATTGATTAATGGGATTGACATTCCAACACTTCAGCTATAAAAGGTTTAATATAGATTGCACTGAATATGCAAATAAAGTTCCATAGAAAGCATTGCTGCAGAACATTTTCACTGATATGGCTGCATTATCACTTTTGTAAGTGAAACATTTATATTTTTTAAGATGGGAAAACCAGATTGTCCTGCCTGGGCCATTCTTTCTTCCATTTGGATATTTTTCATCTCTCAAATATATTAACTAGCTCCAAATTGTATCACCCTCTCCTTTCAGGTTCCTGGGGGGTAGCTATAAGAAAATGTGTCGCTTTTTCCTGTGGTCAGAACATATTTTTGAAACCTTTCTCATGCATTCTTTTGGGGTTTTATTTGCTAGCTGCAGAAATGAAAGGAGATGAAGAATCGTCTGAAGTCTGTCTCAGTGCTAGCCCTGTTGAAAATGAAATGGTGGTTGCCAGTCTTGAAGATAAGGTATCGTAAATGCTTTCTCTTGCTGTGGTGCTTTACCACGCTGGGCACTGGGAGGGTAACTGCTGTTAAGGTTCCTACAGGGTGTCTGAAAACTGCTCTAAAATCCAAGGCACAGAATGGGCACATTTCATGTAAGTCCCAATAATACAATTCAATGAATGTCACTGTAGTTCATCTTTTTTTCCTTTTTTTTTTAAAAAAAGCAAACTTAGACAGTCCAAACCCAGAACAATTTTCTGGCCAGGCTTATGGATCCAGTACTGGTTGTCTGGGCTGCCCAAGGGCCTGGTTCTCTGCTGTCATCCTTCAATACATCCATCTTTGTGGGGCTGACAGATAATACTCCCTTGGCTACCTCTTCCTTCCCTCAGGATGATGCAAGGACAGAGACCTCAGCTAATGCTGACTTAGGTGCTGGGGAACTTTCTGCTGAGAATGAGCATATTAGATAGGATAGATTCTTAAAAATAGGTTTTACTCTTAAACAAATCTGTGTAAATAAAAAAAAAGCAGAGGCAGAATTGTGAACGACAAATTTCAGGTAACAGCAGGAAGTTAGAGCAAGAGCAGTATCAACTGTTGTGTGGAAATAAACTGCATTGTAATAGTGGAGCTCTTAGATGGAGAAGCAGGACCATGGAAGGGAATAAAGGCGAGGGAGAAATTAAAAATAGAAAAYACATGACTGGAAATAGAAGGTAAAGTTTGCTTGAGGAGGTTTGCTAGATATTTAGCATTAGGGGTAGCCAGTCTGCATGCAGTCCGACCAAGTGCCTGGTTTTGCCTAGCTGTTTCTGTAAGACTCCTACTATTAATCTATCTCCCTCTAACCTTGCCTCATGTTCAGCTTTGAGACATCACCTACCACACTGCTGTGCTAGCAGAGGGTGGGAAAAAGAAAAGAACAGGAAGGTCTACGTGAGGGAGCGCAGGAGCTGGCAGAGCATGGAGGGGCTCAGAGCTACCCCACTGAATGTTGCAGTGGCTCCACAGCAAAACGTTGGCATTGAGGCTAGAGGGAAGGTGGAGCTGGCCCGTTCTCAGAGGTGCACAGTGAAAGGAGTGGAATCGGTGGTTACAAGTTACAGGTGGGGGAATTCTGACTGTATGCAAGGGAAAAAAATCACCATGAAAGCTGCTTACACACTGGAACAGGTTGCTGGGGAATGTTGTAGAGCCTCTGTCTGTAAAGGCTACCAGGGCTTAACTAGGTAAAGAGAAATAACCTCTTACTTTGAAGCTAGCCCCACTTTGAGCAGTGGGCTGGAACAGGTGACCTGCAGGAAGCCCCTCCAGACTTGGTTGTGACGCCGCAGGGCTCTGGGGTGTCCCTGGGGCAGCCCTCGAGTGGCACCGCGCCGTGTCGTGCTGCGGCGTGCCAGGAGATGGCAGGAGGAGCACGCGGACGTGGCGCCGGAGCTCCCGCGCAGGGATGCTCCGGGGCAGCCTCCCCGCGCTGCCGGGCTGCTGCTGGGGGCCGCGAGCTGGCTCTGCACGCCGGGCTCGGCCTGGCTGGCCTGCAAAACTGCAGCCAGGACACCAGGAGAAAGCCGCAGCTCCTGGGGTGGCCGCTGACCCACAGCAGACGGGAGAGTCACCTGWGTACACAGCGGGACTGAAGTGGGCAGTGCTGAGACAGGGTCCTTGTCGCAGCCTTCCCCGTCTTCTGTCCCTGCTTTTGTACCAGGTGCTGCTGGAGAGAGACGGGGAAGTGGTGGTGGCCGCAGCGTCCTTGTCACTGCTGCTAGCCGGGCTAAGCCTCCCTGTTGCACCTGCAGCGCCGAGGTCCCACTGCCCAGCTTCTGTGAGGAGCCGTGGGGGCTGCTGTGTGGGTGCGTGGGGCGGCCGCTTGCTACCCTTTGCAACATCAAAGCCCAGCGAGCTTTTAGTCTCACCATAATGTCCTCTTTTAAATTAAATGGGCCTTSAGAGATTAACAGAAAGGGAATAGATGCCCCTGCCATGATGTTGAGTGTGTGGGCTCTTCTTTGTACCCTTGCTCCTCCTCACCCGGCCTGSATGTCCTTCCTCTTGCTCTCCCTCCCTTCTTTTTCCTGCTCTTCCTTCTTGCACRCAGCGCGCGCAGGGAAGGTGGAGGTCCCTGACTCAGTCCTTACACAAGATCTTCTGCTTCTCGCTGCAGAGTGGAACAGTTTGGATCATGGTGCACTGGGAAGAGAGGGTGCATGTGGGGGGAATGAAAGAAAATACCAAAGGGAGATGATAAGAGGAGAGGAGAGGAGAGGAGAGGGGGCGAAGGAAGTGCAGACAGATTAAGGGGAAAGTGAGCACCAGCTGGTGCATTCTGCGGTGTATTTTGGGGCTTGGGTTTTTTGGTTCTCGTTTTCAGTTATCAAAGCTAAATAAAGCAGCTGCTTTATTCTCTGTAATGGAAAATGAGACTTAGTTGAGAACTCAGGAGAATTGGGAAAAAAAGGAAATACTCCCAGAACCCTCCTCCACTGCTCTGAAAAAAGCTGACAGAAATCATGCAGGAAGTCTTTTTAGTGTAGCCTCAGAAGGGATTGTGTTTGATTTCTCCACTTTTTCACCTTATCTTTCTCAGAGGAGCTGTTTTTCATACTGAAAGGATTATGGGTGGCTTCACCCCATGAATTCAAAAAGGTCCTTAGAAAGGGGGAATTGGGTGGAAAATGTAAAGGGTCTGAGCGTGCTGGGAGAGCAGYGAGCCAGACTGTGATGTACAGTATTAAGCAAATGGGTGTATTTTTCAGAGACAGCAGGCACTCTGCGTTGGCTTAATGTCTCACAGCACATTTAAGGCATCCACCATAACCTGCTAACACAACTTCTGTTAGCTTCTTGCTGTGTTAGTACCTTGATTTTTGAAGAATCTTGAGCTGTTTCATCTGTCTTTAAGTAATCTAAACCCACTCTGCTGTATATACAGAAGTCTGGTTACTGTATTTCGAAACTGTCATATAAACAAGGCATGAATGGAAATATCTCTTCTGTGTAGCATTAGTCACAAGAGGATTAAAATTGTAGATGAAATATTTTTGTTTTTACAGTTGTGCTTAGAATCTCTAGTGATTTCCACGGAAACTCTAGKGTTGAAGAATTATTGGTCTTCATAGGTTGCTACTTCTGTCTTTTTTCACATACCCACAAAAAGGTTTGACTCAGCACTGCATATATTACCAATATGAATGTCTGCAGTTCTGAAAAAAATTACCTAGAAGATACAAATGTAAAGTTAACAACTACTTTTTAAAGCAACATATGTTTATTTTAGGGTGGAAGTATGAGTTTCCCAGGATCTACAGGGACAGAGGTGAGTTTATTTAAACCCCAGACAGAACATACTAACATTTATTAGTATTTAATTAACAGTGGTTAAAGCTTTGGAAATCTTTCTCTTTTGTTTTCTAGGTTGTACAAGCAATCCAGAATTTAACCCGCCTCTTGTATAGCATACAGGTGACTACTTCACTGTTAATTATGTACAGTAATGAGTCTTAATAATTTATCTTGACCTGCTTTTAGACATTGTCAATGATATTCAGCTCTCTGAATATTATGTAATTTGGTTTATAATATTTTATTATTGTATGTCAGAGATGTATTTTATTTAAGGACTCAATAGTGCTTGCTTGGAGCAAGCACTTTGCCCCCAGAGGGATGTGTGTACAGCCCCAAAAGTCTGGGGAGATAATTAAATTTAGAGTCAATACCATTTCATGTAGAGGTTTTTGAAATTATAGTTCAAAATGTTCAAAACAAAATATTTTGTTTAGACTAGTTCCCTGGCTATTCTGAACACTACTTGCCCCTAGTAGCAAATCAAACCTATAGATATTTCTATATAACACTATAAATATTTCCGTTTAATTCATTACTATGTGTGTTCTGTTGGGTCTTAGTCTGAAGTTTTTGCCTCTTTCATGCCACTTTTGAATGTGTTCCTTTATTTGTCCTATTCAAGTGCAATTTTAAGGTTTTATTTCAAAGTTTTTCATTTAAGTTTTTTTTTTTTATCTTCTGGATTTTAGCGTATTTCATAATAATCCTGAAAATCTTGGGTATAGAAGTTAAGTGGATTGAAACAATGCAAAAGCAAAATAAATACCTTGTAGTCTAGTCAAAATTTTCAAGAAAACAGACAAATAAATAAAGCCAAAGGCAATAGAAAAGGATCAGTATCAGGCCTTATTGTTCAGACCCTGAAATTTTGCATAAACTGGCAGCGTAGGTGCAGAGAAAAGTCTGCCCTCTTTACAAATCACTGGAGCTGACCCAATACTAGAGGAAGAGCCAAGAAATGTGGGAACTGCTCATTGCATAAAGCTGAAGAGTTTGTCTGGAGTGGAAGGCATGGGGTAACTGGCTTGTGGGAATTTTCTGGGAATGCCTACTGAAATGGATTCCCATGCCAGCTCTTGGAAATAGGCTGTGGATTAAATGCCTCAGTAGATCTGGGGCTTTCTTTTTTGTTTTGTTTTTCCTGCTTAATCCCAGCTATTTTTTTTTGTGTTATTGGAGGTCTATACTGCATACAAGATCCCAACATCCTTCTGAAGGATGGAACATATGTATCTGTGTTGTAAAATAAACCATTGAAACAGCAAAACTATAACTGTGGTTACACTCCAGGTTTCTGCTGGCACAGATACCTCGGGTGTGCGTAGCAGTCCTGAAGACATGGCTACGTGGGCAGGTAGTACTGATGTTAGTAAGACTCCACTGGTATAGATGAGCAAGGAAAACCCTAGGGCTGGAGCAAGCTGTACTTGAAACCATGCAGTTTTCCCCATAGTTTACCCCATTCTTAGCATAGATCTGGCCTCTGCCACTCATCCAGGGTTGTGCAGGAAACCTGTAGCAGAGAAAGGTTAAAGCCCAGAATTCCTATCTACTAGATCATTGCCTTAATGTCCTCTTTAACTATAAAAGGTGCTGTATTCTTGCATGACTGAGCAGCATCTGATAGAATGGGACCCCAACTGTAACTGAAATGTGTAGGCACTACCGTAGCATAAGCATTGTGTAAAGAAGTGCTAAGTGCAAGCCAGAAGCACTGTTAAAAGTGCTTGAAATGGTTGAGTGCTTTTAGAAACATCTCTTAATATAGGCATGAACACAGGAATCTCTGCTTGCATATGAATGAACTACAAAAAAAGCATTAAGCATTGATATTAAGAGAGGATAAAATGTTTTTATGTGGAGTTTGTAAGGAAAAATGCAAAATCAGATAAAGGCTGGTATTAAATGTTTGCAATTGATTTTATTGTGACTAGGCAGCATTAACAATCCAGGACAGCCACAGAGAGCTCCATAAGTTACTCCTGCAAGAGAACGAGAAGACCGGTCGGGGTCACAGTTCTCGGGTAAACCTCCTCCAGGAACAAGAAAAATATCGGAATATGGAAAAACAAAGGGAGGAGCTGGCAAACATACACAAGCTTAAGCAGCAGCTTCACCAGGAGCAGCAGCGCTGGTCCCGGGAATGCGAGCAGCGGCAGCGGGAGCAGGAGGCGAGGCAGAGCCGGCTGGGGCAGCGGGAGAGGGAGTGCGGCTGTCAAGAGGAGCTGCTCGAGCGGAGCCGCGAGGGCCTGGAGCTGCAGCTGCAGGAGTACCAGCAGAGCCTGGAGAGGCTCCAGGAGGGCCAGCAAATGGTGGAGAAAGAAAGGAACAGTGTGAAAATGCAGCAGAAGCTCCTCTGGCACTGGAAGCACAGTCGTCAAAGCAGCCTATTTTCATCCTCAGGGAACTATGAGGTATATTTCCCCCACCATAATTATATCCCAAACTCCAGAGTTTTAGAAACATATACTGAAGAAGAGACTAGTAGTCTGTGTTTCTGAGAGCAATCTTGTTGGTTGCAAACTYAATGAGCAACCATGTAGGAAGCTGAGATTCAGGTATATCCATGGGCAGAAATCGTACTCAGGCCTATGAGTATTAAATAGAGGACATGGAAAATGTAACTGGGAGAATCTTGTGTTTTATTCTGCTTTACCACTAAGTAATAGGGGTAAACATTTGCTTCCCTCTGGCAAGAGACTCCCTGCTCTCACTTGTTAGAGGAAAACTAAATCACTATTATGTTTTTTCTGCTTAAAGTCTTTGTGAAGAGTCTTCTGCCACTGTCCTTATTTCTGGATGATAACACTCTATCTAGTGAAGGACAGAGGTTTCTCCAGGAGTGGGAAATTCCTGGCTGCTGTAAAGCTTTTGTATCAGTACATTTGCCTGCTGTCTTCTTCCCCTGCAACAGTCTCTTGGAGGAAGAGGGTGGAGTGTGGCTGCTTTGTGCTCCATCCCAACACCCTTAGGAATAGAATTGCCTAAGCATGGTCATTAGTAGCTGATGTAATTTAGATCATCTCTGAGGGCGCTTAAAGATTTAATAGTAAAAATAATCAASTTTTTATTGAAGCTGAGGCTGAAGAAGAGAGGTTGACTGAACTCACTGGTTGGGCTGGTTGGGTGTTCACCTGCCCAGGTGAGCCCTGGGCTCCAGTCCCTGCACTGGTAAATGGTGTCTGGATTTCCATAACTGTTCTTTAAAATGCTTGAAAATCAAAACATATTTGCTTAGACCTTCCATGTATTGAAGACAAAGTTTTGAAATTGTGGGGGGAGAAGAGTTTTGAAGCATGGTAGCCTCATGCAGGGATGGCCAGTATTTTGTGGATCAAGAACCAAAATAATGAAATGTTTAGAGCCACGAGCATTAAGTAGTGTTCAATTTGGTATTCCATTTGTAAGACCACTTAGATTTTTATTTCAAGTAAACTTAATGGCATTTAATGCATGCCAACTCTTGAGATCTTCTTTGTCTTGCATTTTCCCCTGTCACAGTCTTTGCAGCAGCAGAGAGCTGGCTGAGTGGTAGTCCAGTACTCCCAGGCCTGTATTTTCGCAGTTACACTGAGCTATACATTCACTAGCTAGTACTGACTGGCCAGGTATTGCAGCCACTGATGACTTCTGCTCCTGTTTTTTCGTGAGCATAACCTTGATAAATATCTGCATGTGGGGAGTCCTTGCACAGATTGCATTTTCAKCCCCCAAGCACCACGTGCAAGTTGCAGAATGATGTTTACCATCCCTGCTTTGACTGATGCAGTCCTATTGCTTATATTCCCACATCTATATGAGGTATAGTGTTATCTTTGGATTGCAATGTACACAGACTTACATATGTGAATGGTCCTTAACTGAGCTACAGGGCAAAACATCAACCCTCTGAAAGGAATAAGAGGGTTAGTGCTCTGGTATTAGCCCTTTGTAACAACTATCTGGCCATTTTTACTATGTTTTCCTGTGTTTCAAGAGAGGWTAAAGCAAAATAGTCTGGATTATGGCTGCATACAACCAATTAATTAGATTTCAGTCTTAATGTCTTGGAATGTAGGTGGCCATCTATTATGAATCYTCATTCTTTCTGGCATTTTAACTTATGGTATCCTGGTAGGAGGAWTCTTCTGGAGCCGGACAAAGTTGAAAATGCTCTTTTCTCGCATTTTTTTCTTCTGCAGATAATGGGACGTAATTCTTCAGACAGCTTACATGGTGAAAATGCATTCTACTTAAATGAAGCTGTAGTACATATGTCTCTAAGCAGTCTCAACAGATCAGATTCTTCCCTAGTTTATGAGGATGGTGTGTATGGGCTGAACATCTCAAATTCTGATACAGCAAGGACTAGTGAAAATCAGGTGCACCTCAAAATGGACACTTCCTGTCAGCCAACATTGACCAATGAACTCTGGAAATCCTCTGGTCCTTACCAGCAGGTGTCTTTCTCCTGCAAAAGCAACAAGGATGCCTTTAATAATGGTAATTAATGCTTTGTTATTTAACAGGTAGTATGGGCAGTGTGCCACCTCTCAGAATAATTAGCTCTAGGAACCAAGGCAACTTGGCAGCAGTGGAAGCAGGAGACTTTTCTGAAACAATTGTGTGCCCCTTTGTTGTGCTTCTCAAGGACAGAACAGAACAAAAATACAGTAAGCTTTTGCCAACAGTATATCACATCTCTCTCTGCATAAAGATTTTTGGAATGTCACTTTCTCCAGATCCTTTGCCAGTGGTTTGTGTTTTTTTTGCATGTTTGTTGTTTTGGTTGTTGGTGGTTTGCATTAACACTCGTATTTTACTGGATACTCTAAAACATATGTRCATTTTCACAGTTCCAAATTAGAATAGCTTTTGATTTACCACTTAAATGGATATTGTGTGCTTGAAAACCATTCTCTTTTCTTCATTGAGAATGAGCTGAGAGTACCTTGAAAGAGTCTGTTGTTGTGAAAAGAAAATGGCATCACTTCTGAAGGATAATATTTTTAACAATAAGTAGCCATTTGCTAAGAATAGCTCTTACTTAGCTTTTTTTTCTTTTTTAGTACTTAGCTTTTTTTTCTTTTTTAGTCTTTTTTTTTTTTTTTTGGTGTTGTTTGCTTGTTTTTGTATTTTGCCAGAATCTCAAAAGCTTTGTGGATTCTGTTGTACTTTTTGATTGTGGCTACAAACAGAGTAGAAGGCTGTATATGAGCCTTGCACAGTGCACTGGAAAATCYCTCACAAACATGCTAAGAAGAGAATTTACAAAAATGCTAACACTAAATTCTAAAATATCTAGGTTTTCTTTCGCATGTTGCATRGTGCTAGTTTTGCTCTTACATGGTATCCTCATTCTTGTGTTGTGGTCAGAGTTGCAGAGCAGCCTGTAAATACACAGCATCCGAAAGCCATCGGGARCTATCATGCACTTTTGGTGTAATACACTAAGTGATCTGACCAGGCTGTCCCGTACAACTTCCTTTGGGATCCTTGTGACAGAGGGAAAGTCAGCACTCCAGGGCCCAAGCTCCTGTCTTTTTGGTAGCTATTGAAGTTGTAGTTCATATAAAATAAATAATTTTWAAAAGTCCTTGATTAAAGAGCTAGTTTCTTAATACTCTTTGTAGTATATTAAATAGGCATCCACTACAGTCTTACTAGAGCAACATAATTCCCAGTATACAGATTGCCAAAATAGTATTTTATAATCAAAGGTAGGGCAGGCTAGTCTCATCACCACAATCAGCAAACCAAGCTGATTAGTAAAAGAGATTAATATTTCTAAAAATGCCTAAATAATCAGTCTGGTGAAACCTGTTCAGGTTTGACTGAAGCTGCCACTTTAGTAATAGGCTAGCTAAGCTAGTGCRGATTTGAAAAGGAAACACATACGTGGGTTTCAACCTCTCCAAAGTGGATTAGCTTGCACTGGCAAAGGTTCAGATACAAGCTAACCAGGATCCTGTGTACTGAGCCCACATGAGAGCGCCTGGTTTAATTAAACTAGCTTGCATGGTTTAATTGTGCTGATTCTGAGATAAGATGCTGGGGCTTCTGCATGTAAAGATGCCCTTCACCTACACCAGGCAGAGAAGAGGCCAGCGCTGTGTGCAGCTGCTGTCGTGGCCTCTGGTATGGCCCTGCACTGCCAGCAGGGCAGCAAGTCCCSGAGCAACACGGGCTGCAAAACCTGSCCGGGAGGTAGAGCAGCAGGCTGGTTGAAGCATCTCTGGTTAGGCTAAGTTGTGGCTGTAGAAGCTGTAGCTCCTGCCTTGCTTGAGCCCTAAGACGCCTTTTTGCTGCGTGCTGATGGTGCAGCTGGTGGTGTGAAGCGCCCAGTGCTGTGAACCTGCCCCGGGACGGGTGTGCGATTGCATTCCGCAGTCGTGCTTGTGACTTGGAGGATGACAAGTACTTAATGCTGTGATCGTTCAGTGCATGAGTCTGCATGATTCAGGCTTACTGCTGTCGTGCCTCACGAGCTGCCGTATGGGAAGCGGGGAATGAGAAGAACTTCCCGTGAAAGGCAGATGGCATCTGAAGTGCCCCCTTTCCAGCAAATGGTTCCACACATGGAAATGAAGCCAGTCAGTTGTTCTTAAACAATAGGAATCAAACAGGACGATATGAATGTTTCAGACTGGGAAGCGGGTTCTGTTGCGATGATATTTTTTATGGACATGCTTTTTCCCTAGAGACTTCAGCAGACGCAAGGATTTCTGACTTTGTGCCTATATTTGCTGATTCTTCTGCAGAATAAAGACAGTTGTGAACACTGTGAAGGAAAGCCATTAGGGATGCAATGAAAGAAATACCGGGAAGAAGTTGAAAGCTAGCTGAAGCTTTTCATATTCTTGGGCTGACAAAAGTTCCATGGTGTCTGGCAGCATTTTTCAATGAGCTCTGTATGTGAAGTTTCATAATGCACTTTGTAAAGTTACTCCTAAATAAGTCAAAATAGATTACAAAACACATAATGGAAATATGTGTATCTTGTGCATGACCATRTCTTGCATATATTAAGTTTTGTATGCATGGTGTGCATAAAGGAAATTTCTTGGCTTTGATTAATTTTCATTGAATTATTAGGCACGCTATAAGAAGTTGAATTTGTCTAACAAAAAACACACAAAAAACTTAAATTATTTAACTGAAAACGCTATGTGCTCTTGTTGCCAAGGAGTTAATCATGCTGCATTCTACTGTGTATTAAGTAGTATGCAATATAACTTCATGAATATACCCAAATGCAAATAGCTACATTCTTCCAGTGCCTAATTTTCCATTCATATTTTCTAAGTAAGACATATGTCTCTTCACACAGCTAGCATCATGATTATATATCATTGTTTTATGTGGATGGGAGGGAACTTTACTGAGGACCTTGGGGCAATTTCCCACAAAGCAGAAACTGGCACAAGTACACTCGCTAGAGAAGGTGTGTCAGTCAACAGGAGGAAAATGTGACTGAAAGAAAAATGTGCTAATGCTTTACACTAATGGTTATGAAATTATCTGCATGAAAGAAGACAACTACTTTAGCTAATTAGGAATCAGAGGAAATATAGGTTTTGTGTCAGACTAGACTGAAAATTGAATAAATTATATCTTGCATTTAATTGACATGTCAGGTTAAATAGCCAGAATGATGCCTAAGGATTTACCTATAGATTCACCTCTTTGATATTAGGAATCCATGCAATTTTAATTCTTTTAAGCTTTGAAGTGAACAGCATTGCAGCGCCTGCTGCCTTTTGTTTTTGTTATTCAGATGTTGTAGCTATAGAAATGGTGACAAATCTGGAAAACTGCACAGAAATTTGACTGTGAGTTTTTTTTAGACTTTCATAGTGTTAGCATGAAGGATCTTTACATGTGGTTTAATGTAGTTTATGTAGTTTATTTGTAGTGTAAATATGGATTTTAAATTTCGATGGGGGATGTATCAAAAAATCTAATCTTCATRGAAAGCTAAATGTGAAAGCACAGGAAAAAATAGGGCTATGTTTGATTTAGTSTTTTTTTAAGGATGGAATTGTAAGGATATGCATATTAGGAAACAAGATGGTTTGATTTTGGCAAAAGAATCTATTCTGGGTCGTTTTCATTACATAGTGTGATTTCTAGAGATGTAAAATACTTAATTCATGATAGAGAAAGAAAAAGAAAAGAAAGCAATATGTAGCATTTCATTTTTTTCATTGTTTTCATAACACTGTCTGGTCCTGAAGGCAAATAAATGGTAGTTGTTCAGTTAACTTGTTCTTAAAACTGCCGATCAGATTCATTTGGTTTAGTTTCCTATTGATGATGTTTAATAAAATTCTGAGCAGTCTTAACAGTGGTCATGACCTAATGACAGTATACGAAACTATCTACATATGTTTGCATCAGGGAAGCTGAGAAAGGCAGTGGATGAGCCTGGCTTTTTTCTCATTGTATTTGTGTAAGACAAGCCCCTTGTAATCAGAAGAGCTGCACAATGTAAAGGAAGTATGATAAAAATCATGTGGAATATGCTTTGTACTACGGAGTGTTAAAAGCCGTCTGAAAATGTACAAGCTGGTTCCCCATGGTTCCAAGTCAGCAAGGGATTTTGGCAAATGCTTAAGTCTCAGTAACTTAGGGCCTTATTCAAGTAAGCACAGTTATTGCTGCCAGCGCTGGGGGTGGTTAATAGGATCCCACATTGAGGGCTTTGTTGAATAAAGTGTCTTTCATCAGTTGGAACCTGTTAAATAGCGAGTAACGGGTACAGAATGGTCATTGCAACTGGGCACATTTGACCACTGTGAGKTTTTTTTCCTTTTAATATTAATACTATATAAATTCCTATTGAATACATCTGATTCACTCGCCTTCTGAACAAAACCACAATTATATTCAATACATTAGCTCCCTGCTTGAAACAGCATCCTTACATCCTTGTAGCCAGCTGCAGACCCCTTACCACCTGSAGAACAGTATGCAAGGATGCTTTTCCACATTTTGAGTTTGTTTACCCAGTGTGTTTCCCAGCACTTTTTTGATAGTGACAATATTACYATTTTTTACTGTTCACCTGGCGCGATAAGGGAATTCTCTCTATTGCTCTTTTCCTTGAGAAAGGAGAGAAACTGCTTAAAACCAGAGGATAACATGATAATGAAGATCCATATTTGTAAGGGAGCCTCCTGGGCAGATCTGAAATTTTGAGCTACCTTCAGCTTACTCTTTTTAATTGATTAGATGTCAAATTGAGAACATCCATTTAATTCCAGCTTGGGAAGTTGTCCATTCTGTGACTAGTATGTTCTTTCTACTCTTAGTATGAGTGACTGCGTAGATGCRCGTAGAGCTCATGCAGTGCTCAAAACAGGTTGTAGTAAAAGYATAATGAGATGGAAACATATTAGGCCATGTAGTTGAATATCACCTGCAAGTGCAGGTAAATATTAAGTATGTKAAAGGTTCAAAACAACCTTAATTTAGTAGAACAAGTAGGACCTTAGCTCTGCAGCTGATAACAGCAAATTTCCTTGCTCTTCCTACCACAGAACACAAAGTTTCATGCTCTGCCGTAAGGCATCAGTGTCTGTGGGACACTTGGTGGAAGTGAATCATAGGGGAACTATTTTTTCCTCTTGGGAATAACACTGACATTTRTTTAAAGCAGATGGCAAAAGGGATTAAATCACATGGCAGAATGGTAGCAAAGTGAAAAATATGTCGTTATATGTCATCTGCAATTAGTCTATTTCAAGGAACACTTGCTTTTCAGCTCTGGAGTGGTAGGAGCTTATAATTCTGCTACTCATTTTCTCATCTCCAAATACTTCTCAGTTCTGAACATAACCATAGCGGATGAAGTGGTATGATACAACTTCTTAATTAAGACCATTAATGGTGTTCTATTTTTATTTTGTGTACTAATGCAAGTACAGATCTTCCTGTAGAATGCCTGCCTGATTTTATTCTCTCTGATACCTTCCTATTTAGAATTCGCTTGTTAGGAAGGAGGTTTTAAATCAAGTCATGGATTCATGGTAATTAATGGAGTATAGAGGTTGTTCATCCCCTTTCTTTGGAGGTGCCGCTGGCCCTGGAGTAACGGTGTGTGTTGCCTTGATTTACGCCTGTATAATGGTGCCGGTAACTTCGGTGGCTTCTGCAGGTGGTGGGATTACCAGTGAGATTGCAGTGGTTTGGACTGTCATCTCTTATACCTGGAATTCTTCTTTAGGTAAAGTTACTTGGGTAAGGTTGTTCCAATAGGTCTGGATTCCAGGGAGCTAGGAGGGAGAGGAGCACGTTTCCAAGCAGAAGCCCCTGCACAGGGAGTGCTCTGCCAGAGAGCTGCTCCTTATGGTTTATAGATGAGCAGCTGCCGCTCAGGGCTTGTGATGAATTGAGACTTGGGCCCTGTGTCCACAGGCAGAGAGGTGATCTCCCAGGGAAAGAAGTCACAGAACAATAGCGTCTGGCTGATTGCCTGATGTCAGGAAGATCAGGTCCGTGTTTTCCTCATGCARTGTGATCTCTGGGTGGAGGCCTGGTTGGGTGCTCTGCTTTTGTGCATTAAAAATGTTTTGTATACATTTTTGTAATGCACTAAAACCTGAAATAGATGCGCAAGTATGAATAAATAATGTGCCCTAATGGCAGGGAGAAACTGTTTATGGGTGATCAAATTTTGCAAGATACTGAGTATGCAAACACACMCAGTAAAATCACGTAGCTGAATCACTAAGTGTATCTGTCTGGATTGTTTTGAAAAGTGCAATCTCATTTTAATTATTTAGTTTTATACTTTACATATTCCAGGAAATGGCCTGTAGCATGTTGTATAAAAGTAATGAAGTCTTAGTAATATGAAACCTCCCCAACAGCATCTGCTGTTAAATATTTATTGAGAAACTGGGGAAGATTGTCTGTCTCTCTTTTATTGGCATTCGTCACTAGCACCCGATTGCCTTCCATATAAATTATACTGGCAGTAGCCAAATTGCTAGAGGAGATTACATGGAGTATCTTGCTCTGCCTCSTCCTGAAAGACTTTCCTTTGGGTGTAATTTTTTGGTGGTGTAGCAGAGGGGAGGAGTCTTGCTGACGTTATGGATGCGTGTTGTTTAATCAAGCTGGAAAGATTTCCAACAGTAACATGCCTAGGTTCATCTCATGTCCCCTGTAGAGCTTAAGCATAAAATGCTGTGAAATAAATGTAGTTTGACTGTGTTGGTTTAGTGTTTGACACATAAAAATTCCCCCAAAGCATGTGCCTTTAAAAGCCGTTGAATATACTGTGCTTTAAAGAACACCTGACAGACGCCGTAACTAGTGTATTTGGCGAGAATGAAAAGAGATTTCTCTTTTTAACTGTGGTTTGCAAATGGCAGGAGGGTCACGGGTGACTGCAAGTGCTGCTGAGAAGCTCTCTCCATGTGCAGGAACCTACTGCTGCAGCAGCTGGGCAAAGAGAAGGGCCTATAAAAGGCTTCTGCATTGAACACTGGCAGTTTTGAACTGAACCTTGGAAATAAATGGAGGAAGGTGTTTGAAGTATGGAGAYGTAGCATCACATACATCACTTTTTCTGCTCTGGAGCCATGGGTTGGGACTGTGGCAGAGCTACAGTGCTCAGTCTAGGGGTGGGATGAAGAAAGCTTGTAGCAAAGGTGAGGTGGAAGGAGACAGTGATGAATTCATGCTTGTGGATGGATAGTTGGTACCATAGCAGAGGGAAAGGGGAGCAAAGGAAGGAAAGCGGATGCCAAGACCATCCGCTCCCTGCAGAAAAGCACTTGGCCAAAGGGATAAAGACACATGCTCTTCTTCTGCCTTTGATGTGCAGCCTTCCCTTCAGCCTTTGTGCAGAGTGTTTTCACAACAGTTWTTTGTTCACAAGGCATTTAGTAAACAATTAAGACCAGCACCCATTTCAAAATACTGGATCACACCCTGAAGCTTCCTCTGCTTAGGATGCAAAGCTTGTGGAATGTGCAACTGGCCCATTATTTATTTGTTTGTTTGTTTAAATGATTGCAAGAAACAAACATCTGTGTGTGTATGTGTGCTTCTTGCCAAAATATTTAAAAACATGGAGAGAGAAAAAAAAMCTGGCTATATTAATACTCAAATTGCAGTAAAAAAATAGTGAACCTTTCTCTCTTTTGAGCTTAGTAGAGAAGTATATCCGTGACTATCATAAAAGAGGCTTTTCTCAGGTGCAAGCTTATAGGAGCATCTCCCTCCCCATATTAATCAATAAAATATAACTTGTATTAGAGGATAAGAATAGCATGTAATGGATGTGAGACMGGTGTTAGCATTGTTTTTGCTGCTGCAGCAGCTCTTTACATGGGCTCAGTTTTCCTGTAGTCTTTACGTTTTGATCTTGTCAGCCTGTGTGAGTGAAAAGGGCTGGATCTGGCCTACTGTTGGGAAGCCACCCTTTAAAACTGAGGTGCTTAGGAGGTGTTTTTATAGGTGGCCTCCCTCTTGTGCTTTTGTAAAATCTGTGCCCTCATGTTACGTTAAGAAAATATTTGCCAAAGTGCAGAACATTTTACTTCATGTTGCATCTGAAAACTGAAGATTTTCCAAGGTCTTTGATCTAATTGTTCTTTCTAAACAAAGTTTGGTGGTTGAGAAAAGAAAAAAGCCATAAAACATGAAGCAAGGTTAATCAGCGCAATAACGTCCATCTGTGGTAACGGAGAGCTCGAAACGTAAKTTTTGAAGTGTAAATGTGCTGCTGTGTTTCAAAGGGAGCAAACGGCTGGCCAGGGCTGCTGTTTTCCCAGGGTTAAGGCCGACAGCTCTGCTCCGTGAGGGAAGGGAGTAGTACAYTGCACCGTAGCGTTTCACCTGTGGTGAGCAAACCCGCAGGATGGGCAAGGAACACTGTGTCCACAGTGCTGCGGGCAGCTCCATGGCATGGATGCTCTTTCCCCTCTTGCAGGGCTGCGGTTTGCAGGGTGTGAGAGGTCAGCACGCCGTGTAGAGCAGGGGCCGTTGGTAACCCACACCGCCCTCCTTTGTAGGAAGGGTGTTCTTGGGGTTTTATGATTTATTTTCTCTTGATCATTTGAGTGCAGCTGTGTTTAATGAGCTGTGGGAGAAGTAGTTCAATAAAACATGTGTTCGTGGTTAGCAGAATACCTGTTGGACTGTGTGTAGGTCTGTAATTGACCATCTAAAGCTTCAAAGCTTAACGCAAAGACAACTTAATAGGGAATTCATACCTAAATAAATTAATATTAAGCAGTAGCAGACGCCTGGCAGGCGGTTTGTCCTGCCAGCGTGAAGCCCTGGGTTCTTAATTCACAGACAGTTTATGATTTTGAGMGAGGTCTGTCTTTAAGCCTCTCTTATTGATATGCATTAAAAATCAACATGCCAAAACTTTTTTAGAAGCTGTGTGCTTTAAAGCTATTTAAAGCTGACACAGCTGATAACAAAGCCATGTACGTAGGTTAAAATTTTAAACTATTTTAACCTAGGGGCATGTTGCAAAATTGATGTTAAGGTACTGTCATTGATAGTGTCTGAACTTGAGATGTTTTTGAAATTGTGTCTTTGATACCACCAGTGTTGGAAATAGGATGTGTTTTCACTTGGTTTTAATAAAAGAAGAAAAGGCTGCAGTATCACATGATTCCAAAACTGGAGGTGTGAAGACAAGTATCAAATAAATGAATTGGACCTAGTCTGAGGGGCCACGAAAAGGCAGCTTCGGTGGAGTAAATATATACTTCTCACTGTCTAAGAACTCGGCCTAAATTTTCTGGACTAAGCCTCTCTAAGGAATTATGASGTGAAACCAGAAAACAGCATCACATGTTTTTTTCTAAGCCAGCAACTAAGCAAAACACAGAAACATACAAAATAATGGCATTTCCGTGTTCAGAGCAAAAACATTTTACCATGTTCAAAGCACAGACATGAACAAGAGTTATGATGTAGACATTTGTGATCATAGATTTTGAATTCTTTCTGCTCTCGGTCTTGTAACAAAAATGTGCATGAAAATCTGAGGGGGCTAATTAACCCGGGATCTGTTCYGATGTGATTGCTCATCTGCTTTTTGTGAAAAGACTTCTTATCCATGAAGATACTTGTTTGCCTAAGAAATGGAGCAGCTGCTTTCTCTTCTTTTGGGCTGGTTAGAAGTAAATATCAGCATTAAAACTCTCAGATTGATTTCCTGTYGTAGTTGAGAAATGACTGGGCTTTTTCCCTGGTGGCTTCCGAGTCAAAATATTTTCCTCAGGATTTGGAATCCAGTAACAAATTCAGTTCAGTCTCTGCTGTGAAAACAGGCCTTCTGAGCTGCTGCATCCCAGCTTCTTAAAGGTCTTTGAGAACTCTTCTCCCAGTGACTTTTTTCTCAGATCCTCAAATCTTAAGAGATGACATTGCTGTACCAAATGGACCTAATGCCTTCTCGAGTTCTTGGCAGCAGAAATGGCAGATTCAGAAACAACTGAACCTGTAGTGTGGAAAATCTATTGGAAAGTAGGAGAGTTCTTAGTAGGCACTAAAAAAGCACAAAACCTCTCACAGAGCCTTTTTCTGCAAGGAAAGGGAGAGAGACCAGGATACCCAGAGCTCCCCAGGGAACTGACTAATGCGGTAGAAACCGTGAGGAGCAGCATTAGAGACAGGGAGCCATGGCAGGATTGTTAGTGGGGACTTTTCAGGGGAGCTTGTAGAAGTTGGGCTGCCATTTGCTATTGAATTGCAGTGTCAAATGGGAGCTTGTTTCCACTGAATTCCTCTGAATGTCCCAGACCCAGTGCTGTTACACTTAGCACTGTTTTTTAGGTGTCTGCTTGTGCTTTGCATTATGCATGAGTGCCACTGGGGGGATTAAACGCAGCAGCTCTGCCATTTCAAATAGCTTTGGGYTGAAGCTGATGTGTCAGCTGTCAGTCCAGATGAACTTGATATAAAAACTGGCAAACTTAACTCCATATGTATTTTTTTTTCGAAGGGAATAGTGATTTTAAGAATCTTTAACACTCTTGATACTAGAAATGACATAAGTATCACTTCATTTAATGAAATTTTATTTTGTAAAGAGAGTTAAAGCATGATACGGAGCTGTAAAAGCCACAGCAACCTTGTTCAGTGTATACTGTGTTTCTGCAAAATCTGTATCGTGAGTTCCCTTTCTTCCTGAAATAGCTGAAGGAAACAAAGCCCCTSGTACCCAAGCTGCCCTGACCTCGCAGCTGACCCAGCTCGGAGCAGGAGCTTGGGCTAGAGGCCTGCTGAAATCCCTTCCAACCTGCCTGCATTACTGTCAAATTAGGGTCAGAGCTGGAGGAGAAGAAGCTGAGGGCTTTATATTCAAAACACAGACACTKGAGTGAGTTTTATTGCCCGGTGTATTTCCTATCCTTGCTGTAATTGTCTGCAGGCTTACCTGAAGAGCTCAGATTCTCAAGGGAAGGGGATGAAGGAGCAAAGCTGTGGCATTTATTTGATATGGAAATGCTTACATCCTCTGACAACTGGCACAAGGAAGGAACCAGTGTGACTAATTAGTTGTTTACTYGGCTTTTGGGCCCCACTTCTCTCTCCAGGAGCTAGGCTGGGTTTGCTTTGGGTGCATATTCATAGAATCATAGAATCATAGAATGGCTAGGGTTGGAAGGGACCTGTAGAGGTCATCTAGTCCAACCCCMCTGCACACGCAGGGTCYCCTAGAGCATGTGGCACAGGGTGGTGTCCAGGCGGGTTTKGAAGATCTCCAGAGAAGGAGACTCCACCACCTCTCTGGRCAGCCTGTTCCAGKGCTCTGTCACCCTCACYGTTAAGAAATTCTTYYKCAAGTTCCTGTGGAACTTTTGGTGCCTCAATTTGTGGCCATTTCCTCTAGTTCTATCACTGGCCACCACTGAGAAGRGGYCAGCCCCMTCCTCCTCACTCCCTSTCTTGAGATATTTATATACAYTRATCAGGTCCCCTCTCAGYCTTCTCTTCTCCAGGCTGAAGAGGCCCAGCTCTCTCAGCCTTKCCTCATAGGGCAGATGTTCCAGGCCCTTAATCATCTTYGTRGCCCTGCRCTGGACTCTCTCTAGCAGCTCCACRTCCCTCCTGCACTGGGGAGCCCAGAACTGCACACATRTTGATCTCAGATTTGTGCAAATTCCATCGCTTTGTCTTTTCCCTTCTGTCAAGTTTGTACCGTGCCATCAATCCTGCCTCTTGGTACTATGGAAGAGGAAGGCTAAGACACTAGGTTGCATAATACCACTTTTTGTTTCATTTACCAGCGCTGTATTAGCATGTTTTTAGTGAATAGCTGATAGATCTCTGAGTTTGGACCAAGACACTGCTTTGAGAGCTGGGGTCCAATTAGAAACTCTTGTCCATGTGCTTCAGGTGTACAAGCTTGCCTCTTATTCTCACATATCTGTTGCTTAGCAAAGCCATTTGTGGGATTAAAATGTTTCTGTGCAGTTGTTACCAACCCTTATAATGGTGGTGCGTTCTGTTTCTGCCCCAGACACATGCAGGCTTGCCTTGGCCAGGGCTGATACCACAGGGCAGAGGATCTGCTGTTCCCTGCGAGCTCCTGGAACAGCGATGCCCACCTAGAGTCCTGTGCTGGCGTCACTGCCCTGGCCACTGCTGGCATCCGGGAGAGCTGGGGGCCTGCGGAGGCTGCYGGGAGGCCTGGGCTTTGCCGTAGCTTCCTTCACAGCAGGGTTCYCTGCTCTTGTACGAGTGTGAATTACAAACTGTGTAACATGAGTGTAAGGGCGGAGTGGAGCGGACGGCCCGGCCCCTGCTTGTCTTTGGTGTGCGTGGGTGCCGGAGGAGCGCGAGGAGCAGGGACCTGGGCGGCTCAGTGGAGCAATGGGCACCACGGGCTCCCAGCCGTGAGGCTGCCGCTGCCGGGCACGCTGTTGGGCTGCCACTGTGCAGCAGCACGGGCAGCGGCACGGGCAGTGCCATGGGCAGCGCCATGGGCAGCGGCACAGGCAGCATTGGGAAGGGAGGACCACGTGGCAATGGCATGGCGAGGATGGGACAGAGTGCAGAGCTCGTGTGGTGGCTGGTGCTGGGCACATGAGGGATAGTGGGAAGGAGGCTCATGAATGGATTGTGGGCCACATAAACAAGGATTGAGTTCTTGCTGTCAGTCCTAACACTGCAGAAATCGGGCTTGCAAGGGAGCCTCAGAGTGAGGGCTTGCCTGTGGGACCTTGGGCCCCGCTAGTTTCTGTTGAAGATTAGGTGCTTCCAGGCAGCCTCCTTTAGTAGACTTGTCCTCTGCCCCGCTCCTTGCATGGCCTCCTAAATAATTCTGTTCTGATGGGCAGTTGAGCATACTCAGTGGCTGGAGTTACGTGGTAGGCAGCAGCCGACACTTCCCAGTGTGATGCTGAAGGTTTCCTCACTGTTTCGGAAGAGCACTCACTGAGGAGGGTTTCTCTCAGCATCACGGTGGTGGTTGAGCCCGTGCTCCATGCCATGGGTTCCCTGAGGCCTTCTTGGTGGCTGTCCCTTCTTTGCACAGTGAGAACTCATGCCAGCGTATCACTAACGGTGCAGCAGGTCCCCTCTGCCTTTGGCTGGGGCTCTGATCACCAATTCCGGGCACTCTTCCATCGCTCGCGGAGCATCTGCTCCCGCCGTGGCACCGCTGCCTGCTGCGAGACCAGCTGGTGTGCGGCGGGCCGCCCTGGCACGGCACGGAGCGCGGCAGAGCCTCCGGGCAGCCGGCGTGCCCGGGGACGCGCCGGGCTCTGTGGGGCACAGCCTGGCTCCCGCGCCACCCAAACGCGGCCAGAACCGGCACGTTCCCTCGTCTGTCGGGAGCAGCRGAGCGTTTCCAGCCCCAGGAGCCGGTCCCACTGCGGTAACAACATGCTGTCGCCTCCCAGGTGCTCCCCTGCTGCTCAGGTTCTCTTAATGCAGCAGAGCAGGAAAGAGAAAAGCATCTGAGCTGGGTGTAAATCATTCATTTCAATATTGACAGAACCTGRTTCTTTTTCATTCAGATCTGTTGGTTTMCATTGCTTTGCTCTGCTTCTSCAACTGGTAACAGTTAATGAGAAACGGTTTGGAAACAGCTACAGTTTTAATTGGTAGAGCAATTACTGTTTAGTTTTGATGATAGAAAATAACTGCTTGTGAGGTGTTTCTTTTCTGGGTTTTTCAAATTTGTAATTAGGCTTCTCCGATTATGAACTTCATRTACTTTGGAAACAGATCTTTCAAATAAGTGCTTGCTGTCTGGTATTCCTCTGCACTTAACTTTGTTATGGTGAATAGACTCAAAGGACTTGAAAGGAATATTAATGTGGATAAAATTAACCTGAAACGTAAGGGCTCAGAGGATGAGGACCTTTCACTGGGAGTGCTCTTTTTAATAAAAAAATAAAAGCAAGGTGTACATTGCTCATAAAGAAGAGCAGACATAGGATATTTCTGGTTTCTKGAGTCCATGTCTGCAAACGATAATCTCCTTTCTGATACAGCTGTAAGAAATAAATGKGAATGTCAACTTTTAACAAAGAAGGACTATCGAGGTATGCTCAGGAATCAAAACCTGTGAATCCAGAGTAACTCACCTGCAGTCAAGTCTTAGCTGGATTTTCACTGAGAGCAAAACATGATCCTTTCAATCCAATGTGAAAMAAAGGAGAGGGAATTTGGGTTTGTTTTTCTTGCATCCTGTGTCACTCCTATGACCCAGCACYGTGTCCTATGACCAAGCACTGCATGCATACATCTACAGGTTGCAGAGCCTGCAACCTCAGTGGCAATCCCAGCAAGTACTCATTTTGGACTGGAAGCCGAAGCCCTGGAGCCTGTTTGCTCCGCTCGGCTGTGTGAATGTCAGAGAGGAGACCGCGCTGGAGGCAGAGGCCGCGATCGATACGTTCTCACGCGCCCGTCGCGTGCCCATCTCCCACCGCTCCGTGTGCCCCGGGGCAGRGTGCTCCGCGCGCGGTGCCAGCAAACTGGTTTTTCTTAAGCTGTTGCCTCAGTGAACAAGGCTGGGGAACGCTGCACGCGTCTGGGAAGTGCGAAATGTGGGTAGGTGTCGTTTTAAATTGCTGCTGTCTAGAGTGACAGCATGTGTAAAGACAGGCGTCTCCTTTATACTAGGCTTTGCTTGCACATACATCTGTGAGAAGGGTTAGGAAGCAAGGCAGGCACAAAATGCCTTTCTACCTCTCTGCACGAATGATAATGATGCTGCTGGATTTGGTGGCTTCTGCGTTACCCCTGCTGACTGTGGGAGAGGCGACCAGCTCTGCTTCTTCCTACTTGGTCATTTTTATAGAGTTAAGAGTGAAAAGTTGACCCTCCTCAAGTAAAAGCAGAGATAGGTCAGGCAGGGATTATCATTAAAACAAAGGACTAAGCACTGCAGCCCTCTGCAGCTGAGGATGATACATGCTTCCTTCTTATGCAGCTTGTTATTCTGGTAAATGTTGCTTTGCAGAAATAAAGATGCAGAAGTGCCAACTACAGAATAGTTCCTGAGGGCTTGAAGTGGTACAGAAAGCTGAGTAATAAAAGAACCCAACCGCGGTTATTGTTTTTGAGTAAGCCACAAATGATGGCAAAAACTTTCAAAGCAGTACTCTGAAAAAGAAGTTTATGATTCTGCTTTCCCTGTCTGAAGGAGAAAAAATGAAAGACAACAAATGAAAATCCTTGAGAAATAATTTATTAGCGATGGGGAGCAGGTATTATCTTCACTCATGAAGGGCTGAAACAAGAAATAAAGTAGGTGATTTGCCTGAACTAACACAGATAGTCTTGGCAGAGAAAGTTGAGTGATTCTACAGCTATTACAGACTGCGAGTGCAAGTCAGGTAGACTTAACAGAGACTTACTCCCTTGATTCTTTCTCATCCACAGAAAAGGAAAAAAAAGAGGTCTCGCAAGTAAAATTTATGTACTACTGGACACTCTAATAATTTTACAAATGAGTTATCTTACTAATAAAGGATAAAGATGTACTCTGTGTTGACCTCCAGCACCACTCTTAGAGTATTTATGCCTTTCCATTAGTGTGTGTCTGGTTAATAAAGTATGAGTATAAAACTCCTTTATAGACCATTTTATGTGTTCTTTTAGTACTATTGCAAATATAATGATGCTGATCCAGAAAGATGGATAATAACAAAAAGAATGGAACAGATTTTGGTAAATTTAGATAAGGCACCTTTCTCTAGGCTTTAGTATAATTCTTTATAGCTAAGTGTTTTCCTTTCTACATAGATGCTGTAAGCTAGGAAGTAATGTGTTAACACACTGCTAATCAGTTTTGGTCTTTATGAGTGTGGGGGCATTGAACAAGGTGGATTTTGACATGGCTTTCTTTTGTGCATTACAGATCTAAATGCCTCGCAAGCTCAAAAAGACAGTCCAAACCATGGATCCATCCAGCCCCTGCAGGTGGACGAGCTGTTAAACCACCAGCCCGAGAGCCAGCAGGATGCGGAAAGTGGAGACAGAGTAGAGGAAAATATTGTTTACCTCTGATGATTCATTTTCTAATCTCAGTAGCACTTTGAATTATAACTGTGTTTGCTTTTCTAAATGTATGTAGTTGTGCTATGTATGACCAAATGGCTTTAAGCATAGTATTTAATATTCAATGCAAAATTTGCCCCATGAAAAATATAACGATTAAGTTATTTTGAAGCCTTTTTTTTATAATCTTTAATTTATGACGTGATTTCAAATGCTTCCCGAGAAGCAATGGGAAGCAGGGGAAGCATAACATTTTGGAATTGTAAAAATACCACCAAAAACTGTGACTGCTGGTTAATTTTCTCTGGAGTCCTCCTTTTCAAAGGGCAAACTTGGAGGTATGAATTTGCTCTCAGATTTCAGAGTATGGATCATTAACCTATCATTAACCTTATAACAATTGTGATATTATGCAAAAAAGATAGCAAGAAAAAAAATGATGGCTGTAATTTCTGTTAAAATGCACTGTGTACCCTTAACCATAGGGCTGTAACAGGTTGTTTTCCTTGTCACTTGGCGCAGACACTGCTCAAAAGGGGATGCTTTTTATGGTGTCAGCGTTAATTGCTAGCAAGTGTTTGTTCGTATCCCARCGCTTATCATCCTTGTGATGCTGTTAACGAGTTTTTGTGCAGAGATGTTGTAAGTCAGTTCATTGTTGTATTATAACTGCACCTTATTTCAGTACATGGCTGTACTTACATTTGCATTAAAATATACCAGATGAAACCTTCTCACTGCTCAAAAGAAAAAAGAGGGGGAAAATTGCATTCTTTTAGCTTAACTGAAACCCACTGAAAGTCTTCTGCTGTTTTTCCACGTAGGACCTAGCTACCTTTTTACTTTCAGGTTCATGARATCATCAGTGTGGTTGGTAGTAAGAAACCAGGCTTTGTGCTGCTTTCAGAAATCTTTGTATACTTCTGTTGAATTGAATAAATATTCTGTGCCTTTCACTGCAGCCTCAATGCAATGTCAGGTCCTCCAAAGAAGTTTGTAAGCAGGAGGAACAAGTTCCCTGCCCTGCTTGGCAAACCCAAGGCCGTGCTTGCTCCCCACACGGAGCAGAGTTTGAGATGGTTGGTGTTTGTCAGCACAGGTTTCCTCTGMGGAGCATTCTCCTCCAAGGGCAGTTTGCTTCATACTTGTTCATTCTGCATTTTATTGTGCCTTCCCTGGAACATCTGGTACTGATTACTGTCAAAACTAAACYGCTGGATGGATGGCTGCTGTCCCAACCTGATATGGGAGTTGTCAAGTACCTTGCAACTAGGAGGGGTTGCTGCTTCTCTCATTAGTTTTAATTAAGGGGCTGGGAGTCGATAGCTTCTGGCCCATACTTCAGCTGTTGTGCAAATTCCTCTGCGATCAGACAGTAACTTATTTTGCTCACCTGTGTTTACAGTAAGACTTTAGGCACCAGAGGAGGGCAAAGGCAAGAAACAGGTGGCCTTTACATTTAGGTATTTTAATTGTAGAAAGTGTTTAAACTATGGGTCAGTATGGTTTCAACAGGTGCTCTTTAGAACAGAATGCATTATGCACSCCTGAACTCTGTGCATTATTTAGGCATTTGTTAATACTTAGCAGAATTTAAGTGTAGCCCCAGTGAGACTCAGCTATGTCAGCAGGCTTCCTTTCCAGTCGCTATCAGACTTATATAAATGATTCCTGCCTTATTTTTAAGTAGTAAAAATACATGCAAAGTACTTCACCCCCTGTATTACAAGTAAAGTGAACACATTTTGCAAGGCCTGTTATATTAATTTATTTTTAATTTTCATCTCATGCATTGTGTTTTTGACATGCTTCTCATGGCATGTTGTCTCTGAAAGCTTAGAACAGAATATAGTTATTCATTTCAGTGCTAGAATTAAAAAAGTGCAGTTACCTTATCGCAGACCTCATATGCACTGGACTGGGTGCTTTCWTTTTTTTTTTTGTTTTTCATCATTCTGCCATGATTTAAGAAAAGGGGTATCTTTTTCACTGAAAAATTTAGACTTTGCCCAGCCGATCCTGTTAAATGTCCTTGCATAATAGTAAAGCCATCATATCTTACAGCTTACATAGATTTTTAGAAGAAAGTCTAAACAGTTTTTTTTTTTTCCAGAAAATCTCCCAAAAACAGTGAAGAAGGGCAAAAGCTTATAAGGGCTGAATCCAGAACTCTAGAGCTGTGCATTTGACCATTTACAGGATGGGGCTGGAATAAAGAAATTGCTCTTGTTATAGTGTAAGATAAACAAAATATTTAGCTGCATTTTTTAGAGATTTTTCACAAACATTGTCCATGCACAGGTGTAATTTTCAAATGACTAAATTAAATACAGATTAAGCCTTTAGCAAAACTCCTTGAAGATTATTTATTAAGATTATTCGTAAAAAGAAAAAAAAAGAATTTTGTTAAGATTTGCCATGAGAGGAACATGAGTCATTTTACTTACAATGCCCTGTGGGCTGCATTAGTTTATGTGCCATATATTTAGRTGGCAAAAACAAGTAAGGCCCTTCACTGCATCTCACTCAATTCTGTAGCAATGTGCTGTAACACTGGGAAAATTGTATTCGTGGAGTTCTTCACTCAGAGAAGGCGGCTCTGTGATAGTAAATAAAATAGTAAGGATCGGCACTGCTTGCTTTTTGCGTGCAATGGAAGCTGCAGATGGGAGAGTTTTCCATGCAATTTTACTAGGATGAGGAATCGTAGAATCATAGAATGCTTAAGGTTGGAAGGGATGTCCAGAGGTCATCTAGTCCAACCCCCCTGCACACGCAGGGTCTCCTAGAGCATGTGGCACAGGGTGGTGTCCAAGCGGGTTTGGAAGATCTCCAGAGAAGGAGACTCCACCACCTCTCTGGGCAGCCTGTTCCAGGGCTCTGTCACCCTCACTGGTAAGAAATTCTTCTTAAG
>PTEX01000123.1:1021429-1268356 GCA_003342815.1 Eudromia elegans
GGAAAGAGAGGCTCTCTATGACTTGAGTGGACCCAGGACAAATCCCATCGCAAGCATCTGGAAAAGAGTCCCTCCAGACACACAGGGGCTCCTGTGCTTCTCCGGGACAGAAGGGCTCGAGACACGAGCGCCGTCGCCAGAGCCGTGGGGTGAGGAAGAGGAAGGGCGGCCTGYCCCTCCACTCGCCGCCTGTCGAGCCGGGCAGAGCGAACGTCATGCTGAGCGGTGAGGTAGTGCCAGGGAGAGGTGCCTCCTGCCACAGTGTGCTCCGTGCACACGGGCGTGGGAGAGGCTGCTAAGGACCTRGTGCCGTAGAAGAGGTAATGAGCTCTCCAACACACCGAGAGCAATTAGTAAAATTTCTTGGAAAATGCAGCTACCTTTGATGTGCTCTGGTATGAAGAGCAGGATGTCAGGGCTGTGGTGATTTCAGATTGTGTATTATTTGATATTTTCAATATTTTTTTTTTCTCATTAATCATTAAAGTTGTTTGTTTCAGCCTTGCTAAAGGAAAGAGCAAAGGCTGAGGGAGGCACGTCTGGCGTCTGTCACATCTGAGGATGATGTACCCATTTGTTCAGTTTCTTAAATGTCACTGCTTCCTTTGATATTCTGCTATCAGGATCTGAGTGACTTTCCATGTTGACAGCTGGGGAAAAAAATGATTTGGAAAACAAAAGCAAATGACAAACTTTGAAGATAGGAGTCTGGCCAGCATAGTTCCTTACTCTCTCCTTCCAGTTCAAATGGGCTAAAGATGTGATCATCGAGTGAGAAAGAAGGGAAACATCTTTAGCAACCATAAGATGGTCTTATATCCGTCCTAGAGGAATATCAGGAACCTTATTTTCTGTCTCCATCTGCGGCCCTGACACGAGTGGCTGGGTTGTGGCCGTTTGTAGAGTGACCATTCTCACCATCACTGCTTGCAGCCAGCGGGAGTGGGAGCACTGACCCCACCTCACACCAAGGTACTGCCCCGGWGTCTTGCTGCAGGCCTGGATGGGAGAACCTGCAGGACACAGAGGGGTAGTGTCCCCTATACAGGTGGGACCTGAGGAGATGGGCTGTGCTATGATGTGCACTGAAGAAGTCTTCAGCAGCACCCATGGCTGGTGTTGGGGGCAGATCTGCAGGGCTCTGCTCTGCAGGGCTGTCCAGGCAAYGCGTCCCAAGCCCAAGGCATGCACCCTGGGTGTTAGAAAAGAGAGGGCCCAGCTTGTGGTAATGGAGGAGCCAAGGCCTTAGGAGGAGCCTTAGGACTCACAGCYAGAAATGCATTTGGGGTTTGGTTGCTCTTTGGATTTCCCACCTCTCTCCTATCCCCCTGATAACTGTCCGGATTTTTGGCTTGTTACATTGCAGTAATTTTGCAGGCACTCCAAGGAAAAGATATGCTCAGGAAAGCAGTGACTTTAGAGTGCAGGCTAAGGATGTATCGCCCTATTCTTTCACAAAATATCACAAAATGCATTTTACTTATAGAGTACATGCAAACAAACAAGCAAGAAACCCAGAAAAAAACAGTCTTACAACCAACATCAGGCCCTCTGTACCTCTCCCAGCCGTAAGGGTCTGTAACCTGCTACYTGCAGAAGAGAGCTGACACTTGTGACTGCCGTATGCACCTTCCTGCTAACTCACACCAGCGTTGTAACGGGGTCTGCTGGGCCTGTTGGCTCAGCGGGGACACCAGACTTCCTATGTATTGCATAGTGTGTCTAGCCATCTCTAAACACGTCTGCATTTGCTTGGCCAAACATATTTCACAGCTCTGGGACCAGAGCCCTGCTCGTGTAAACTTGATGTTCTATCATTGACCTCAAAAAATTAATGCTCCTCTCCATCTCTGGAGTTGGAAGTTAGAGTTTTGTCCCACCAATTTGCCCCTTCTCAAGCTACATYTTGCCACCTCAAGTAAGAGGCATGAAGTAGGAGGCTGTATCTTTAGTGAGCTGTGCCACTCCGCCTCAGCAGGACGTCGCATGGGGAATTTGTCTCAGGCTGGGGAAAACATTTAATGATAATTGTTTCTGTTTCAGCAGTTCTCAGTTTTGTTGCCTTTGAACTGTGTCTGGAAACAAATACCTTTCTTCTTTATTTTCCTCTCGGGACTGTCAGTAGATCTGCTTTCAGGTGGTTTAATGAGAAACAAGCCTCTGTCGACAGTGTTTTAGGAACATGATTAATTGCTCGAGCCGAGGTCTGTAGTGTGACTGCATCTGATGGCTGCAAGAGCAGAACTCGGGGGCAGGGCTGAGTCCTCCTCCCCAGCAGTGGGACTATTCTAGAAGGAAAAGACAGTTGGAAAAAGGGCACAGACACCCAAACCGCAGGGCACTCTGCAAACAAGCAGCTTGTGCCGATCTGCGCGATCGTCCTGTCACACTCGGCCGCCTGGGTGTTGYGTTGCCCTTGCCTTGCTGCCTTAGAGCGGCTGCTCCAGCTTTGGAGCTCACGTCTGGGGTGGCTGCACCGAGTGCATGGGGCTGCTCCACGGCTCCGCTCGGAAAGCCTGCGCGGAGGGACGGGGGCCTCGGCTCGGCCGGAGGCACGAGGGGAGGCATCCAAAGGGGCGTGTGGGAACAACCTGGCAAGGGAGAAGAACGTGAGAAGGGAAAGAAAAGCAGCATTTGGTGCTCTTTATGGAGCGCATGGGAAGAGACGGATCGTGGGAAGGCGATCCCTCAGGACCTGGAGGGCGGCGGGGTTCCCCTGTGTTGAACCTGGGGGTGCAGCAGTGGCTGCAGTGCCTGAGCCYGGCTGCATGAGCACCCCTGCGGGGCAGCCTGCAGGCCGGGGCCGGCTCTGCTGGGGGGAGGATGGATTTCTGGGCAGRGCCATGGGGTTATTTCTGCTCGGTAAAGCAGAGCTTGGCTCAACCCCACAAACAAGTGCAATTAGAGACSGGGGGAAGACAGCAAGCTGGCTCCAGTTTTCCCTCCACACTGTCTCACTCCTGAGTCTCAAAAAAAAATGTAAAATGCAAACTGTGACTTAACGGAGGATGTCTTTTCTGCTACTCTTGCTTTATTGATGCATTATTTTCTCGATATTCCTGTGATGGGGGAGATACTGGGAGACCTTGAAGAAGAGTCCCTGGTTCTTGCAGGAGATCTCTCCCTGACAAATCAGCCCTGCTAAAGGCAGAGCCAASGCTCCTTTTTCCCCATTCCAAAGCTAAAAGGAAGATGTGTGGGGATGTTCTCCCCTCTCCTGGCAATATGGCCCAATGCTGCCACAGCTGGGAGCTCCAGRCCGCCCGCATGGGTGTGCGGGGACGCGGTGGGAGCCCTTGGCGCGCGGCCGGGAGCCGGGGCCACGGAGCAGCCAGCAGCACCTCSCCACACGGGACCTCCCTGAGGAGCCGCGTTCACCAAAAACGGGAACTGCCCCTCCGGAAATTAGAGTTCTGTTTGGGATAACACCTCTGTTTGTCCCCCCGGCTGCAGCTGCTGTGTGGCCAGCATGATATGGTGTCTAATATGGGATAAATCATCTCGGCCAGCTTGAGTCATGCAAGAGAGCTCCAGAAGCACTGCTGAAGGTGACATCTTCTCTGTCCCTGTAGGTCCTTGCATGTWTAGGAAAGCAGGGACTGTTGAGGACAAGGGCAAAAGGCTGGTATGAGGTGAGCAGGGAGGAAAAAGGCTGGTAACAGTTCTGAGGGAGAAACACAGCTAACACACGGGGGCCTCAGGACTCCCAGATTAACTGACCCTGGTATGACCATGCCACGTTATTTATTTGTTTATTTTAATTAAAAGATATATTGTTAATGCTATTAATACAGACAGCAGGTTGGTTCGAAGCAGCTATAAAGTTTGCTTCATCTACAGGATATCTGTTAGGATTTAGGCTACCACTGGTGGGTTTTCTCCTCTACCATATAAAATCATTTAGGCTTTTGGGAAGAGTGAGCTGTAAAACATGTCAAACCATATCAGTGAGGCTTTACATTAATTCTTTTCTTGCTTTGCTTATGGGCTACACAAAGCCAAAAATATCAGGTCCGTGAATATATATGTTATTTCTGTATGAATTACATCCGCTGTAAATGCTATGGCATGCTCACAAAGCTTTGATTACTCATCCCACCCCGAGCTCAGAAACTGCTGATCCCTTCAGAAAAAAGGGCACACTTTGAAGTCTCCCAGCAGGGGCATTTCCTAGAGGGAGCAGGATGGAGGAGAGGCGCAGGTCCYCCGTGCTGACCGAGGGAAGGCTGGCACGTTCCTGCACTTCTTCGTTTCCTCAGGTGACACGAGTTGCTATCCGCAGCTTGTCTGGCACTGCCCCAAGCAAACACAGCCCTGCCGTGCTCCCCTCGGACCGTGCCCGTCCATTCCCAGGGTCTCGTCCTGTCTTCACACTCCTAATCCGGGAAATCAGCAAAATGCAGCACACACGAGCTGCAAACCTGCAAGGGCAGATCTGCAACCGGTGGGAACTGGCCTTTCTCCARTATAGTGGAGACAGAAGTTATGCTGATTTACACCGTTTGAGACTCTAGCCCAAGGTGATGGCATGTTCCCCTCTTGACTTCAATAGTAGCAAGGTCTGTTGTTGGGATTTCTTCCCAACAAGGAAGGATTTCTTCCTCCCAAGGAATAACACAGCTGTACGGAGCAGTCCAAGGGAGAGAAGGCTCAGAAGCTGCTTCAACAGCAGTGGTTAGATTTAAGCAATGTGCACACCTTTAATGTTCCCAAGAGCTGGGTTTCAGATGTGTCTGTGCRTTTTTTTTGTCTAATGCCAAGAAAACACATGTGTGAGTTGTTTCCTAATAGCCATGGGCAGCACCACATAACTAACTCAGCATCTCCCTGAACTGCCTGCCTGGGCATGTGGTGGAGAGGGGAAGGAATTTGTCTGGGTACAGGCTCTCCTTGTGGAGAGGCAAACTGAGCTCAGGGAAGCCCAAGCTGGTATCAAATACCCAGCACTTGAGATCTCCAAATTACAAAAGCACAGTGCCTTGAGAAACAGTTGATAAGCTCTTAGAAAGCTTTTCAAGTTCAGGAGAAAAAGGAGCATTACAGGCCTCAGAAAGAGAATTTCATGGTGTTGAATTAGGGGTGTATTGTGGACRTTCTGTTGAGGGATTAAACTGCAGCTAAATCCCTTGCAGAGACAATGAGACTCAGCGTGTTCAGCAGCTCTAAGCAATCTAAGCAGCAATGCTAAAAACAAGCAGCCAGGCTCTCTGCAGGCTCTTCTGTGTTTTGTAATTGCCATGAAAGTGATGCGGGAGTATCTGATGGTACCGCCTGCTGGCACAGAGCTGCCCAAAGAGAGTGTCCACAGAGCAAACTACCTTGCAGCCCATTAAACTACTGTTTTTTTTCATTTTAAGAAAATGTTTCGATGCTCCTGATGGAACCAGAATGTCTTTCCCTATCCCCATATCATTTGTCATCCCCTGACTCATCCCAGTGAGAGATGAGTGCATCTTTCAGTGGATGCTCCTGCAGGCTCGTGCTCATTCTGCAGGACCCCATAACGTGCTGCTGTCGGCTGCCCGCTTGCCCCTGCCTCTTATCCCCAGCAGTCCCATCTGCTCACATCGCTGCAGTCCCTCAGCCCTGTGGGTGTTCCAGGAACTCCGGCTTTTCTTCATGGCCACCCTCCATCCAAAGGGCTYGTCCAGCTTCCCGCTCCCACCTTGGGAAGGGTATCCAGCTGCCAGGCTCGGAGGTCCTAACTCCCCTGCTGCCAGTAACAGAAGTTATTATGTAAATGCCATTTAAAAAACAAGYGACAAAGGCAGGCTAAAGAGCTGGAGTAATACTGGGGCCTTTTAGGCAAAGATGCTGCAGCAGTTTGGGGAACCCCTTTGTACAGGGGTGGATTCAGGCAGGTAACCTGAGATTTTTGCCATGGATGGAATATTAGCCACTTCTGGACAAAGAGATAGAGACAAACAGAAACAAAATGAAAAAAAATGTCCCTGGGAGGGCTGCATGAAGCTGTGGGCAGAGAAAGGAGCAGAGCTGCTGGGCATTTGACAGGTCGGTATAGATGTCACCCACGGTCAGACAAGACAGGGTCTGGTGGACTCTCTAGGGTCTCTGTACAGAAAGAAGCTGGGCTGAKTGTTTCTGTCCTTCAGGAATGTGTTGTTTTTTCCAGTGACATCTCCCATCCRTCTTGCTTTATTCTGGAACTGCAACAGCATCTTTACCCAGTCTCTGCAAGGTCTGTTTATGTGTTGGCTTTCTCCTCTTTGTCCCAGGCTTTTTGGAGATCCGGGTAAGAGCCTCAGGAGCCAGGGCTGGATTGAGAAACAGGGAGCAAGAAGGGGGGTCCCTGGACAGACCCTGCACTGGGCTCACGTGCCAGCGACGCTGCAGCTACAAGGTGGGTGTCTTGTTRTGGGCAGGGCCCCATGAGGGTCCCTGGGAAGGAGCAGCTAGATTGCCTTGCAGATGGCCTGTGGTCAGCGGGGACATTGGGGCAGGTGCCACCACAGCTGCACCACTCCTTGCAAAGCCGATTCATTACCAAGCTCATTTAGGAAAGTGGCTGCTTCAAGTGGAGGCCCAGCTCCCTCCACCCTGTCCAAATAGGCAAATTGGTATTTAAAAGCCATCGTAAGGACTTGGGCTTGTGTGCTGCCATGCCGTTGTGGGTCCAGCTGCAGATCAGTGTGTCTGTGTCAAGAGGCCTCTTGCAAGGAAACAGGCTCTGTGGCTGTGCAGCAGCTGCCCTCGGGTAGAGGGATTTGTACCAGAGGGAGACCCAAGAGCAAAACTCACGGAAGGAGAGAGGTGCAAGTGGCCCGAGCAGCCCCTGTGCTTCGCTCTCAGGGCCCTCCTGCCAGGACTGTCTCCTCAGAGCTGCCACATCAGTGTGGGGCTCTCTAGAGGGGACCCTCTCTGTTTTTTCCCATCAGAGAGCCCTCCAAACGCTGCTTAGAGCCCTGCRCGGGCTGCCCTGCTCAGGCTGTTCCACCCTGGCCCTTTCCCCYTGCTCCTCCTCATGTCCTGTGGGGAAGTTTGAGCACTCCCACCAGTCCATCCCACCAAGGGCTCTCCTGCCCTTAGGTTTTTCCAGGCCCTTCTGTTTCTTCCTTCTTTCTACCCTGCAAGGGCACCATGTTGGGCCCAGGGTGTCATCGTGAACTGAGCCCAGACGTAGAATCATGGAATCACAGAGTCACAGGGTGGTTAAGGTTGGAAGGGAGCTCTAGAGGTCATTGAGTCCAACCCCCCAGCTCCAGCAGGGAGCCCTACAACACATGGCACAGGGTGGCATCCAGGCGGGTTTTGAAGATCTCCAGAGAAGGAGACGCCACAGCCTCTCTGGGCAGCCTGTGCCAGGGCTCTGTCACCCTCATATGGGCTGAGGGACAGCACCAAGTTCATGGTCAGGCAGCCGGCCTGGGGCGGCACTTCTGTGCAGCGCAGGCGCATCAGGGAAAATGGGGCCCGATGGATTTTACCACTCACTYCGTTTTATTTCTGTAAAATAATAACTTAATTGGGAAGCCTGTAATAGTAATCAGAGATTATTTCTGTGTACTTTGTTGGATTTTGGTTTGGAAACTTTTCATTCTTTCTAAGGAGGATGCCTTTACTTTGGATCGTAATTTACAAGTGTCTCTTAAAAGTACTGCTGAGCCCTTGTTTGGGGAGCAGGGGCTTATTTTTTCCAGTGTGCTTCATCAACACATTTCTGTTCCCATGCATCATTTTTCAAATCTTCCCTCATCAAATCACCACAGCTCTAAGGGTCCGGAAGAAATGAGAGCAATCACTCACTGTAATTAAATGTTTCATATTTTATTAGGCGCTGCAACACGCAGGGCGGAGGGCTGACGGGGAGCCCTCTGTATCATTAGACGTCTCTCACCCGCGCGTGATTCTGTCAGTGAGGCCAGAGATTTATTTCCCTCGCACCTTTGGTGCTGCGGTGACGGTGTTTGTGTTCACGGGACGGCTTCGTCGCCTCAGCCAGCAGGAGCAGCCTCCCCGGCGGCCAAGGTGAGGGGCAATAGCACAAAGTCTTGCCTGGGCCTCTGGAAACCGCCTTTCTAGCTCCTGCTGCCATGGTRGGGCCAGTAGAAAAGGTGCCTTACGGGAGGCTCATGGGCACACTGAGACCTTGGGCACCTCCAGCTCCCTCCTTCAAAACTTTGGACTGCTCACAGGGATCGTTTTTTTCCTACCCCGGGGTCTGTAAGTCTCAATAAGTTGTCAATAAATTAAGAGTTTGGCTTTAAAGTGTGTCGCTGGAAGGTCAATTGCTTGGGATTTTGTGGTCTCAGCTTTCAAAAGCTGAGGTGACTTTGGTAAATTTACAGGGTTACTTTGGATGGCATTTTTCATTGCTAGGACATAAATAATTGACAGGTCTGAAAGAACTAGCTCTAAAATACACTGAAAAAGTGACCACAAGCAGCAGCTCAGAAAGGAAGGAGACTGAGCAATGCTAGTTACAAAGCAGCCGTTGCCTCATCTCCTGTGTTTGTCTTGAAGGACTTGAACAGGAGTTGCTGGGAAGTGATGCTGTGGATCCAGTGGGAATGAGGCTCTTTCCCACATTCACTTATCTCCTTGGATGTGTTCTTTGATTTCCAGATGTATTTCTCCTCATTCCCTGGGTAGAAAGTAAAAACGAAGCATTGTTAGAGCCATGTGAAATATATTTATTGAAACACTGATATCTCCAGAGAGAGATAGAGGAAACCATGTAAGTCATCCTGTAGAAAAAGGGAAAAAAAGTAATAAGCTGCAACAGAGCAGGAAGTTCAACAATAACAAAAAAAGGGAGCCACAACTATAAAACCCAGGACTGAAACAAAGGAACCACATGATATACCTATACCAGCAAAGAATTAAAAAATAGAAAGGGAAAGAACAATCATAAAAGAGACATATTAAAAACCATGTGAAACACAATGACGTTGAATCTATTTGACACTGTGCTACGGTAGGTTGCTTGGGAGCTGTATTTTGAGACACGAGCACATTGGAATGGGAATGTTGTGTTGGGAAGCGGAGCTAGCGCTGCCTACGAGGTGCCCGTGTCCACAGCGTTGCTCCTGCAGCTCTGCAGGCGCCAGCCAGATCCCGAGCGCTTTTTATTCCCGTGCACCAAAGATCCCAGCCCATCTTTGCAGCAGAGCAGAGACATCCTTCAACTGCGGCAGGCCGGGCGCGGGCAGCGTGCCAGGGCTGCGGGGGAGCTGGTTTCTCATGACACTGAAGARCCCAGTCCTCGTGACAGGGCTGAACCGAGGGACGGGGAGCTGCCGTGCTCTACCCAGACATGCCCAGGGCCTCTTGGGCACACTGCTTTACCACACACAGACATATTTGTGTGTGTGTATATATATGTATGTGTATGTATATATGTATATATGTGTATATATATGTGTATTTTCAAGTGTTTGGAAAGTCTTTCCCAGGTCACACGCCCGTTTCCACAGGCAGTTCCGTGGCAGGCAGGGAGACAGATGCGGGGCTGTGTTGAAGCTGGGGTCCCCACGTGCCTTGCCCTTCCCATGGCAGCGCCTCCCATAGCGCTAGGGCTCACGTTCAGAAAGCTGTGGGCTCAGTGGGTAGTGGCAAAATGTGAAATGCAGCAGCTCATGCTTTTCCAAAGCATTTGAACCACGCGCTTGGGCAGATGCCTCTTCTGTGAGAGGGTGTGAATAAATCCTGCAGCTCTGCAGCGCTGCCGCGGTGCCTCGCCGAGACCCATTTCTTTCTGCGAGACCAGCACCCAGCGCCAGGATGTTGTGCTGGAAAGCCGAGCTGCCTCCCAGGTAAACCCTTCCAGAAGAATGGCCGGCCTCCCACGGCAAAGCAGCTCGGAGGGTGAGATGAGCACACGGATATCTGTTTTTTTCCACCTGTTTGTATCACATAACATGTAAATATATCAGATCTGTGCTAAATCACATTATCAAGGTGCAGAATCAAGTAACCCAGATATAGGGAACACCAAAATAAAAATGGCCTGTGTATGTTCCCATCTGCATTGCTGCTATAGCTGTGCAGCATGACCCCTTTCTCAGAGGACTGCACACTGATTTTTCCCTAGACCTAAGTGCACAGGGCAGATGAGGCTCCTTAGTGTGCAATTATACAGTGTTTTATTCCATCCTCACTCCTTAATGCAAGGCTTTATATCCTATTTACTACTCATCCTTGTAAATCCTGCTATGAGGACAAAGTTATTAACTGCTTTATAGGCTTTTCTGCACTACCTATCATTATGAAGCCTGAATGCTTCATAAACAATAATGAACTTGTCCTCCCACTAGGTCTGTAACATGATGAGGGTAGTTATCTCCATCGCAGAACAGGCAGGCTGAGGTACAGAGTGCCTTGGATCAGAAGCATTTCCCAAGTTTGGATATGCCCGTAGTAATACAGGGGTTGTTGGAGGTTTTTATTGCCAGAGAGGTCTTTCACATAGCAGAGCAATTGCTCTTGTGCTTCTTCAAACAGTGCTGTTGGTCACAATATTCCACTGCCTCCTCCTTAAGGATGCCCTATCCCATACACTGGATACTACTGAAAAACGTAGATCATTTTTGTTCCTGACGTCTGTGTCATTCTGTAGCTGCTGCTCAGTTAGCTACATCTGGTTGACGGTATATGTTTACAGTCCACCCTTCTTACTTGTCTTTCTTTTCTTTACAGAAAAGATGACATTTTTGAGTAGCTGTTAGAGGATAAACATGAAGATTTCCAACTTAGGGCTTAGATCCTCAGTCACTGCTCCTGCCTGTTCTTGACCCACAACTAGACTGGGGCAATCTGAACACTGTGCGTGCAGAAGCCATAGCAGGAGGAGGCTGTTCAGGTGATTTTCATGTGATTTAGTGTTTAATTTCCTAGGTTTTTAAACAAAGGAATGGTATCGTATGGTCACTCATGGGGATTACGAGGGGACTGTGCAGTCTGGATGGGGAGCAGCAAGGTCTGCCACTCTATTTCCCATTTCCATCCTTCCCTTCCTTTCTTCCTGCCCAGCCACAGTAGCTTTCCTTGCTTGCACAAATGTCCTCTCCCCTCTTGATTCCCCCTTCTCCAGGCCACAGTCCCTCCTTCCTCATACTGAAATTCCAGGCTCTTCTCTTGAGCTCCCTGTTCAGGCTCTTTCTTTTCTCAGCCCAGCAATATCTACAAATGCAGCCAAGAAAGAAATATGTAAGAAAAAAAAAAGCACTTCTTAAGCCACAGGACAACACTGGTATGAGAATAAGTGRTTAGAAACTTCCCACACAGACATTTGGTCTGTAACTTAAAAGCAGACAATTACACCTTGGAATATGGAGTGGCGTCCTGCTCAGGGCACGGGCCAAGAAGGGCTCCCGAGGACGAGCTCCTGGAAGGGGTGGTGCAGGTGTGATGTCCCTGGCAGCAGGGAACCCCTTCGCTCCTGCAAGTGACCTCCCTCCTCCCTCCCTCCATCAAACCAGGTCTTCTGCCCTCGGCTCGAGCAGCACGGGGGGACRTGCGGAAGCGTTAAGGTGCCTGTGGCACAGCTGCGTGCAGAGTGGCTTTCTGCACCGACATTTAGTGGCCAGGGTGCTCTGCTCCTGAGCCACATCAGGCAGAATGGAGAGCTGACTTTGTACTCCTGTGCTATGGGCCAGTCTYGAAGTCACAAGGTGACGTGCGGGCAACCCACGTCTGCAGCCTGGCGGGAAAGGCAGAGGTTGCTCCAATATCCTTCAGTAGGTAATTTTGTAAAACCCAAGTCTTTGCTCAGTGTAGCTGGTCTAAAAGCTTGGCAAATTTTGGCATGTTTTCAAGGGATGGCAGAAGGTATGCACGTAAGGCGAAAGCAATCTTACTCAGATTGCTGAGTCTTTCCTAAAGGTGACAGAACGGCCAAGACGCTCAGAGAAAAGCATAAAAATAGTCTATTAACAATGACAGAAGATATATATTTTTCTTACTTTTATATTTTTAAATGCATGAACCTTTTTTTTCTAGAACTGAAAAAAATACTGCAGAATCCTGATGAAAACATCTGACACAGATGCAAACATCAGTCCAAATGGCCAACATTCGGTGTACAAGAAAGTGGAAACTTGCAACGGAAAATGTTTGTTGACCTTGAGGAGAGGTGGAGCCACCAGCCCTACCTGTAATCTTTCATTTCACCATGAACCCTATGAGATGTTTTGAATGCTCTATGTCCTCGCGGCGTGTTCTGTCATGTTGGCGTATACTGAGAAGCTTCCTCATTCCATGTGTGAGCAAGACACCGAAATGCTCATATCCACCTGTACTTCATATTTCAAACATGTTCCGGCTGCTGGGGCTCCCCAGCTGTGCACGGGAGCACATCTGCATGCATACAGAGGAAAATGCGTGTGTATCTATGTAGGCACATGTCCATGTCCATGTCGTGACCGATGCTATAAGCTGCGCATGTGTCCCCATGGCCAGCTTAGGGAGTGAACATTTGCTCCTCCCTGAGGGCCAGGATTGTCCCCAACAGGGCAGCACCCATGTGCAGGCCTCGTTGGGCACCCTGTGCCCTAGGCAGAGGCATCCAGGGTGTTTCTAGCCCTCCTGCCCAGCCTCTGCCTGGACAGTGCAGAGCGGGGATGTTCTGCCCGCCCTGCAAGCGAGGACACTAGGCCCCTCTGTTGACAAAACAAAGTGTTTTGTCAGACACTTTGGGGCTTGACCAAAACAAACACCAAAACCAAAACYAAACTGCATCAGAGGTGCAGGGATGTGGACATCGCTGCTGGAAAGGTGGCAGGTAGCAGCATGACTGGAAGAGGCCCACGAGTGTCACAAAGGGCCTGCTGCTTTATTTTATCAATGAACACTTCATGTAAAACACAGGGATAMTGCAAATTTTGTTTAACACCTCCTGCACCCTTAACTGTTTTATTGAGTCTGGCTCTGAGTCATATTGCACATTCTGACCAGGTAGTGACTAGGAGAGGAGTCTGACAATATCCTCTAAATGCCTTTTCAAGATAAGAATCTTTTTTTCCCCAACAAGCAAGTAAATTACTGGGCTTTGTTCCTAGCACAGTGAATATAAAAATAGCCTGGCCATATTCTAAATCTATGAACCTATAGCAAATGAGAAAAAGAATTGCTTTAAAGTAGATTTTTATAAGCATCTACTTGGGATGGCCTGAAATGAAAGGGAACTGTTTTATCTAATCTTGCCAGAAAAAGCATTTCAGCACAAACGATCATGAAAGCAAATGCTTGACCCTCCGTGGAGGCCAGTCTCCATATGGGGTCAGGCAGAAAGACAGCACCTGATGAAGGCTGAAGATAAAGCCAGGATAAAACATACAGCCTGACTGAGAGCTCGGGGTTTGTGGTTTATCCTTGGGCCTTATCGCYGCTGAAAGAAAACTGAAGTGATTATGTAGCACTTTGAACTTAATGGAAAGAAGGAAGATAGCGAATGGTTGATTACATCTCTTCCTCAAGTCATTCAAGGGCCGCCATTGCCCATGACACCGCGGCCGAGGTTTCTTTCCCTTTTTAGCTGGGTGTTCAGTAAGATTTGTCACCCCCAGTTCTGCATCTTGATGTCCCCAGTTCAGATCATCTTGGTCTGCCAGGCTGAACCCTCCAAGCAGTCCCTGTTGGTGCCCGGGTCCTCATGGTGGGTCATGGTGGGTCCAGCGGGGCTGGACCCAGGCTCTCTGGCTGCCTTCGCTGCCCCATGTAGGACCCAAAATGAGCACAGAGGCTGGAATGGGAACGGTGGCAGTGCAGGCTTGGACAGCAACTGGGTAACTGGCTTCTCAGGAACGCAGGGAAAAACTCCAACCTTCTGTAAAAACATGTTGGGACCCACAACACCTCAAAAGATTGAGAGCAAAATTACCCCGAGCCACCCAATTACTGATGCTTAAGGGACTGTAATGAAATGCTGAGGCCTGACTCATGAGTCTGAATGGTTGTGTTTGCATGTAAGGTAACTGTGGGAATGCATATGTGCTTAGGTGACCTACGGTCTGCAGGGAGGAGTTTGCTTGGAAACAGAGGGGAGGACACAACTGGAACAAGGAGTGACTTTCAGCCGCTACTAATACGCTGTCACACTTTACAAAGACATCATTAAATGAGATCAAATGAACTACAAATGTACTTATGGTGAAGCTCTAAAAGGAGTAATAAAACTGTAGTAGAGTTGAGAGATGGCAGAAAGAGGGAACTGGATTATAGTCACTTTGTGGCCTTGATCAAAACACTGCTTTCAGATTCCCCATGTACAATGGATTTGGTGCCCAACAGTGACATTTTTAACAATGTTAATCACACGTGTGCAGAAATGATGCAGCTGGCCATGAGAGGTCTCCTTTATGACCCCATGGAAGGACTGCGTGTGCCTGCAGAGAAACACTACCATGCATGGAGGTGACAAATCCAAGCTTGCATCGCACCTCAGGTAACTAAGATTGGAGTACAGCGACCAGACTGCTCTCCTGCAGGAGTGGGCAGAGCATTAGTGCCCAGGCTGGTGCCTAGAAACGTAGCAGACCTTATCGGGGCAGCAACGGCGAAGGTTTGTGCCCGCCAAACGGAAGGCGTGTGACGGCACTATCACACAAGGGGCTGAAACTAACATTGTCCTGGCTGAAGATGGGCTGTGTAGCTTGTGAAACAAATGACTCAGAGCTTAGCTACCGGCCAGCAATGTCATCTTGCTGCCTATTTCAAAGGAAGGGTAGAAAAGACTACGGTTCTTTTAGAAAAATAGCTAAAATCAAGGGACTAGTGAGTAACCCATTATTATTCTAGTACAGAAATACATCAAAAAGGCAGGTATTATCAGCCTGCGTTAATTCTGTGTTTAATAGATTAATTCCATGTTTAGCCACAGAAATCAGGTGCTTTTACACAGTAAATCCCACCTCTGTTTTGAAAACCTGAGATTTTACCCCATGTAACTCAAAACCTGTGACTCCTTTCCTGCAGTTGCCTCTCCGCTCTTASGCTCCCACCTGCTCCTCCCCAGATCTTGGCCAGTTCTCACCGCCCTTCCTGGAAAAACACAACGTGTTTGTGACACTCCGGCAGCCCTGGCTCCGATGCAGYGAAGCAACGTGCTGTAAATACTGCAGGTGTTCCAGGGTGCCCTTCTGTGGAGCTGCAACTTCACCTCGGGACAAGAGGCACGGGAGACGCAGAACTGCCGGCTCAAGCAAACTGCAGCGTTGTGGGGTGAAAGGCTTAGGCAGTGGAGATGAAAGATGCTGCTTTGCACTCTGGTAGCCCCTGCGCAGGGCTGGATACTCCGGCACTCGCATGGAAAGGCCTGTGGCTGCTCCCTTCCCGTTATGGGCGTTGGGTCAGGCTCTCTGGCAGGGCCAGACCTTTGTAGACGGTGCCAGGATTTCCACCTCAGGCGCTGCTGAAATGTCTTTGCTATCGTTTTTATCCCCCTGACACCCCTTCAGTATTTTGAGGTGGGCCTCTACTCAAGGCAGCCATACGCTGCCTTCCAAAGCAGTCTCCAGAGCAGCTCTGCTTCCCTTCCCACCCCAACACACCAAAATGGCCCCGGGGCAGCCCGCGTGTGGCTCCTACTCCAGGKATGAGTCAGTCCAGGGGGTTGCTTGGGGCTGCCCCTCTCTCTGGGCTCCTGGAGTGAGATCCTCAGGCAGCTGGTGCTGTCCTCGGGCACATAACCCTTCCTATCGCTTCTCCTCGGCACTTGCGTGGATAGCAGCCCCTTAGCACCTCCCTTGCTAACCCTCTTCAGCTCCTTCCAAACCAGTGATGCATCCAGTGGCTCAGCACTGCTTGGCCCTGAGGAGCCGGCTGGGCTGACTTGCCTCTTCCTTTGGCTTTTTCCCGGTCCTGCAGGAGTCATCCTTGCTCAGCTGCAGACGCAGGGCCCTGTTACACAAGCGCAAGCAGGAGAGGCGGTAGGTGTGTGGTAAGTGAACTCCTGCACCGACCTGGCATTCCCAGTCACTGTGTCAAGTCGTTTCCCAATGTGARGAGCATGAAAAGCGAAGTGTTAAGAGTTAATGAAAACAGTCCGGGCTGAGAAATCAACCCCTAGAACAGGCAAGATATCCCCAAAGTGGAGGTTGCCAGCTAAGGAATAATGATAATCTCTGTGTTCTTGTTGAGTGTTGATAATAAACACTTCACAGAGAAGGCATAAAAGAAAGAAGTGAGAAAAAATTAATTTTGCAGTGGATTCTCTCATTTGGAGGAATTTGAATGACTCTTTTTTTTTTTTTTTTTAATCTTAATGGTAGTTGTGTACTTTTATTTTCCTGCTGTTTTAAAGAAAGAAAGAGGGAAAAAGGAGCATCTGTAATATCTGGCACTCACATAATATATGTTCCATTGGCTTCATCTAATCACAAAGGTTACAAGCTGCACCGACTGTGTGAGGAGAGCTTGTAAATTTTCAAAGTTAAATAAAGAGATTAGGTTTGCTGAACATGCAAAAATCCATCATCTTTGCCAATGGAGCTCGTAAAGGCTTTGATCCACAGCTGTTTGGCCTGAAGTCTCTTGAAGGCAAGCCGATTCTCTGCGTTCTGCCAGGTACGATCTCAAAACATGCGAGCACCGAGGGAGCGCACGTCCTCAGGACTCTGAGTTTTGATTCTTTTGCATCTTAGACACCTGCATTGAAGGGACTGAGCCACAGTGATTGCACCCAAGTGCTTGGTACCCAAGAGGCAGTAGGTACCTACACTTCCCCAGAACCTTGGTGTCTAACACCGGTGCCCAGAAGGCTCCCATCCTGGCTAAGCTGGACAGACGGACACCCCTTGCACATGCCTGTGTGGGGCTGCTGTGGGGCTTTGCATGCAAGTCTCCTGAGGAATGTGATTTGAGCCTCATTTTACCATATGATGTTATGCATAAGGGCACATATATTGCTCTTCCAATCCTTTACAGAATTATCATCTGTTATAACAAAGATCACATTGCAGCTTTCATTCATGCTCTCAGGAAAGGGCAAACCAGTTATTTCAATATCTTTTTATCTCAGTTTTCCAAGGGAACAAGGCTTATGCTGTTGCCTTCTCTCTGTCAAGGCCTCTTAATAAGCTGTTCCATCTTGCTTGCACTCTCCACAGTCCCACAAATAYTTCATTCCTCTCCATGATGTTCCCATGTTCAGATGTGTTTTTTCTTTCTTCAAAGCAATCATCCATCTTACCAAACCAAGGTGTTACAGTAGCCTGGTGCTTTCTGCCTGGCAGGCCCAGGCTGCTGCTGTTTTTCATTTTGCTTTAAGCGTGGTGTCATTACTGGTGCCCTGCCTTCGGAATCTGCCCTCTTGCATACTATTATAATCAAGCTATCAAGCTATCAAGCTAATCAATACTATTATAATCAAGCTAACATGTCTTTTAATGTAAGTCCACTTTCTTAATTGCCACTGCGGTATTTGCAGTGCTGAGGTCATACGGATCCCTCTCCTTCACGGTGTGGCAGAGGGGAAGCCACTGCTAGCTCTGCCAGCCCTGCGGCGAGCCACCCTCTTCTCCCTGCTGGCTGAGCGCGGGCACCCCCAGCGCTGCTTCGCCCTCAAGGAGGTGCTTTCTGTCTCCGTGCACTCATCGCGTGGCTGGCCTCCTCCTTCTGTATTTTAACGTGTTTACAGAAAACCCACGTAGAGTTTCATTTAGTRTTTTCACACACCTACACCATCCCTAATCCTCTCAGTAAAAAAAATCATTTCTTATTCCCTTTAAAAACACTGTGTTTCAATAGCTAAATAACTTTTTATGATTTCCTTTTATTATTACCATTTAATTTCCTCCGCAAACATCTAACTCAGTTGGAGTCTTGGCAATGTTTACTTTTTTACTGTTTTCTGGCCTCCAAAATGAAGTTTTCTCTGTTGATTAGCTCTTTCTTCCGTTCCAAATAGACACTCTGCTGCACTGTCTGAGGTGGTTCTCCATTCCGTTCAGTCTGCAGCCCTTCCCTGCAAGTTTTCCTCCTTTCTGGTGATGCAAATTCCAGAGAGCTCCTTGCAACTTTTATTGAAAAGAAATTCCAAGTCTCCTTCAGTGTAAGTAGTTCTAACTCTTTGACCTAATTGGCTTTACTGATCAGTTTCTCAGATCTGCCCTTTTGCAATTGAAAATCTGACTTTCTTGGTTTTGGATATGCCTCCATTTCATCTGAAATCTGAAATGGATCAACACAGCTTGGCTAATGGCTTGATTTAGCTCTGAAATTAATGTTAATCTTTCCAATGGACRTAGAAACTTGGAACTGGCCTGTTTAAATGTTCTCCAGGGCTGAGGGTGTAAACACAGTATTATGGGCCATGGTTTCAGCTGCTTTAAATTGCCAAAGCTCCACTGGACTCCGGCCAGTCAAGTGGAGTCTCCCTTGCCTAAGAAGTCAGAGTTTTTTCAGAGTATTTTGGAAGSAACTACAGTCTCTTAAATTACTAAGAAATATTTTTTGCCATCTTTCCACAGAAGAAACTGCAATAAAATATATATTCTCACACTGTTTATAATAGCCTGCAAATTAATTTACTGTACCTGTCATAATACATTATCAGTGCCTTCCATGTGCATTACCTCACTTCAGAGCCTCTTCTGTTGTATATAGCAAATGCCACCAAAAAGAAAGCATGAYACAAGCAACCTTGGATTGATTTAACTGCGTGTGTCCAGCCCTGTGCGTCCTACTCTGCATGGGGCTGGGCTGCTCAGGCAGTCGCAGCAGGGACGAGGCAGGCAGGGAGCAGAGGCCAATTATCATATTGCATTTGATTAAGTGATAGTACAGACAACTGGATAGGAAGATTGCACCCTTAGAAARTGTTAGGTCCTCATTATTTCCCCCTTCCGTTACACTTTATCACCAGACATGTCTAAAGAGACAGGGCAGTGGAGAGGAGAGCAGAGAAGTTGCAAGCACTGGAGATGCACAAGCAAAATGCCCTGGTTACCTCTGGGGGCAAGTCATGTCTTGAGGCCAAATATGTATTTCCATAAGGTAAAGGGTGAAGCTGCTCAATGCAAATTAATAATAACAAAGCCCATAATGACTTTCTGCCAGCCACCAGCCAAGGTGATTATGGTCTGATAGCRTGTTCTTACTCATTCAGCAACAACTCAGTGCTAGCTAGCGCTGAATAACTGATCCCGCTTAACAKGCTTTGAAGTGTTTGCACGGCCAACTCCAGTGTGGTGGGATTTAAACAAACTCAGGTGCAAAGTCCAGAGTTCAGCTCTTCCCTTCCTTCCTGCGTCTTGTCACTTCAACCTGCCATGTTATCACAGGCTGCTCTGTTCACTGTATCAAATAGACTGAGAGAGCAAACACAGATTTCGGTGATTACCTGCCCCATACAGGAACACAAGTCAACAAACATCAGCCCAGGCACAAGCCACTTGATTCCTGAGAGGTATTACAGATTGCTGAGTAAAGCACAGCCACCCCATTCCTATTCTGAAGTCTCTTTAGACACGAGGCACTCTAGATGACCTGCGAGCTGGACCAAAGTCAAGTCACTGCAGTAGGTGAGGAGCAGAGACATGTGCCGAGTGACCAGTGGAGCAGGAGGAGGAAGAATGAGGGTGCAGAGAGGGCAGGAAAATGGAAGAAAGGTTGAGCTGCAGCTCCCCAGCAGCATGGGCTGACTCATGGTCTCAGTGTGCATCATGGTAASTGCGGTAGAATGGGGCTGGGCTGAAGCCAAGTGTTAGTGTTGGGAATTACATCCGTTTCCTGCCCACCCGGCCCATCTCTCCTCTTGGAAGGTGCTTGAGTGCAGCTTAGTGTTAGGGCASTTCAAGTCAAATCACTTGGAGCACTCCAACAGCACAGCCAAACCCCCAGCCTCCCGCGACCTGCCCATCCCTCGTCTCTCRTCACTCTGTCTCCTCCAGGCAGGGCTCACACATACTTTTCTAAACCCCCAGAGTGGATATTGTTCTCTGTCGCTCCTCCGTTTCTGAGGGGCAATGTGGGTTATTGTTAACCTTTAAGAGCAAACGAAAAAAACTCACTCATCTTTCTGATGAACAAAATCCCGTTCCCGCTTTGCTCATATGGGCATAAATCCCAGCTCTGTAAACACTAAGACAAAAAATGTTATTGTAGTTCATATTTGTAGTTCATATTTCATACCAGTTGTTTTCTGGGATTTTATTTTATTTTATTTTATTTTATTTTATTTTATTTTATTTTATTTTATTTTATTTTATTTTATTTTATTTTATTTTTTTATTTTTATAGTGAAGAGGCAGACACCTAAACAGCAAATTTTAGCCTGCTTGTGTGGGCTTACGTTGCTCAGTTGCCTTTTGCAGACCCTGCAGAAGCAGCCAGCAGATACATCAGGGCCTCTGAGGCCCTCAGCATGAAAAAMCACTGCCCTGTGAGGAGAACAGAGATGCCAGGGCACTGTGCTTCCAGATAGCACCTTTGTAGCAGTCTTAGAAAGCGATACTCTACACAGGCTACCCCTTTGGCCAGGATGAAAAGGCTCTTGTAGTTCAAAGCTCATGTTTTCCTCTAACCAGGTGAGACTGTGGGGAAAGGCACAAAGAGATGCCCTTGGTGTTTGGGGAAGGTAGATAATTTGGGAGAGCAGAAGAGTGMCAAAATTCATTGCTCAGTGCTGCAGGTTTGCAAGCTTGGCTGCMCAAGGTGTTTAGGGGATGTTCGTGTGTAATAGGTGAAATGGGGAATTTCAAAATCTTCGTAGCCATCGCACATTAGAAACACCCCATACCTTCCCTGTTATGCGGTGTAATTGGCATGTAGTTTATGTACATATATATATAGGGAAGCACAGTTTGTAGCATGTGTATAATTTAAACCTATGATTTTGCTCCATGCATCTGAATTGGGTTGGGGAAGGCCAGTAGAAGGCACTGGAACTCCAGCTGTGCTGGCTGTTCTGCACCAACCACCACGAGCTTGCCCCTGTCTTCAACCGTAAATTCATTTTCCCACCCAGGTGCCAGCCATGCCTGAGGCGCTCACAGCTCCCATGGATGAGCGGGGCAGCCCCAGGCTGGGGGCTCCCCAGGTGACAACAGCCGGACCACTGTCCACCAYGGGAGCCCTAGCGCGAGGCATTGCCCCCGGCCTTGGAACCCTTGGGGTACCAGGGCTCTCCATGGGGCTGCTGGGGCTGGCAGGAGGATCCGAGAGGGCGTCCRCGGTTCCACGGTCATCTCCTGTCTGTRAGCAACTCCTCAAACCTCTCCTCCYCTCCAGCTCCTGCGGGCTGCTTGTGGTTTGCAAGACAGAAGGCTTTGCAGTGCTGCTCACAGGGTCAGTAATCAGGCCCGCCTGGTTTCCACAGGTTATGCCAGACAGAGYGCTTGGAGCACAGACAAGTCCCTGCAGCAAGAGGCAGGGCGGGAGCCCACGGTGTGGCACCCRCGCCAGGGACGTGCTGGGTGCTCGGGCCGGGAGGTTCCCCGTCGAGAATGAAAGACAGCTCCTCTCATGGGTGACGGGGGCCCTGCTCTGCCTTGGGACACTGAGGTCCRTGGTGTCTCAGCGTCTGCAGGCTCACCAGGCTGCCTTGCGGATGGAGCCGTGTCATCAGTCACTGGCTTCCTCCATTGCCCTTCTGCAGTTTGCCATGCTGGCAACACGCTGCCTTTGGCATGAACTGTATTGGTGTGAATTTTGTTGTGGAAACTTGGCAGTTATCACGTCCGCGTCAGATCCTGATTGCTGTCTCAAGCTGATATTCTCTCACCTCCTAATCAGCATCTATTGCAGTATAGCTAGAGTGGCTTCCTGAAAAACAAATATTTAGATGCAGGTATTCATGCACTTGTAGCATAATTTATCTGATAAAAATTTGACTTAATAATTTAGGTCCWTAGGTCCTTAATAATTTAGGTCCAAGAAACAGTGTTAGAGGTCCCTTCCAACCTTAAGCATTCCATGATTCCGTAATATATTCCGTAAAAGCTGACATGTGCCTATTGTGTACGAAACACAACATCAAAACCAACAGCAAATCTACTTAACTCGAATCTCTTTAGTGGTTCTGTCTCTATTTGCAGGTCTGAGATGCAATGCTAAAAGATTTCTCTTTGAGATAAACTCTTGGAAAGTTATGACTCTTTCAGACAAATAGTCTGTCRGCATCACAACCACTATTGGAACTGGAAAGCAAATTGTGCGTGTTTTGTACTTCTTTGCTACCATTACTACTTCATTCCTCCATTCTTCCTCCCCTACAAACACATGATAATGCGTATATGGATCCATAGTTCCTGACCTGGAAACTGCAGTTAATGTTGGTGATAGTAAACCCTGCTAAGATCGTGCCATTTGTTGGCACCCTCAGCCAGCACCCAAAATGAGCACTGTGCTCATGGCACTGCGGTCAGGTCGAACATCTGACATCCTTGCTGACAGCGGCCCTGCTGGTTATTCCCACTGCTGCTGATGCAAGGTCAGAGGCTGCTGAACGAAGGCTTTGGGTTAGTGACTGCTGTTAACAAGACATGAGACCTCAGCCATGGCCACAGTGGCAGAACTGAGCCCTGGAGTGGTTACTGCGCTGCCGGACAACTAGAGAAGACGTGTGGTCACCCAAGGGCAGTTGACACTCATGGTGCCAGGTGAGGATCTCACTCCAGCGTAAACGATGGCTCCTTTGAAGTCCAGGCAGTGCCCTGAGCAGGCACCAAGAGCGAGATGAGGATCAAACACCAAGGAGCTGTGATCTTCCCACAAGGAAGCAAGCGCAGGGATTTGCTTTCCAAAGGCTTTCCTGCTGCTGTAGGAGCCGGCACGTTTGCTCTGCACAATCATGGGTGGCTCCGGTGATACCCAGGGACGGGAGCGGCGGTGATCAGGGCAGGCATCCACACAGGAGCCCCGGGTCATTGGACTATTTTAACGCCTGGTCTTTTCCCAAGGCTCTGCTGGGAGGTGAAGACGGTCCTTTACACACCCACCTGCTCCTTCTGTGTTCTCTCTGGCAATTATCTTTACTTCAATCCAGTTGTGTGACACACGCTAAGAACAGTTGGCTTTTTRGTTGAAGCATACTATCAAGGTCCTAGTATTTTCTCACTGAGGAACAAGATCATCCTGCTAATCTCCAAGTAGTAACCAGCCTTCACCAGTGCCTCTGGAGCAGGACTTGCCATGAACAGGGGCTGCTGGAACTGCCTGTCATAKTTGGTGTGTTTCCTTGACGGCTGCCACTGTGTAAGTGATTCAAGGACAAGACAGATTTATTCCAGCTGTCTCCAGTCTTAAATATTAGGCCACTGAAAGGGCTTTGGCTGCACTTGCCCATCCCTCAAAAGAMGACTAAATGGTGATTTTTAAAAACAAAATCAAATTAAGAAGGGAAAGGGGAGGCTCACTGCCAGGGAGATGAGCAATCTCCAGCCTTATATTCAGAGAATTATCTTTATGGCTCCTAGTGAAAGAGTCACATTCATTTGCAGATTTCAGCTTTCATTATTTCGGGTTTTTATAATGCCTGTTTTTAACCTGGAAACTTTTCTGGCTATGAGCCTAGTGACCGACATGCTACTGACAGAAGTTCTGCCTTTAGCACAACTGATTTAAGCCTTTCTTTTTCACCTACCCCAAAGGAGCTCTGGGGCAGCCCACTCCCAGCATTTTCACCAAAGTTACCTACTGCCCTAGTCTGCAGAAGTAACAATGATCCCATTCCTGGCACTAATGCCATATTTCACTTTGTGAAATATCTATTCTTTTCCTATTTAGTAGGAAAAATATCCTTTGCTGGTATTAGTAGCAAATGCACCACAAATACCTGCAGGGACATCTGCTTCCTGTCCTGAGGAGATCCCACACAAGACCATCACAAACCAGTAACAGAACAGAGCGAATAAACCCAATCACATCATTGCTTTGTGGCACTGGCAGTTGGACAACATTGCAGTCTTCTCTCTAAACTCCTTCCTAATAAAATCAGATCCTTCTCACAAACATCACACTTAATTGTCTTCAGTACAAGGTACTGCAAATTCGAGGACAGTGTCAAATTACTACTGTTTGTATTCATTTTGTTTGTTAGATTTAATATAGATCAGTGGTTTCCAAACTTTCTGGACCAAGGACCAAGCTGGACCTTTTTTTATCGTTAAACTGCAAGAGCTACAGCTCTGTGAAGCATGGGCACATGACATACCATGGCTTTCCTCAGGCTCATGTTTTGGGAACGGTTTTGTTAGCTCAGGAGCATGGAAATAYCTTTGTTTTTACTTTGAAAAGAGGTCAATATTTGACCACTGTACGGTGTATGCATTTCATGAGGGTTGTCATTCTTACAGTAGGTAGCACTTTGGAAACTGAGGTGCTATTGCACATACGAAATACTTAGTTACAATCATTAGYGTATGTTACATAGGAGAGATTCTGACATTATTTTTAAGGGTAGAGCTCAAAATGCAGTACAAGGCAAGAGGTGAGTGAAGGTCCATGGATAACTATGACACATTCTGCAAGGGTTCAGAGCCTCACAACAGCAGCTGTGAAAAACAACACGGAGGACCAAGAACAAGGGAGTACAAATGGAGTACAGAGCAAGGGCAATAATCTTTCTTTGCAGATACTATGTGGAACACAGTAGGTATTGATTTCCCACTATGGTTTTGAGATGCACAATTTCTGCTATTTTGCCATTTCCTTGAAGCACTGCTTTGGTTATGGATCGTTTGGAGCAGCTAACATCCTTGTGCTGCACCTGAGAGTGCCAAAGAGCCTGCCTGGGTGCGTGCTCCTTGTATGGGCTCCCTGTGAACCACAGTAAGCCAGACATATTGCATCAGGAGTAGCATAATAGAATACAGCAAAAACAGCACACTCCGTAAAATTCTTTCTATAAGGCAACTTTACTGGAACTCATTTTCTAAATCCGCTTTTTAGAGCTGAAGGGCATGAAATATCAATCTCTTTCCTTTAATTTGAAGATTTCAAAGGAAAAGTTATTGCGATGACTCAAAGGCTGTAAATATCCCAGCATGAACTTTCCTAGAGAGGTTAAAACCTGTAAGGGAGGCTTCATTCCAGAAGGCAACAGARTATTTCTCTGTCTCAGCTGGGACGCAGGGAAGGATGGCTAATTGCTGTCTTAAAAGCTATAATCACAGTGAGACTGGGATATAAAGATTTACCTTGCTTTTAACATTTCCCCACAATCACTTAGGGTCAAAGTTGGCTAATTTTTGTGTATGAGTGCAGGAGAAGGCAAACAAAAAAAGAAAAAATGGTCTTTGCCACCCATAGTGGGTGACCATAGCTGAATCTTTGCTGTCCCCGAGGCTTGACCACTGCTGGCCCTCAGGATTCTCTAGGCCCAGACGTTTCTGCATTGGCTGCAGGATGTGGCTAGTGGAAACAGCGCTAGCTAAAAGACGGTTCAGAAGCTCATGTAACCCTGCATTGGCAATGCCATTTTCCAACCCTGTGCGAGTGGTGCTGACCCTATGCAAGCTCAGATTTGTATAATGGGCCACGTCTGAATAATATAAATGAGGTTCCAAATATGAACTTGTAGGAAATTTTCATTGTAACTTGTCATCCCCAACCCTGTGTGTCTGTATGGCTGAGCTGCCCAGTTTGGGAGACTGCAGACAGCAGCAGCTCACAGGAACGAATGGTAAAACCGCAACAGGAGATCACCCGTAACCTTCCAGCTGCGATGCCATGGGGAAAGGGCACGAGGATAAATGGTCCTAAGAGCTCTTCTGTCTCAAGCTCACACCTGGTGACGTTCCTCACGGTGCTAGAAATGACACGCTTTGTTTTGGTTTCAGGAGATAGGCTAGACAGTCTCGCTGCCATTTCCCCATCCCAAAAGTCAGGTGACTGATACCATTTGCAGGCCAATTTACGGGTCAGCAATGCCACGCTAACGCAAGCTTCAGATACACGCAGAAGCGAGGCCTGGGTGTGTTTTCCTTTGTTCTATTAATAAACACTGAATAGCTTTGATTTAAATGTCTCTTCACACTGTGCAGCAGCGTCAGGAGGAAACCGTGCTGCTGGCCAACCTTCAACATCAAAGTGAAGGTGTCTTCCCTTAATTGGCAGGTAGAGCAGAGAGCAGGTGACAAGACGCGGCTGCTTTGAAGATAACAAAGAAAATCACAGCTCTTCATGTTAGGCMAACGCCTTCCACGTTACCTCCTCATGACTGTTTGGTTGAGACGGCAAACAGGAGAGAAGCCTTCTGCTTGGACAGCTAAATCCCAACTATCCCCATCCTCCTGCCTCTGGAGCACATGGAAGATGTTGCTGAAACCCAGTTGGTGTTGGAGCTATAGGGGGACAATTTCAGCTTTCCTGCCTTGGGCCTCAGGCTGCCTGAAAGGAATAAGCTGTTTGTTTTCCCTAGGATGAGAAACAGCAAGTACTTTATGTATTACGACAGCAAGTAATTCTGTGCATATATATGAACGCTGAGATTAATCAAGAGAAAACCTTGATCAATCAAATCTAGATAGAGCCTCTATATGCAATTTTCCTAAGAATTAACTATCAATACAATGTATGAAAAGTGAGTTAGCCATGGAAAACCTGTGCCTTTTACTTACATTAGATTTAATTCATCTCACCTCTAAAAGTATGCAATCAAAATTCTTTCTACTATTTGGGTATTCAGTCTGAGCTTTTTGCAAGACTGTTATGACTAGCAGGTAAATAGTGCAGCTTCGGATAAGGCTCACACACATGCGGACTATCCTAATCCCCATGGATGGACATGGTTCAAAGACTGGTAGAAGTTATCTTCAGACGACAGAGAGCAAGAGCACTGTCTTGAGGCACCGAACCACACTTTTGCTGGAGGAGCATTCTGCTGCTCAGGACTGCTTTGACAAACCTTTTACTTTTGAAAAACYCTTTACTTTTTAATTCTAGTTATAATCTAGAGAATAATACAAAATGGAGGTCTTGGATTTGATTTTCCAGGTACAGTTTGTCCCATTGCATGAGGCACTTTTGCCACAGAATAATTAGCATAAATTCTTGAGCAGAAGTTTTAATTAAACRTTGCAACACTTTCCAGTTGCGTATCTGCCCCATTAAGGATCCGATTCTGTTGCTGTGAACTCAGGTAGAAAACCTAAATTGTTATGGCTCAGGTGCTGCAATATATAGATGTTGTTCAGTCTTGTATTCTGTTCTTATGCTGTATACCCCTTCATAAGAACYAGGCCACCTTGTGAAGACATACCCCGGTGCCTGTTACACTGACAGGTAGCTATGCCTATTTTTAAGACAGATTTTAAAACTGCTCCTGCGGTCACCATACGGAGAAGTTCTGAAAACGTTCTTGGCTCTTCACGTTGCGCAGGAGCCCCCCCATGCAGAGCACTCACCTGCCCAGGCTCTGCAGTGTGTCAGAGCCTGAAATAGCGGACAGGAGTAATCACACTGCATCAGACACTGCCGGGGAATCTAAATCAGTATCTTCTGAACTGAAAACTCTGTATTTATTTTGCTTTTTTTTCCTGCAAATTTGCCATGAGTTCCTAATACTCGTATATTTTAAGTGCTGGTCGTGTTCTTGAGACTGAAATATTCTTTGCAAGCCTGGAATAATGGCAGCAGGAGCACAGAGCCAAAATCTTGCCAATGTCCAGTAATTCATTTGATTTATAGCATTATATGGTATTTACACACAGTAGATCTATATGATGAGACCAAAGGTTGTGGTATAAAAGTTATAGTGTAACTCATACCAACACACATTATAATGTAACTCAAACGTCAAATACAGAAGGAAAACACATAGCTGATTAAGTGGAGGTAATGACCATTTCACTAGGATTCTTGCCAGACTGAGATGTCCTAAAATAACATCCATGGGTATTGACTCTCTGCTCACTTACTGGATTAACATAGCTAAAAATGAGAGAAAAGGGAAAATAAGATAAGGTGGAGTGGCTCTTTGTAGCAATTAGCACTGCACAATGGCTGGTGTTGTTTGGCAAGAGCAGCCTGGGGAAGGGAGACCCCACGGCTGCGCCTTCACACCGCGCGGCGCGGGGGTTTCGGTGTCGGTGAGAGCCTCTTGGGGCTTCCCACGCAGAGCTGAGCCCTGCCGACTGCACGTGCCCCATCCGGCTGACGGCAGCGCCCTGGGGAGCCTCTGTGCAATTAGGTGCATTTCCAGATTAACTCGAGCAAAGAAATAAAGCAATTTGCTGATATTCTGCAACGCCTTTCTTGAAATAAATGGAACAGATGCCACCTTAGGGGCTGACTTTTATTGATTGCTTTATAAGGGATGCGCTTCTTTTAAAAATACACTCTCTGCACGGGCCTGCTGACCCGGGGAATTTAAACCTTATTATTCCAGTTTAAACACTTGCCAGTGCCTAGACAGTTAACAAAGCTAAGGCCTCTCCCAGCTGAACACCAGATTCCCTGGGGAATCCAATCAGGCTACTTTATTCTAGTCTTTGGAAAGTCAGGTCAAATAGCTGTTTGAATGGTAATGATCTCCATGTGAATTCCGGCTTTGATAGCAATCACTGGTATCCTCTCAGCTTCCAGACAGACACACTAATTGCACTTCTTCTGTCACAGACAGGGCCATGCTGCTCTTGGGCTGCTGAGGGTTTGKTTTTTTTTTAATAATTCACTCTTGATCTTTTAATAGGAAAATAAAACAAATGAGATTCCCACTGTCAAACTGATAATTAGTCTCGCTCTCCACTTACCAGAAAAGAAGGAAGTTGTGACTAAAAGATACTGTCTGTATCTGGAAGACTGAAGTTGGGAGAGACCTGGAAGAGCTCTGGAGTCATTTGAGCTGCCGTGTTCACGGGTATAGTATAAAGAGCAACACAAGCACAGGATCTCATGAGGGCTGGAGCGACCCTGGAGAGTTTCTCAAGACCCTCCAAGGGCCAGAGGGCACCGTCCTTGCCTATCAGACAGCCACTAGAGCCACGGAGGACGAGTGGCAAGGGGACATTCAGACTGACACCATTTGCACTTATTAGCTTCCATTCACAGCCTTAAAAAACAGCACCAGTTATTTAAATTGTTATGGTTATGGCTTCTCCCAGCAATGTTAAATTTTGTTCACTTTTTCAAAATTATCTAGTTGTTTCTTACAGTATTTTCTTTTGTAGTTGGCGCCATTGAACATGTTCATAGTACTGTGCCTAATCTTCTCTGAACAATTACAGCAAATAATTTCTTTCCTCAAGAAATACTGGAAAACCTGCTATAATGCCAGAAAAAAATCTTTTAAAGGGGTAAAAATGGATATACTTTTCCCTTTTTGTCTGCTCAATGAGTTCCCAGACCACTAAAATCACTTCTGAAATAACTATTCTGGTGTAGCTTCCAAGGAGCATTTTTACTAGGCCTCTGTGGCTGGCTTCTACCACAACTCCTTAAGAACAATGCTAATACATTTCTGCTTTAAATTAAGTGGCTGCTTACAAGCTTTACATAAGGAGGACTTCAGTAAGACTGAGCATGGTTCGAAATCTTATCCTGGAGGAAAGGGCAGTTGTGGGGTACGCGGGCAAACTCAGCCTACCAGGCTACCATCCTACCAGGGGTATTCCCTGTGCCACAAGGGTCAGGTCTTGCTCCCCAGGGTCACGTGCTGCTCCTGGGAGGCTGGCTGTATTCGTCTGCCTGGAAGGAAGGATCACAGAACACACAGCAGGTACTTCACACTGCAGGTACTGCCCCGTACATACAAGGGTTTGGAAGGCATGAGCTTCCCCAGCACTGGGTCTGCCTTGGAGGAGCAGCAGTTTTGTTTTCCTTGGTGCTCCGGAGAAAAATTCCAGACATGTTGTAGAGACTTACACTGAGATCGCTGAGATGATTGTTTATAATAAATATATTAGGGAATGTGTATGCTGAATGTTTACTAACTCATGGTGCTGCAGTACCTTACTTGGAGTGAATTGGCTGTAATTCAAGAAGTGTGGAGACAGAGGGCAGAACAGATCGCAGTGCCCTGTTGTTTCACCTACAGCAACATCCTGMAGAGCAGCTGAAGGCCCATGAGGGCAAAAGCCCCCAATGAAATCTTTCCTGGGCTGGCAGACGGGGCGGTTTGGAAAGCGTAGGTGTCCCCGATTCACTAAAACCCATGACCTAAATAGGGGCAGGATCATAATTTCAGATTTTCTTCTGGGGCTCCTGCGCATTGTCTCTGTCCCCAGCTCAGGATTCAAGGGTAGGAGGAGGGCAATGCATCCTGCCAGCCATCTGTGGTACAAGCTGTGCCTTGACTCTGCTGGGGTTTCACACACGTGTTTTGCTTATGCCACTGTTAAAAAAAAAGGAGAGAGCAAGCAAGGAAGAGAAATAAACAGTCCTTTGTCTTTTTAACAGTGTATAAATGAATTTTAGCTTCCGACTTAGTCAGCCTGGAAGCAACAGAATACTCTGGACATTTACTTTCTTAGTCATGGATTTCTTCCCTGAAGATTTTGTTCAAATTAAAGCAACTTCTCGCCCAACCGTCTGTGCTGAATAACAGTGGCAGATGGAGAGAAGAAAATCTGGATTTTTTTGCTTTCAAGGAACCACAAAAGCTAATGAGGTAATGTTAATGGTTGTGAGGCTGTAGTTGAAAGAGGTCTCCACACAGCAAGTGCCTTATTTCCTCCTTCTCTCGAGGGCGCAGGGAACAGAATATGAAAGCAATGCAGCTGAGTCATTATGTCAGGCAGATATCCTTGTGCAAAATTATACACCGCGCTTGGGGGTAAGGGATAATTTTACTTTTATTTGTTCCTTTTAGAGCAGCTAATGCCACTGAAGTGGTGCCTGAGTTAATGGCTCACACTCCAAAAACAAAGAAGTTCTTTAAGATGAGATTAATACATTAAAGATCTTTTAAAATATGATTAAGACGTCTCAGAGCATCAATAGGATGAAGCCCATTTCTCTGCCCACTTTGCACTTGCAGCAATTTATCTTTGAGGTGCAGTATTCTAGCCACACATAGCAGCAAATGTTATTTCACTGATAAAAATCCCCATTTCAATAATCATTCTGCTGTGTCTGTGTTTCAGTGGATTTTCCTAGGGGAGTGTGATAAGAAAGCCTTTACCCTCTCCATGGGTCAGACAACATTTGTGACATCTCTCTATGATATGGTAAATAATTAAGCCTGGTAGACATAGTTAAAGTAAGATTTTCTTGGACATTTTCTGACCTCTTTGGACACGGTGCTTTCTAATGGATGAAGCTTTCACCATTAATAAGCATTTTCTCTGTTGTTTCCAAAAGAACCATTCATTAGATTAACAAAACAACAGTCAGGAGCTAATAAAGGTCCTCTCAGCTCAGCGAGAGAGAAGGACATGTTAATGCCTCAAGGCAAAATGTCATTTAAACTGAAATGTCAGAACCGGTCACAGGGACTTTGACCTGTAATTGTGGCCGGAGAGTTCAAAAGCGTGAGAGCTTCCTAGGGAGGAAAAGGCAGCAGATTTGCCAGGGCATTCAGGGCCCACAATCAGGATTATCAAAGGAGCTGGTGGGCGCTCACCAGCACCCCATTGCTCCCAGCGGGAGCAGAGCCCCGGAGAAGGGTCCCCGTGGCTGCTTGGGGGAACAGGATTTCGAGGGGGGTTTCGGAACCCCAGGGCTAGACCCGCCTGCGGAGGCCCCCCGAGAGGCCCTCTGAGGAGCTCCAGAGGGGAGCTGGGGAAACCAAAGGAAGGATGAGAAAAGAGTCACTCCTTCCTCTGTGCATGCAGCCGCAGAGCATAATAGCCCAGTATGTTCCAATTTGCTGGATGTTAAAGGTTATATGGCATCTCTTATCACCGGGGGATTTAAACCCGGAGGGTTAAGGCCAGCAGTTCCCATGAAATAAGCACTGAATGGAATTTGCATCCCAAATTCAAACCAAATTGAACATTAGTAATATTTTAGCATACATTAGGCTAATGAGCCTGAAGTCCTCCAATGTGTAAAATAAACCTCATCATGAAAATCCATCCTGTTCCAGGGTAAAACGTGAACACAAAGGAAAAGAAAGATTTAGAGAAACTGCTACTTAATTTTAGTTTAGCCTGAGCATTTCCACTTGCACTGCAGGTATCATGCACAGTGCCTAGAAGTAAATAAAGCATTCATGTTTCATTTTGCGAAATATGTCATATCCAAAAGCTGTTTTCACTAGCCCCATGCGGAGATAGTGGTCCAGTCCAAGGTTAAAGACGAGACCCCTGTCAAACTGCTTCCTACAGTAAGAAACACAACCGTCACCAAGTCTCCCAAGCACCTACGTGTCTGCCACTGTTCCTTAAATGTGATGCTTACTTTTCTAAGGCTCTATCACTAAATGATAGCTGGCACAGACACATTAAACCACCTCTCCTCTTTGTGTTATCTTTAATCTGCTAGTTGGGCTCCTGCTTCTCTTGTCAAAAGAGATGGGAATGGCCGGAACTTCCTCTCGGGTAATGTGCAGCACGGAAGCGAGCTCTGTTCCCTGCTTTCCTTTCTGCTTCCTGCTCTCCGAGCGTGCCGTGGATGAGCGTGGCCGGCCCCAGGGCAGCGTGCTCCGGACGAGACCCRGTCGTCCTGTGCTTCTGGGAGGCGCACGGGGAGCTGCAGCTCAGCCCAGCGAAGGAGGGGGCATCCCGAACACACAGCCCAGTGCACGCGTTCCCTTCTCTGGGGTTTGCAAGACGTGCCTTGGATGATTTCCTCATTCGCTCTGTGACCGACAGATATTGCACAAAGACCACAGGCGATGGCCTTCTAATAGGCTTTACGGATTTCAGTCAATCCGGCGTCTGCTCTTCATGCCCAGTTTTGCTAATTAGAGTTGTGTCTCGGTAGCTACCGTGGGTATTTAGAATTATACTCTACATCTTAGCAACCTACCAAGAACGTAGATGTGTGTATCAATAWAAAAAAACTACAGATATTTCTGAGTGCAGCAATTATAAAATCGCAGAAGTGTCAGTTCAAGGATTTACATTTAACCAGATGCTCGTTAGTTTGTAATAAAACTTTCTGTGTGGTTGTGACTCTTGAGGAAACAAATTGTTCATTCTTGGTGATGATATGCCCTGGAAAGCAAAGTCTAAATACAAAGAAATCTCATATTTTCCAAGTCTGGCTTTGGAAATAGTAAGTGTGGTCATGTTTCAGCATGCTGCAGCTTAGTCCATGTGCAGAAGTCTTGACAGTGAAAATGTTTGTGTAAAACATCATACTCATAAATATTCTGAGTGGAAGACCACGTTTGGATGCAGATTGCACTTTCCTCCTAGATTCGTTCTATTTTAAAAGGCTTTGGAAGGTTTCACCCCCTTCACTGTCCCTCCCTGTAACACACACAGGCGATTTCCCCAGGATTTTTGCCTGTAATGAGAACGGAGYGTATTTTCCATGGTGCGACAGATGGTGCTTGTGAGGGCTGCACATGCAGGAGGTCCCTAATTACAGCTTTAAACCTGGGGATGAGAAGCGGCAGGCACAGTCTGCTTGGTGCTCACATCGTGGACGGCGAGGCGGGCTGCACGACGACCTTCCCAAGCGCACGGCTCCTCAGGGAGCTCCTAACGACAAGAGGCAGTTAATTCAAAGCTAATTGAGAAATCTCTTTGCAGCCTCCGCACAATAAAACAAGGTGTCAGACCTCAGCTGGCGCTCGCGCCGTGGCAGCGGGGAAGTGGCCAGAACCAGGCTGCAAAAGCTGCCACCCCGTTCTTACTCCAGACAAAGCGCCCTGCACCCTTCCACGCTCATGTTTTCCACAGCACCTCATGAATAAGCCCTGCCAAGGGCCAGCGCCTGTAGCCATGAATAGAGATGAATCTTACAGCTCAATAAAGGCTGCTGCTTTAACTAGAAAAACAGCCTTGCACATGCAGGGGACACATACGCGTGGTGCTCAGAGCAGGTCGATGGGGCTGCAGCTCTTACCCTGCATCGAAACACGTCTTCTTAGGAYGCTGAATAAGTTGGTCCTGCTCTTCTGCACCACTGCACGCTAAGCTTCAGGGGAGCCCCGTGGTCTTCTTGGACAAGGGGCCATGGGTACAAGTTGAAACACAGGAAGTTCCATGTCCACGTGACAAAGAACTCCTTCATTGTGAGGGTGACAGAGCCCTGGMACAGGCTGCCCAGAGAGGCTGTGGAGTCTCCTTCTCTGGAGATCTTCCAAACCCACCTGGATGCCACCCTATGCCACGTGCTCTGGGTGTCCCTGCTGGAGCAGGRGGGTTGGACTAGATGGTCTCTAGAGGTCCCTGCCAGCCTCAACCGTCTTGTGACTCTGTGATTCAGTCTCCACCAAGGGATCAGCTCCYCTCCTTCACTAGGCCTTCACTGCTTTTCCCAAAGGTCTCAACTTTTGGGAGACGACTCTCAAACATGTGTCCAAAATATGAGATCAAAGGGATTTTTGTGCCAGTTTCAGGAAAAAAATGACAAGGTCTGATTAGTATCTCCTCTTCAATCTGTGGAAGTCATAGCCACCTTCCATGTACGTATTTGACCTGGAGTCRTCAGCACTTACACAGCAGAGAGCTTGCTCAGTCTGAGCCCTTCTCCTCATGGCCTGATGGTGGCTGCAGCTCCTGGGTTCTGGGARTTGTTAGCCACCTTTCCGGGCATCTGGTCAACCCATGTGCTCCTCCACAGAGGTCGAACCTTGACCCATTCTCTTTGCTTGTTTTGGAAAACATAAATTGGAACAACAGCTCTAGAGCAAGATTTTTTACTCTTTTTGAGGAAGCCAAGTATTCCTAACTCATGAATGAGTCTCAGCTACTGTATACAGATGAAAGGACTCTCTTTGCTTTCACTGGCTGCAGATCTGTCCCTCTGCTTCCACTCAAGTTATTGTCTGGACACCAAGTGTTTCATAAACTGTGAAGAATAATCTAAGAAATAGCTGAACCCAGTCACATCCTTATTTTCTCCAGACTCATTCTCTGGCTAAATCTGCTAAGTTAGAGAATTATTCATGTCCTCTATATACATATTGACACAGATATTCCTAAATAAGAACATTGTAAAAAACACTATGGCAAATTGTAATCTTTATGAAACTGAGGGAAATGATTTTTTTTGAAGTTTGTAAATCCTTAAGAACATGATGAAGAGGATTTGCAATGCTGGTAGATTCATCAAATTCCTACCCTAACAGAGGAAACCAAATTAGCCATGAAAGCAATATCGCAGACCTGAAGAAAAGTCCATCTCATCAGAGAGCTGTGGAAATGAACAGAAAATTAATCTGCAGGGCGCAGAAAGCGTGAGATTAGCTCAGCGGAACAGGAAGATTTAATTAAAGACATCTACAAACCAAATTGCAAAGCATGYAGTACTCCGCTTTTGAAGAGCTTGGGAAAGAGTGCCACTAGCAGAAGGTGGAAGGAAGGCGCGCGAGCCGGGGAAGAGCGAGGACTGCCCGTCGTCTCGGCAGCGGAGTTGAGGGCTGCACGCTGCCTCGGGGAAGGCTGGGGCTCGTGCAGGGTGGAGGCAATTTGGGGTGGAAAAGGGCAAGTGAGGTGAAGGAGCCTGTTCTTACCTGAATTTTAGGTGTATTGCTGTCACCGTAGGGCCAAGCCAGCTCTCTCAAGGCTAAAGGAAAGCACCTGCAAAAGCGAGTAGCAGGATGTATCACAACAGCATTTGGCTCTAAGAAGAAAATATGATCGAGGGTCGTATTTCTTTCCTAGCTGAGAAGAGCAAGCTGCTTGCTCTCAGCCCAGTCAAGAAGAGCGGTTGTTCCCTACAACAGCAGGAACTGATTTGTGCATTTGGAGAGCACGGAAATTAGATGTTAACCTTGCCTAGTCCTCTAGGATCTGCTTGTGCAGTGATTTGCAATGATGATTTTCTTGAGACTTAACGTTATGACTGATGTGACAGCATTTCAGTGATGTCTGTATGCAGAATACTTAGGGACACCATTTTGTATCATTTTGCACACCGGTTTGCCGGTAATACTTTACAGAGCTAAATTCTGCAGAACTCATTCCTCCCTGGGAGCTCAACTCCTTAAAACGAACGGCAGCTTCACGCCCTTCGTCTGCACSGCCCCACGCAGGCACGCTGCGACAGGAGTCGAGCGTTTCTCCACAGCCCCCGGGAGCGGGAGGGCCGCGGGGCCGGGTGAGGCACATGTCGGGGTGCAGCCCCTCTTGCAGCAGTGAGCTCTGCCAGCAGCAGAACGGCTGCAGGTCATTGCAGCCGTGCCCCTTCCCGAATGGCTTGTGCCGTGCGGACAGGCGCACGGGGAGCTCGGGGAAGGAAGATGACCCTGCCAGTGCTTAAGCACGAAGCAGCGTGTGGGGAGCTGGCCGGGGCAAATCCTGCCTTACTTCAAGCTCAGTCACCAGCTGAGCTTATGAGCTGAGCTCCACTAGGTCTTCAGATGACACTCTAGCTCAGGTATAAAAGAACAGTGTAGCTGCTGTGTAAGCGAGGAGAGAAATGGCCTGGTGATTCCTTTCTTTCTCACTGCTATTTGTTTGAGCTGTGAAAAACAACTCAGAAGGCAGAGCAGTGCATGTAAATGCAGTACCAAGGACACAATGGCTATAGGAAGTGAAATGCTATCTACCTGAGCCAAACAGCGGGCTGAATAGCTGACTACTGGGGAAATGAGCTGTTTCATTTTTTACCCTGAGAAAGCAAATTGGATTTCTGTACATTTCCATTTTCCAAGTTTGTTGGGCCCAAATAATCTTAACTTTCCCAATCTGTGGAAGCTTTTGTTCCCAATGTGCTGTGTTATCTTGCTGCCACTGCTTTTAGTTCAATAGATTCCACTCGTTTAAGCCCGGCAGATCAAAATGGGCTGTGTTTTGCCTGGCTGACAGAGTTCACCTTAAGCAGATGATAATCATCATTGTAAAATGGATGTGCCTGTGTGTATGTGCATGAATGTAAATGAGATCAAGAGGAATAGGTACGCAGCCAAATAAAAAAAAAAAAAAAACAAAAAAACACACCAACAGGATCTTTTTGAAAACAACTCAGAGGAGCCAGAGGCAATTTATACTGATGATTAAAATTTGAGGAGATGGCACATCACGTGTCAAGCAGAGAAAATGTGCAAAAGGAATGAAATGACAGTGTCAGACTCTGTAAGTAGTTGGCACACGCTAGCGAGGAGGAGGAGGAGGAGGATTGGTGCCAGGCTCATGGGCACRGTCTGCCCGAAGGGCACCAGGAAATGCTGATTTCCTGCCCTGCAAGTCCCAGCTGCTCGGCTCGGCTGGCACGGAGCCCGGGGCAGGCTGCGCTGTGCCGGAGCCGCCTGCGCTGCACCGCGCGTGGGARCACCCCCCACACGCGCCCTGCAAGAGCGAGCGCGTTTTGGTGCTCTCCTCATCCTCCGCCGGCCTGGCTCCTTCATTCCCTTTGACGTAGTCACCTCCCGCCTCGGGCTCTTCTCGCACACATCAAAACAAACCCCCTCGCAGACGGGTTCGGTTTCAGCAGCTTCTTTGGCTTCTCCACTTGAAGACGTTTGAATTTCCTGTCATTTTGGGTGCTGCCAGAAATTTGCTCTGTTTTTCATTTTTTTTTYCTCCCCCTAAACTTGTAATTAAGCCAGCATCGCGGTTCTTTGTAAAAAAAAAGGCTGCTTTAAAGAATCTCTGCAGATGAACAATAGAAGTTGTGCAGATGGTGCCCTGCAGACTTCAGTTCTCTGAAGGTTCATCGAAACGTTGCAGGAATTCAAGCCTATGCATGATGTGTATGTCCCCTTTCTACTTCCAGACACTCTTGTGACAAGTTATGGGCAAACAACAAATTTTGATCCTATGAAATACCACTAAAAGGCTTATTTTTTTGGGTAGAACTTTCCCCAGTTCCCAGYTACAAAATTCCTTTTTTGCTTCTGCTAACATTTTCAGTTTTTCCCCTGCACATTGCATTCAACAAGGAATTCCTGCGAGCCACAGGATCTCCACTCAAATACGCGCCATGTGTTACTTTCACCCATTGTCAGGTAGAGATTATCAGGAAGACCAGCACGACACAGAAACACCATTAATGAAAGACTGCTGCTTCCTGTCACGAGCAAGATAAAAAAGCCATCAGTTGTGCCATCACTGTGATGGGAAAAGGAAAGCCCATCCACATTTTGCAATGGCTGAGACGGGTGCAGAGACAAAGATTTGTGCATTAATCAGTATCACAACAAAAGGCTGTGGGATGGGATGGAGCAATGCCATAACAATGTCCTAAATAAGTCTGGAAAACATTTCTGTTCCTCTTCAACATTAGGCAACGTTTGGATGAGACGTTGCGCAATGTGCAGCTTAGACTTCAGATCTGAGGCTGGACTGAGATTAGAGTTCTGCACTGGCAAAAATCCCAAATCTGTACTGCCAGATTTCACCCAAAAAGGAAAACACCTGGAGAATCACTGATCTTGTGAGATTCCTGCCACGCTGACAAGCAGAAAACCTCCTATGCTTTCTTTTATTTTGGTCTATATCTAAGTGAGAATCAAGCAAAAAAAAATAAACCGAAGCCATAAAGACAGGAATTTCTGACCCTCATCCAGACATAGTCTTTGCGGGGGAATTGTACGGAAAGAGCATTTAAAACCTGGAATTTGTGATTTGCTTTGTAAAGCAAACTGTGACAGCTGGGCACTTCAGAGCTGCAGCTGAATTTCCCCCAATTAAAATTCTTCTAGTGCAGATCTGTTGTTACAGATCGGAACATTTTTTGAGATTAAAAAGTTGTTTGAGTAAAAATGGCCTATAATAGTACAAAATGCTTGTGCATAAAGAAGTGCACATATTTATGCATATTTAAACCTATAAAGAATAATATAAACAAACAGACATTAATAGCATTTCATATGGAATACTAACTTCAGCYGTAATTGCTCAGTAAATTAAGTATATTGGTAGCACTTTTAAAATATTGACCCTGCTTTCGCAGCATTTTTTTAGAAAGGCGGCTCTAAGACATAAGATTAGAGAGGAAGGTCTCAAAAGATCACCACTAAGCTTCTGTTGCCTGCACAGGTACCATCAGTGCGTTGTGGCACAGCCTATACTGTTGCCTATAAACAACTCCGTCTCATTGTGCACATTATTTTYCACAAGTTTTGATTTAGGCAGCTAGATAACTGTTTTAGCCCAGAGCTCTGCGAGCGATGCAGTCTCTTAATGACACTCAAGTATTAGTTCAGAGATGATATCATAAAATTAATTACATCCCCTACAAGACCCCCTCAATGTTAATTTTGACGGCTGTCTCATTGATTGCCTGCTCAGCTCCTTACGGTGCTGGCTGGCCTCGGTCCCTGCCCCGGCTAGCTGCCAGTCTCCAAGCGGCCGCGCATCAGGACGGGTCAGGATCAGCACGGGGACGGGCAGGCTCCGCTGAGCTCAAAGAGCGCTTCGCTGGGACAAAGATAATACGTCTGCTGGGTTTCTTTTCATGAGGCAGTTATCTTGCTCAGGATGGGTATATATGGGAGACTGCCTCTGTGTTCATGGGGGTTAGCACTGGAACCTCACGGCTTGACAAAGTAGAGGAGAAACCGGCAAAGAGGAAGAGGCAGAAAACAATGAAAGAGAAGGGAGAGACTCGTTAGYTGGATTTTCCTGTCCTCGCACCTCTTCAAGGTCTAAGCTTGCCCCTCTTCCCTGGCCGCAGGGACGTCTCTGCCATGCACCAGGTCCCACTGACTGTTCTCCTGGCTCTCAGGACGTTGGGCATCCATCCATCGGGCTCGGCTGCCCATGGAGAGCACCGGCTCGCGGCCTCCAGCTTCCCCAGTCTGGGATTAATCGCAGKCTAACAAGCCCTAATGTTTTGCAGGCCCCGGCTGGCTCTCAGCAAGCAGCCCTGGCCGCTCTGCTGGCAGTGCAGGTGTCTCGGCCGGGGTGCCCCACATCTGGCCTCCGCTCGCCAGTGCTGCCCCACGGCCCAGCAGGCACCGTGTGGTTCACCTGCTTTGCACTGATTGCATTGTACAGTAATGTCACATTATGGGGTTATGTCACATTATGGAGGGGCTTCAGGTCCACTCACTATCAATATTAAAGTGTCAGTTAAGAGACACCCCATGCCTTATGTCTCAGCTTTGTGCAGTACCCAGTGCATGTTCCAGATTCTAATTTCACACAGCTTCTTCAAAATTAACTCCCTCTCTAGCCATGGAAGCATTGCAGTASCATATCCAACCCTTAGATCACTTCACAAAAGAAATATTTTGACCTTTACACTGTTAAATGAGATGAAAATGCTTATTTCTTTGCGCACACTTTCTGCTTTTCCATCACTAGCATGGATGGGTTCCTGCAGTGTGGTGAAACCTTCCGAACGAGCTGCGGAGCTCAAGCTGGCAACTTGAAAGCCGAGCTGTTTAATTGCACAGGCATCCGGACAAGGGGGAGTTAGAGAGGAATGGGCCGAGCAGTGSGTGACTGTCCTGCAGCACCCTCAGTAAACCTGGGCATCACCTCATCCTTTCGATGTGGGAACCAGTGTGGTGAGCTGCTCTTGTAGCTACCCAAGCAAACAGGAGAAGGAGAGCTCCCACTTTGTTAACCCCCTTAGTATGCAGTGGTCTTAATGAACAACATGGGTTTTCTATTCACCCTTATACGTTTAAACTTCAGCCTTCGTCTCATTCTGTATGGAGAATCCCTACAGCTCATTTTTCTCTTTACTATTGTGACAATTTTTCCAAAATATTAATTGAAATCTGAATTAGAACCTGATTGCAATCTAAATTGAATAGAGGAGCTGTGACTTTCCAGTTTTCTGCAATCATAAAATTATATGGCTGAGAGAGCTAAATCTAATTGTTTATGTGTATATGTGTATGTTTCAATGTCTTCCTGTTTCTGCAGTTGGTTTTGTATTCTAATAAGCCCAAACTCAGGAGGCATTTCTAATCAAATAGCTACAATTTCATGTCTGATTATGGATGCATATTTGTAAAAAGAAATAATCTGAGAAACAACTGGAGGCGCATTTCTAAATGATATGTATCTAATTTCTCCCAGCTGATAGCATTTTCAGCATTGCTTGGCTCTATTAGATTTGCATTCAGCACACAGCTTAAAACACTAGTGGCCTGAGAGAATGTGTTACTGTTCCTACAGCCGAGATATTAAAAATGTCAGCAATGGGATTGATATTCATCACTATAAGCTGCAATTGGTGATGAAGCCCCAGCAACACTGGGTTTGTCCCAGATCATTCAGTGAATCGCTTGGTCTCCTGCCTGTTGTCCCAYTAAAATTACGGAGAATCATCTGGAGAAAATATATAGAAGGGAATCAGGAGTCTGAGGACCTRTTTTCAAGCAGCTGCTGGATCTTGCGAGGTGCGAAAGGCAGTCATGTTGGAAAGGCTGTCTTCGGTGTGCCGACGATTTTACAGCCTGAATTAAAAGGCTATAAAAGCCATGCTGGGGACACAGCTCCTCTTGATTTTATTGACAGAGGATGAGAGGATGGCGATTTGAAAGAGATGTCCAGATTCCCTCTGGAAGGAGCCGTGCGTGCTTTCTGTAACAGGGTACAATGAGGACTACCCAGACAAGCTCGTGAGTAATTTTTGTGCTAGCAGCTCTGGGAATTGTCGYTGCCTACAAACAATATGCTAGGGACAAGAAGAGGGTTATTTGCATGCACATTTCCTGCAGTCTTGTCATGTTATAAATTAAAAAAAAACAGTTATTAGAAATAAATCTGTATAAAAATATTACTGGGCCACTGCATCACTGCCTCAGAGTCAAGCCTCACGTCACGGAGGTTACAAAAGCACTGAGCTATCCACCAGAGGAAGTGGACAGCCCTGTCAGAGTCCTCTCGTTCCTGAACAAACTTGCTGGTGGTCACAGGCTTTGGCCAACCCCAATTGCTGCTCCACACAGCTCTGAATTGGCTGCTTTAGGCAAAGGTCATATTGTGGTATCAATTACTTGCTACTACCTGGAAAATTTAATTTCACGCCCCGCAGTAGGTCTGCTTTCTTCTCTGTGATGATTGGCAACTGTTTCCCTGTTGGTAACTGGAATAGCTCATTTAGTTGAAGTGATTAAAACCCAGAAGCTCACTGATTGGGAAGGGCAGCTTCAGCTTGCTAGCACAACCCAGACAGTGCTCACACAAATGCATTCAGGGGAACAGAACAAAAAGTACTTCTTGCCCCTTACAAAGCCTCCTAAGAAACTGCTTATGATCTGTGTCTCGTCAGTCTGCTCCTTGTCATCCAGCTGGTGTCTAGCTAACATACTGTGTTTGTTTCCTGCGGGTTAGTAGTATAAAATGAAACGTGGGGGAAGCTAGTGGTCTAAGAGAGTGTCCAATCAGTTGTCAAATCTTTTCTATAAGAAGTCTCTTAGGAGCTTGCTAAACAGCTGGTCTGTATTTTAAAATATCTGTTCCAGTGCCATTTCCAAGATCCAAAAGCACGGCCTTCATTTATTCTCATCAATTGTTTCCTTCCCAAAGGATATATTACATCACTGATGTAAAGTGGAATTACTAATCAAAGTAATGGGGGATTTCTGCTTAAAAATTGTTTATGCAATACAGGAAGCGCCAAAGATGTATWTAAATGTGCACATGACTGAACGTGATCTTTTTCCATTGGAAAGGATCTGAAGATTTGGGGTTAAGGAATTAAATTGCATTGGTTATTGAGTTCTAGGATCAAATGCTTCTTCACAAGCAGCCAGAAGGTTCAGCTGCTGTTCTTCAAATTCTCTCCAAAGTGTCCAATGTAATTTTACATGCACTCATGCCAATGTGCTCCGTGTTGCGCTACAGGTAGAGGTTTACTCGATGAAGGMTATATGCCTGTCACAGGAAGTTTTTAATACAGAGATCTGCTCTAAAGCTCCTGGAAGCCACTGAAACACCTATTACCCTGGGTCAGAACCTGGCAGCCCAGACTGAATTTCCTTTTTGAAACTCCTTTAGTAAAAAGCACCACAGAGAAAGCAATGAATAAAGAGTGCAACTCTACACAGGTCCTTCCACCTCTGAAAAATGTAYTCCTCCAAAGAGCAGTCAGGGTGCTAGCACGAGGTGCTGAAGATCTCAGTGGGAAGGTGAGTGTGTTTTGCAGGTGAAAGATGATCGTCTTTCACTTCTTAAGACCGCATCCTCATTGCTGTAAGTGTCCAGAGGAAGCAGCAGCAGCAGCGAGGCCTGTGCTGTCCTTTGGCAAGTCCGGATACTTGTTTTGTAGGCTACCTCTACTACACATAACTCTGGGCTTTGTAAACCTCCCAACCGTCGTCATCACCAGTTGCAGCAATGTAGCAGYAGCTCCAGGGCACTTGATGAAACAGGCAGATAAAGCTTTGTATTTCCTCCTCTGCCCAGGGTTACAGTGAGCAGGYAGACTCAGTGGCCAGGTCCTAGCAWGTCTMTGACCCGCCTTTGGCCTCTCCAGTCGTGCTTCCAGACTGGGGCATAGAAGCYTGCAGACATCCTGGTCATCCTCAGGAAGAAAGAACCTGCTTTGGATTTAGCATCTCTCCAGGTTAGGAGATCCTCCACCTGATGATCAAGCACTTCGACAACACTCAAGCCATAAAACCACCATGAATAAAGTGGTAAATTAAATGCAAAGACTTATGCTTGTTCTTTTAAAAGCAATGAGGTATTTCACATGTTTGAAAGCACATATGCATTCACTATGCATTTTTGGATGTCAGCCTAAACTCACCTTTTGCCTATCCTTCCTCTTAAAAAAAAAGAAACCAAAAATCTTCCTAATGACATTGGAAATGTGYCTGGCAATCACATATTACAAATAGTTTTATTTAAGTTAATATCTAAATATTGGCCACTAAGGCAGTGAATTGCCAGAGCGGGGCTTTGCTAGCAGGAATGTAATTAGTTGTTAGTGGTTTGGCACTGCAGTGTCATAGACTGCCTGGAACAAAGCGGCAGGCCTCACAGAAATGCCATACTTCTGGCTCCAYGACAGCAAAGCAATTTCCCCTCCTCTCTCTTTTTGGTGAGGGAGAGTAGGCCACCTTCCTGGCGCCACCAGGAGTTATTGCCACCCAGTAATGTTGTCCATTTCTTGTTGCTCTGCAGTTACTGTGCACTGGCAAAGAATCAGCTCAGGCAACACTAGAGCATTACCACTCACAGGGCAATTTTGCAATTTTACCACTCATGCTCAGTCACCTTCGATTTGTGAAGCACTACCCCTTGCTCTCCCTAAACTTCCATTGCCAAAGTGCAGCGCCCAGCAATTCAGCTAAACCGTCTCAAAAAACAACSGCATGAATAATGCTATAGTCTGAGCACAGTGTGTTAAACTGCACTGATTTACTGTAGATGGTCAAAGARCAGGGAGATAAAGCACATAAAGCAGGACCCAAAATGCACTTGGCTGCAAATATTTGTACCAAATATTTGGTGCAGCCTGTGCCACATCTCACTGTAGATTTAAAGGAACAGACGCCTTCCATTTTCTCTGCAGAGCAGCATCTTGCGAAGTGTAACCTCATACTTTGGGATACTCAGCTTCTCTAACATTTCATAAATGTCACCAGTGCAAATTCATGCAACCTGTGGGCATCTGCTGATCATTCTTTCATGTTTCTAATCTTCTTAGCTTTTTATTAGTTATTAGGGAAACCTCCAACAAAACCTTAGTTAGTGAGTCCCTTTGAAAGAATCCAAACATGAACTATAAATTCAGCACTTTTTCACCATTGAGAATTCCCAGTATCATAAATTCATAAATCCACATCTGGAAMCGGGTTCTTCAGAGTTCATTGGTTACTCCTCTAAGGTTACTTCTCCTCTCTAAGGAGGGAAATTCGGCACTCAGTAGGAGTCAAGCGCCCAATTACCTTTTCTGTCTTTGAAAAGTCTTCTCAGAAATGTCTCTCTGATGAAAAGAACCAACAGGCCTTATCACACCTCTCCGTTAGGGTACTCTATGAGCTCCCAGTACCTTTAAATCCTAAGAAGGATTTCAAGTGGAAAAATGAATTCTGGGGTTTGACTCTGTGCATTTGAACTGTACCTCCTGGACATTTAGAGGAGAGAGAGGCTTGTGCTCATTTCCAGTGGGAGGCAGTGCTTTAATGATTTCTTTCAATTCTAGGCCTGTTCTGAGTCTCCCAACTCAAGAGCAGGTATTGACAGGCATCCTGTGGTTTTATTTTTTCCAGTCCTCCTTTCGCTCTGTCTTTCTGCTCTCTCTTTCTAGCTGAAAGTCAAGACCCACAGCTGGAGGAAATAAAATGCTATATTGCASTGCTTTAAAATTAGCGAGGTTCAATTTCAGCTCAGAACTAATAGAGCTCTCTGCAGAAGGCATTGAAGCTCTCTCTGTGCGCCTGTCTCTCCTCTAATGGAAAGAACATAAGCAGCTGCTGTCTGAAAAARAGAGTCAGAAAAATCCACCACCTACCTCTTCCCTGCACTCAGCAGCTAGTGCTCGTCCTAGCACAGCGGGGAAAGACGGTTCCATCCCATCAGCATCACATTATCAAGTAGCTTCAGGTTGTCCTTAATCACCTTATTATTTTTCTCTTTCAAAGTTAAGAGTAAATGATTTAACAATGCCCATGCGAGTTCCCCATAAAACATGTGGAATTGGTGTCCATATGCTGTAAGTTAGGACACACGAGAACGGGAAAGTTGAATGTACTTGTTCCACTGCAGGAATAACAACCACCTCTCTTCCCCCCACCTTCCCTTGCCCCTTGCCAACGTCCCTTCTCCAAAACCACATAACCATATGGCCAGGGTAATAAAACATCAAGGYCTTAGTCACAATAGCAATCCCAATAAAAAAGTCAAGGTAGGAGCCTTCACAGGGCTTAACCTTCGTTTACAGCTGATCCCTGGAGTGTCTAGCTCTGCAGCTTTTAAACACTGCTCATATCCCCCATAAAAAATGTTTCCTATTTAAATAATAAAAGATTTACTACACGAACATCCTTCTCCTACCCCCTCGGATTACACCTCTCCAGGGAGAAAAACACCAGTTGGACTGGGTAAAACACCTGCCTTATTAAGACCATACATCAAGAAACAACATTGCAGAACCTGATAGSAAGCAACCACGAGGCCCCTCTTTGCAGCAGCAGGAGTCCCTGCTGGGCCCGGCAGCCTTCGTCCGGGAGAAGCAGGTGCTTCTCCCCSGGAACGCCGCCTTCTGCCACACGTCGGCACGGGACAGCGGGTGAGCAGCGCTGCGCGGAGAGCCCTGGCGCTTCCTTGCTGCCCGTGGCATTAGCCCAAAGCATCGCCTGCTCCGCGGAGGCCCCCTAAGACCAGACCACACGTCTGGCGTGTGCCAGGTCTGGCTCAGCACGCGCCGTGGGTGCCTCAGAGGGGCCTTCGGGCCAGGCAGCGCTCTGCACGGCCACAGAGCTCGGCTGCTCCCGCCACGCGGACCGGGGCCCCTCTTCCAGCGATGCTCAGACCGCTCGTACCGCGCAAGCCCCTGTCTCGGGAAGGAGGACGACGRGATTCTCACGGCGTGCTCTGTGCCGAGGTAGGCCACAAAGCGATACCGTATTTTAAAAAATAACGAGAGCTAAAACTACGCTCTCATTTTGGAGCTGTGACCCCAGAAAGAGCACTTATAGTGCCTATATTTTAACCTGGACCTAAGCACAAAGAGAGACTTTCAAAAGCATCAGGAGAAAAATCATGTTTTTAGAYGACGGTATAAAACTCTAGCTCTACTGAGGCTTAGTCACCACTGCTTTAAAAGACTAGTAGACCACTGAAAACACACTTTAATTATCCAACGCCTTTTTCATTGYATCACAGATTATATTGCTCAGTCTACAAAATCCTCTGGAAATCTAGACATGATTCAGTGAGAATTTAGCTCTAATTGCAGATTTATTTGAAAACCTCTGGAGATGAAGMTCACCAGCACAGCTATAATCTTTCCTCTCATTCCCTTTACCCTAGGCAGCTTCAGCTACTTCTGCACTGCAGTAGCATTTGCTGACATTGCCATGGGGATGTCATATATTAGGTAGCACTCCYGGCTTTGGTTAGCAATACATGATACATCTTGAAGCAGTTAAATTCCTCATGCCATTTTGGAGTTAAAACCCTGTTTCACTTAAAAGCTGCACTCCTGGCTGGTAACTTGTCTGGGATAGTGGGTGGCAGGTCAATGCAATTTGAAATGGCCAAGATAGAATAGGAAACCATGAAAAATGGAGCAATTACACCGCAGGTCAAGGTTTGTTATGGGGTGGCATGGTTTCAATTTGGCACTGAAGCATGGCAACAAGGCCACTAGGCATGTTCCTGTAGTTTTGTTATCAGCCAGTTCCAAGCAGGATTTGAGAAGGGGGAAGAGGAAAATGCAGGAGGCCAACAGAGTTAACTTGAATGGTTAGCTGCTTACAATGCACTTTTTTTTTTTAAAGGAGACTATTGTTAACCTAACTGGAATAAAAAATGCATATAAAMTTATAAGAACTGTGTGCTATTTGCCAAATTCTAGATCAAAAGTGCTTGAGCTGTTTTATACGTTTTTTTGAAAAACAACAAAAAAATGCACATCTGGTCTGACAACAAGTGTGCCAAGTTTTAGCCTAATGAACTTTGAAATGAGCCTCCTACTAGAAATCCTTCATATCCAGGYGTATAATAGCAGTGCTGGACAGTCATTTATAGCCAAGAGGCACTTGCATAAYGACAACGCTCTGTGCTAGCACCTAACCGACAGACTCCTGATACAGAGAGCTAATGAAAYTGTTTTTAATTTGTCCCTCATCGCGTATCAGCTGGCAGGTGAAGTCCGGATGTTAAAATTTTATCACAGCAGAACAAGTTACTGTGGCCATAAGTCCAGCTGTGGAACACACATCAACTGCAATCTGTTTACACAGCACAGCTCTTCACTTACTGTCTCATTCCTTTTGCTTTCTGATGCAAACCCAAAGTTGGTTGAAAATCTTGAAAAAGCTTTGGCTGAAGCTGGAGTTTGCTGGAAACACCCTTTTATTTCATGTTTTCCTGATTGCCAGATGGGAGGAATGACGATAGTCTAAAAAAAATAAAAGGTTCTTGCTATGCTCTGCCCAGAGAGCTGAATGCTCCTGAAGAAAGAAGTATTTCCTCCTATGATTAAAGTGAAGACTATAAACAAACCCATAAAAAAACCCTGTCATTTGAATCTCCTCTTGGAACTGTATTTCACAATGAAATGCAGTGTGAATTATGACAAAAGGTGTTTGGAAAAAGCCATCGACTGGCTGACATCTGACAGCAGCAAAGAAAGCACTTGTGTCTACCAATTTTCTCTGCAGGCAAACAGGTGAAGTGGTACCCATCCAGTCACCCACTCTGTGAACGCCCCTTCTGTGTACCAGTTGTGTACTGTGGAAATGTTTGCAAATTGAACCTACAAATCTGAACTCTGGACAAATTCAAGTGAGAAGGTATTTACTGGGCCACTTGTTGTTGGCCCAAAGGGATGATGGCACACATTGAATCGTTCTCATTAATTAATTACTCTTATTGCTACTCTACCATTACAAAGCCTGGATTAYTCCTGGATTATTCACTACCAAAATTCTTTATACTCTTAGTTAATCATATACGTGCATGTAGAGAAGTTACATTTTGCCAACTCAGTTCAGACACCTAGTTTAAGAAGATAATCAGGACTCGAGATTTGGCTGATCATATTCACCTGATTCCCACTGACTCTAAATGCATCCTCTGATTCAGGTCTGTCTGTGATATACAGACTCACTGGGCACATCCATCCTGCAGCAATGAACTCCTCAGAGGCTCCCACCTTACCCTTGACGGACCCTATGGCTTAGGATGGGAGTGTTCACAGGCAGAAGGACGGGAGAACAGGATAACCACGTACTTTCCTAAATGCCCTTTCCACTGAAACCCACTGCAGTTTGCTCCTGCAAAATACCTAGAGCTTGTTAACAGCATAACACAATGCTGAGTTTAGAGAGAAGCCAAGATGGAGATACTCTGRAGGGAACTAGAACACTGCCTCTAGCTAGCAGGGTCTCTTGTGCACAGGGAAAAGAGAGAGCAAACACCCAGGTGGGGGAAACATGAGGGTAGGAAAGAGCAGGGGGTGCCTCTCAGTTCCAGCCTGGCTGGCTTGCCAGAGAACGGCCTCAGGGATGCTGCTCCTACCCTACTTTTTACCAACCCAGAAGGAGAAAGGAAGAGAAAAAATGTTAGGGAAAGGGATYCAAAACCTATTAGAGTTACCCTGAATACACTAACACTTTCTTGATAACAATTTCAGATTTTAAAAGTTTTCAGTACAACTAATGCAATTAAGGAGGCAATGTAACTTAAACTACTGTGATTCCTATATGAATTCCTTTTGTTCTTTTCTAAAATACTGAGAATGGGGTGGGGAGTGCAGAGGGCTATGGGAATGTATTTTCCAAATCCTTGTATGGGAGCTAGGTGCACAAATCTTGTTTACATACTATGGGATTTCTCTTTTCTTATTTTGCACAGAAGACTATGCCTGGTGAATTACACTTAGGTTTTGTTGAGGCAATATAATTAAGTTTCACCATCTGTTAAAGTGACATCAGTGCAACAGCAGGCTAAAATCAGAAGAATTCAAATTGTTCACTTCTCTTTCCAGAGCATTTTATTAAAATTAAAACTTTCAGCTGCCTTCGTCAAAGCTATAAAGCTGTGTGGGCACCAGATTGCCAAGTATATGTGRAAAGAAAAAAAGAACAAAGATGTCCTAAAGAGAGAAAGATTATATTCCTGCTGCAGGTTTTTCTAGCTAAAGCACTGATGTCACACAATAGCATCTCCTCCTACACAGCCTGGTCCTCATTGTGCAGAATGGCAATCTCAACCCCGCATCACTGCTCTGAGCACTGCTAATTGCAAACTGCTCCTGGGCATGTCAGTGGGTGCTAATGGGAAACATCCTGCCCTTGTATCTGACAGACAGGCTTTCTTGTTTCTCATGATTTACAAGAGTGGGCTCCTTTTAGCACCAGTCACACTTTTTTATGTATTAATAAACTCATATGTTTATTAGATGTTATACTTATTGCTTACAGGAATATATAAATACTGTAATAGATTTCAAAGAAATCTAAAAGGCCATATCTTRTTATATATTGTAGTGGCATCCTACAGTGTCAATTGAGGCTGAGCCCAGTGTGCTCCAGGGCTTACCAACACCTGTGATGGTTCCTACAAGAATTTCCCATTGACTAATGCACAAGAGAGGCAGCTCCTCTGCAGGTGTTGACTAGGGGGAAGTGGAGCAATGACATCCTGAAAAAACGCCTCCAGAATTTTCTATGCATCATGAAAGAAAAAGATAGCAAAAAGAGGGCTGGTGAGAGCAGAGACATTTCTGAAACCATTTACAACAGCTGCAGCAAGCAGCAATAACATATTCTTCAAGGGAAACTGCTCCGATCTTTCAACAAACCTTTTCCAAGTGCACTGAAGCCAAGGATCTGCAGCAACCATGACCATCTTCCAACTAGTGACGGACTAGTAATTTGTGGGGCCAGTTTATGCTCAGAGAGCACTAATCTGCTTAAAACCATCTCTGTTCAAAGTASCAGTCAAAATGTCTCCTCAAAACGGACAAAACCGCCTTGATAGGGAACTCTTACCCAGAAAGGTCTTGAGTGATCTCTCACAGTGTTCACCTTCTCCAGCCTTCACCCACAACTCTGCTGAGTTACATGTGTTCAGACTGGAAGCCATCCATGGCTCGGACCTACTCTTTTTAAATTATCTGCAAAAGAACATGCACACCTCTGGCTTTTTGTTTTTTTCTTTTTTATCAGTTACAATTAGACCATTGGCTAAATGGACCATCTGGCATTTTGAAGAGTGGCATGAGAGTCAGAGCAGGAAGTGCACCATTCGCTTTAAGGCAGCCTCCTGCCTGAACTGCAGCTGATACCAGCCTCCAGATTTACGGTGACAGTATGTCAGAGCAGAAGGCAGTTATCGGTGCYGTTCAGAGCTTCAGAGGGACTTGTGCCAGCCTGCCTTGGAGACACAATCCTCTCGTAAGGAACACACTACGGCTTAGGGCTCCGTTGTCTCAGGAGTACCCACGGAGACATTGTCCATCCCTTGCTAGCAGCATCTTCCTGAGGCAGAGTTGGAGGAACTACTCTTCTGKGTCCTTTTTGCATCATTTCACCAGCTTATCTAACACAAGATSTGAGTGGTAAATGGGACTGAACTGTCAGTGGGGATAGAGTGAAAGTCTTATCTTTCTCCTCTCCCACCTGCTGAGCACGGTGCCATGCTGTCATGTTACAAATATCTGTGAAAAAACAAGTGAGATGTAAGTGTTGACTACTCTACAAGAACATACATGGCACCAGAAGTACCTGCCACAGGAAATTCCACCCTGTGTCTATAAAATGAGCATCTCCCAAGATGAACTCTCCATAAATATCTGGAAAATGTCACCATCAACTTACAGTTAAGTCAAGACATGAACCTTGGCTGACCTGCTTGTRTAGTTCACTGTAATCCCTCACTTCCTCACAAAACTGGGTGAATGGCCTGAGAAACCCATGGACCTCTCTGTAAATCATGTATCGATTGGGTTGTTTGGGGGATTTGAGGAAAAGATTTCAGGAAGTAGGGAGGAATAATGATGCTCTGGGATGTTTCATCATTTTCCGCCCACAAAAAAACAGTTTGCACATGTTGTATGTGACTTCCCCAGTGGATTTGAATTTCCTCCTTGGAAGGAACTGGACTAATTCAATGTTTAACTTTTGAGTGATATTAATCAAAAGTGTATTTTAAAAGATCATGCTCTGTAATGTGAGAATTACTGTTTCTCCAATAAAGAAATACGCTGTTCATATAAATAATAGTCAGATCTATGTGAGAGAGAACACAATGGATAAATATTCCTTTCTACAACGTTACTATATTCTTTCATTTTGTCGTCTGGCACACCTTCTCTACACTTGCAAGATGCAAATGGCTAGGCTGATTTTAAAGACGTGGGAAATACAGAGGGATATGCAGGCATATACATACTTTGGCTCTTCACACACAATATTGTCAGAGATGTATGCATACATTTAAAACAGGTCGCCTGCTGTTTGCAGCCATCCTGGACTCCAAGTGTTCTGATTATTTGAGAAAACAACTAAGTACCTTTCAGGGTTCTGTAATACACTACAATACACACTGTAATGATATACTCAATGTGGTATCTTCAGGCAAATATGTGATTAAAACTCAGACAGAGAACGTGAGAATATGACATCTGTAACATCTTGCAGGAAGAGAGATAGCGTAGAGACTGAACTAACTTTGAATTAATTAGCTGGTACCTGGTAATTGCCTTGTCATGGCATCTCAGAGCTCAGTGCAGGCTAATTTACTGTGCTAAAGAGCAATCAAGATGCATAATAATCACTTGAAATTGTATATATGTTCCAAAAGGCTCTCCAAAGGATTCATATCTGATTTAGCATCATTTTGACCCACGGAAGCTTTCCCGACAGCTTCCCCACGAGCGGGACCTAGCAGTGTAACTGCGACACCGGGGAGGCACTTCTCCCTTCAGCACTCGCAGGTAATTAGGGAGGCTCCACCACAGCAGTTCCGGCCCCACACCAAGGCGGGATTATTTCTGAGGAACAGCAACCGAGCAGTCCTGCCAAAACCACACATCTGCAGCGCGAGAACTGTCTGGGGCCTCCTCTAGAATTCGGGAGAGAGTAACGCACGCAATAAACGACGTGGAAAATAACAGATAGATGACAACTGACTACAGAAACATAAAGGGATGTGTTAAAGGAATATCTATCACGCTTCTCACTTAATGAGGGCATAACAAGAAGCAAAGGATTTAAGACACTTTTGGGAAAATCTGTCATTATTACTGGCTAGCACTTACAAAGYTTGATGTCTAATAGTATGCTCCTAAATTTACCTCCACATATTTAGAAGAAAATTGTTAAGCTTTTCAAGGGTAGTGAGAAGGTGCCTTTTCTCACACTTTTTTTTTAAAAACACATCAAGCACAACCAATGTAGTCAGAAAAGTTTYGAAAACCTCAAAACTTTCATCCCCTACAGAAGTTTTCTCTCTCTAACACTGATAATAAGCCTCAAAATTCTGTCAGCATCTGCTTATTAAAATAACTGAAGCCCTTTTTAAACACTTGGGCCAACTTTGTCCTTGGATGCAGTCTCATTGCTTCCGTAGTGTTCTGCAAAGCAGAAGCATCATCACTTCGTGACACAACATGTTCTGCTCTACCATTAAATGATGCGATGAGATACTATAAAATTGTAGGCTGTAAAACTCCCTAGTTTATAAAGCTGTATCCTATAACCATGTGTTTACAATTAGTGCATACTGCCAGATTGTTAGGAACACTAAGCAAAAGCAGAGGAAAGTTGGATTTTGGACCCAGTTGGAAGATGAATAATATCCCTGGATGTATAAATTAAAAAGACATTCTGGGGTGGAAAAAACATGTGAACATAGACACAGTGTTTTAGCTAAATGTAAACACTGCTGGGCGGCCTTGGCTCCAGATAATACTGAGCAGGACAGATCTTTAYTTGAAGAGCTGCTTTTTTTATTATTATTATTTTGCAAGAAGTAGACGAGCCTTTACCTTAAGCTGCGTCCTGCAGAGGTCACACTGCAACCAGGTTGGTAAATGCTTGAACATAAGGGAAAAAACACTTCTTGACTGAAAGGGCCTCTTCCATCACRTTGATACGGGGGCTGAATCTAGATTATAACACATACAAAGCAGTTGGTACCATCATCCATGTAAAACTAAGAAACTTATTCTTAACATAAGCTACTAGCTGYAGAATTTATTTAAACAAGAGATGAGAAGGATTATTTACTCCACAGAGAGTCGCATCCTAATACTGTGAAAGGGTTCTGCTGCTCTAGTGGCTTCTGCTCACGCCTGGARAAGGAGCCACCATCACCTTCTGAGTGAGGAGCTGGCTACAGCCTGAGCACCTGCGCCCCTGTCTTGTGCTTAGTTTTCTTTTTGTTTGTCTGGGTGCCTGCAAGAGCCTTCAAAGGTCATTACTCGTGTTTGAGCCTTCCTCCGTTGTACAAGATTTCAGCAGAAAGAGAAGAGGAAAAAAGGGAAAGCAGCAGCTGGTGAGAGTCTCACCTAGAGGATATGCCTGATTCTGGAAATTTATATTTGGACTCATCTGGGAAGGCCTCAAAAGGCATCTTTCTCCCACTCCCACCAGCCTTCTGCTTCCTATGCCTCTACAGAGCAAGCTGAACCTGTCTTGGCAGCTTTCCGAGGCCTTAGGTAATGGCTGTGCTCTAAGTGACCTGCGTGCAACTAGCCAAAGYGACGGCAGTAGGAAGAGCATCCAAAGGGCTCCCTGAAGCAGCGCCCTCCCGCCGCCTGACCCCAAGGAGTCAGACTGAACACGGCACCCTGCGGGCGGCGGGAGGAAACCAGCTCCACGGCAAGGCACGCGAGCCCTCCTCGCCGCGGTGGACGCCCYCGTGCTGCTGCTCTCGGGTGGGAGGCCAGCGAGGCACGAAGCCATCAAACGCACCCATCAAACGGTCCGTACGCCCTCAGTTTTCTCYAAAGGTGGCTCCTCTCTTCTGCAAGGCAGAAATTGGAAACGAGGTTCAAATGTAAACAAGAACTCCTTCCTCTCTCCCCTACCCAGCATAAACACAATTATTTTTATTGTTTTTAAGTCTCGTCTCCACGCCTGTCTTTCCTTCGCCTCGTGCATTCCCTCCCATTGCTTAAATTCCCCTGCATTGCTTAAGCAGGGCCGGTTCTCCACAGTCCCTGGGTTACTGGTTTTGAAGTTTCATTGGAGCAGACGCAGCAAGAACTGGATGTACTGGAGAGGYTGCGTTCCCTCTCCTCCCTTTTTCACCTGCAAATACGTCCCTGCTGATGCCACTCATGCTTCTTCCCACGGGTACACACAAGACCTGCCCCTGCGGAGAAGAGCTGCAAGGCAGCAAACCACATTCCCCAAGCTGTTCTTTGCTGGTAGAAGGTTGTATCTGTAGCAGAAATACTGGATATTGGGAATTGGGAGATTGGGGTTAAAGGCCTTGCTTTGCTACAGGTTTTTGTGTGACTGAGCCAGTTATCAAATGGCTTTTCTAAGGGGGAAGATAGACATCTTCACCGAGAAAAATGCCCAGCTGGGGTCTTCTRGATAACCTCAAGAGGAAACTATCAGTCACTTGTAGGGCTGAAACACTCTTTTTAAAGGCCAGCCTGTTAAGTCTCTGTGCTTTAGTTCCTTTTATGAGGACAAATGTGGGAATGGCTGTAAAACCCCAGAGCCTGTAACGAGGGCCATGTCAGTAGGAGCAGTTTAGCTTTGTTTCCCATACATTACCAAGYACGTATCTGTGGAGAGGAGTCAGAAAAGTAGGAAGTTTTATTTTATTTTACTTTTGCTATAGATCATGTTGCATTTCCTTGCTGTAGAATAGCCAAACTCTGTACAGGGCTGAAAGGTTTTCCCAAATAGAACAGGGGCCAGTGTCCAGACCCAAAGCCGGGACTCTCCACCACCTTTGCTGAACCCATCTCAAAGCAAATGAACCACCTAACATGCAAGGTATGTTGTCCCCACCCATCCGACCATACATCACTGCTGCCAGGGCCAGGCATAGCAGCCAAGCACTGYGATACCTCCTGCTTCTCACCACCTGCAGTTATTCCGGAATCTGCCAACAAAAGGTGCATTGTCTTCCCACCATCCACTCAGGGCATAACAGCCTCCTCTCCCAGCAGCCGCTGACACAAGCACACACTGSTGACCCAGGAAATGAGCAGGAAGTCAGACACTGCATACAGACCTTGGAGAAATACGGTGTAGCAGCCACATGGCCTGAACGATTCCTAGCTTCTGCATAATTCACTTTGCAGTCTTGATGTTCAGCTCCTACTAAATAGGTACAAGGAAAGCTGAAGTATTTCAATAATTTTATGTAATTAAACATAAAAGTAGTTCTGTTTCTAGAATTAAACCAGTTTTTATTATTTATAATTATGTTTTTATTAAAGAAATGGGCACCTGGTTTTAGTATCCTGTTCAGTCTAGCCTTTCATTTTACCAGCCTCATTACCTACTTGAGTCAAGGATCTCTAAAAAGAAAATTTTATTTATAAAGATGAGCACAGACACAGCAGAAAGTTAGGAAGAAAGTTAGTTCGGTCTTGAAATATGAAAATTTAACATCTAAAGCCAACATGAACATATTTACTACACGCACAAGAAGGAAAAGCAAATGTTTATTGCTTCTATCAGCACTGAGGCTGAATCTCTTTGGTTATTTCTTTAATCCAAACAGCTTCCTGGTAGATCCAAGATGTGAGGCCTTTCTGTAATGACTTGGCAAGAGAAAGGGTCCAGAACTTCTCTGCAAACACAATTAAGTTGTCAAAGACAAGTCCCGTATTTGAATTAAACCTATAAATCTTTCATCTGCACCTACTCTACATCAAATAGCAGGAAAAGAGGCCCTCCCATCTAACAGTCTTAATTACCAGAGCACTGCAGCCTTTGAGCGTGACAGAGCCAGTGATAGCTGACCTTGTGCTCCAGTCCCACAGAGGGATCAACTTGATGAATGGGAATCCCTGCCTGAAATATCACAGCAAGAGCAACGGGCCGAGATGGCAAATTAAGTGCCTAACACACTGTTAGGCCTACATAAATATGTAATAATGTCCTTTACTTTGATCCGCTTACACTGGAATGGGCAGTACGTTGAAGGTTTCTGTGTAAACAAGTTAAGCTTTGTCTGGCAAAAACCAGCCCTCGYCACCTCCCTTCCCACACAAACGCAGAAGGGAGCAGATGGAGGTGACGTTTCCCCATTCCAGGGCAATGCTGCCACAAGTGTTTCGAGAAGCAAAAACAGACATAGCAGGAGTGGCTATTCTCCATGGCTGCATGTATGCAAGATAACAGCACATTTCCTGTGAAAATGGGAATTCGGAAAGCCCATTTCCGTTTCCTCAGGTGGTCAGAGGTGGCTGCTCCATGAGATCTTCCCCTGGGACAGTGGTGCCCCTATGTGCAGTGTGGGTGTTAGGGGCCATCAAAGCCCCTCTAAGCAGCACACAGGGGGATTTCCTTGTCAGCTACAAACATCTTCAGCACAAGGTTTGTGACGAACCGGGGCAGTCAATGGGAAACACTGGAAAGAGTTTGTACAGCACTTTGTGACCGAATGCCTGAAGACAAAGCCCCTCTAGCTGGGAACATCTCTCTGGAAGAAAAAAAAAAAAAAAAAAAAAAGAAATCCTGCATTATAGCATGGGCCATCACATCATCTGGTATAATGGTGTGATCTCCTTGTCTTCCTAGCAACTTCTGAATCTTTTTTTCTATAATTGACATATTGTCTACTATTGAACATTTCCACCCTGACTTATTTTCTCCTTATCAGTCTAAGCTCCACAGTAGATTCCTTGCCCTTTCAAGGATCATGCTGGCTTTACTAATAACCCAGACATACGTTAAGATATCTTGCTGTTTGACTAGTGGTATTGGTTATAAAAGATGAGATGCATATGCCCTGTAGGAGAATGCATTTCAAGTATGCCACACGTCTATAGCATACAACATTTTATATGAAAATACACCAAAAAGATTTTTTTTTTCCCTCGAAAGGCAAAATTTCCATGATTATTATGATATTTTTCTTGGGAATATCATCTTTGGAAGAATATCATGCATTTGTGGACTTTGTTTCATTAAGCTACAAATATTCTTGTTGAAGAGATCTGCAAACAGTTGTGTGGTAGTGAATTCTTTAAATAATATTTTCATGAGTAAAGTCTAATGTATGAACACAGACTTATTAGCATTGACTATATTTATACAGTTAAATCAGCTACCTTTAAAAATTCCAGTATTATCTTACTAGATATCTCTGATAAGTAGACTTTACTCTCTTATATTATAAATATGTTTTGGTCTCTCTTGTATTATATTACAAATATGTTTTGGTATGCAAGCATATGTGTGTGTTTGCGTGTACATAAAGGCATATAGGTACTTGTCTTYCTGCATTTACATTTATTCCATTTCACAAAGAAATAAGCCTGCGTTTAGTTTTATTTGTGGCAGTGACTCCGCTCAGGACAAAAGAGAAGTGAAAATCATTCCAAAGCACATTAGAAAAACAATGAAAATAAATAATATCAAAAATGGAGACGAAAAACGATTCATGGGCTCCTTTGAATCGCAAGGTTGCCAGTCTGCACCCACAGGCATTACCCTCATGTCAAAGGGGGTTATTCAGCATGAGAGCGTGGAGAGGGAAGAGGGGAGGTGGCCAAGCCTGTGATGACAGATCGGTGTCTTTCACGTTCTCCTCAGGAGATGCTCCGTTCCTCTCCTACATGTCTATGCAGTGGTGCGTGGGGGGCTTGTTGRTTGCTTCAGAGCTTTCCCAGGAGGGGGCACCTCCTGATGGCTTCTACATATCAACAGCTAGGGGTTAAAAATGCAGGAGTGACTGTGAGAGCAAAGGATACAGCCAGTCCTACTTGCTCTGAGGAGAAATGATGCAACCGTGCTTTAGGCCTCCAGGCAGACCACTGCTTTCCCCTCCAGCGCAATTAGTGGAGATGCTTCATTAGCTTGACAAGCAAAAGGGTGTGGTGGGAATGCCAAACCCTGATGGGAACCTGGCTTTAGTGAATGCCTGCAAGGCTTTAGCTGCAGCAGAATCCCCCCCACCTTGAGTTTGTACTCTCTTGATACCCAACATGAATAAAAAGGATGGGAATGGAGCAACCATAACCACATATTGCTGCRGAGGGACATGGTCCTATTAAGAACAATCCACTTCTGGCAGGAAAATAGTTACTCTGGAATTTAAAACAGGAAGTTGTGTAATTAACTGCACATTTCAGAGCAATGCTACACTAAATATAATGAAAATCCTGCATGAAATAAGTGGCCCAGATTCTCAGCTGATATGAATTAATAGAAACACGGTTTTCTCTGATGCCCCAATGGTACAATGCAAGTTTACACAAGCTCAAGATATTGCTGTGTGCCCTCCCCATACAGTGGAACCACGACATAAAGCCTCCCCTGTGAAGCACAACTGTGTGTGGGGAACATCCCCAAAGCTGCACATACCCAACCGCGGCCAGTCAGTCTCAGCGGGACCTCTGTGCTACGTATTCACTCCAAACTGCTTTGATGGCAGGAGCACTATGAATATTTCTAGCATTATGAATGTGCATCTGGCYGTGTTTACAAATACTTGGAGTTGCCATATACATAGACCATCATGCATTACGCACATTTCACAAGGATGCAATGGTTCTCCAAAGTAAAGGAAGTCTGTCTCCAGCTGCAGCTCTGAGCCGGTTAATGTATTTCATACATTATATAAAATACTTTTACAACAAATGCCTTGGCTGGTAAACTGCCACCCTTGATTTCTGCTGGCCTTAGGGGAAAAYGCTTACGCATCTGTAATTATTAAAKRTTATGATTGCTCCACAGGATATGAAAATCAGTAGTGGTGRGGCTCAGCACTGCAAGGTTACACAGAGGATGCGAGGTGAAGAAATTAGAGGAAACTGTAAAAAGAGATTGGCACCAGTACAAGGACAGTCTTCCTTCACTGCTATTTTGACTACAGACTTATGCATTCTTTAGTTTCCATGTGAAAAAAATACCATGAAGAAAGAAAACGGAGAAGGGCAAATTTTCTTGTTATTTAAACTCTCCCATTGCCCACACACGCTAAGCGTCTGTGCRGATGTCGATCCTTGAGCAGGGGCACCCCTGCAGAGCAGAGCAGGGCAGGGGCACAACCGTCCCCTGTCCTGCCTTGCCCACTCTCATTGCACAGACCTGCACGGCGCGAGCAGCAGGCTCATGCCAGTCCTGCCCGTTTGGACTGCAACGTTCGCAGACAGCCTAATGCTGTCGGCTCTCTTGACAGGCACGAGGCCAGTAACTCTGAGCTGGTCTGGGAGAGAGCAGCAAGTACCTTGAAATGGGAATCTGCTTCAGGCAGCACAGCCACTGTGGAAAAAGACTGCACGACCCCAAGGTGGAGAGTTCTGAGGAATTTAAACTCCTTCGCTAGAACATTGTATGGATATTTACTAAAATATTGGATCAGAAACCTGCCAGCATGAGCATACAACAAAGCCTCTAAAAGGCAGATAACATATCCCAAGACCTGCCTACACAGCCAAGGTGCTGTGTGGTGAGCCAGCCTCAGCTGGATGCAGTCACAGTGCACAGGACGCCACAGAGCAAGAATGGGGTCTATGCTGGAGTTCCCTATCCCCTGGAGAATAAAGTTAAAAAAAAATGGAGACCTCCACAAATAATTAAAGCAAATCCTTTGGAGACAGAGATTGGGAAGGAGAGGGGTTAAAACAGACAAATCTTAGTTATCTTTTCCTTCATACCAGTTACAGCTGAAATTGGAAACCCAGACACACCACCACAAGTCTTTGTCCCATGATTCCATTTCCAGCAGAAGGTAAAAGCCTTACAGAAGTAGGACTGCATGCACACAATTGCCAGCTCATTCTGGATGCTCAAGAGATAATTTGGCTGGACAGCAAAAAAGCAGCCAAGCTGAACAAAAAAAGCTTTTAAAGTCTCCCTGAGCTGCATTCGGTGCCCTGGGTAGAGGTTTCACCAGCATGACRTACCTAGCAGAGCATGGCTCACCTCCTCTCTTCCCTTTTGCTGTGAGCAGGGTGACACGGGTCAGCAGAAGCTCTGCCTTCCTGCACTCTCTGGGCGCTCTCCTGCCGGCTCCTGCAGCAGGTCAAGCAGAGTGAGGAGCAAAGCTGCGAATCCAACACTGAAACCCTTTTGACTCCAGGCCTCTCTTGGCCGGCCTTCTGCTTGACTCCTGATGGAGTTCAGGTGTGCAGAGGAAASAGGAAAAAGCACTAACRRGCAAACACAGCACTGGGTAAGGCTYCCTCCATTACTCTTAGTCACTGTGACTTATACAACCACTCCAGATGACCACACAAACTCTGCTGGCCAGCAGAAAACTTATTGAGCTAAGAGAAAATGAAAAGTTATGTGCCTCTGCACTCAGAAAGATGAGTTACACTAGCAGACTGCCTCGGCCTCTTCTCTTAGTGAGATCCATCTGTTGCAAGGAAGCTGAGAACATTTCAAGTAAAAGCATTTGTAATCTCAAATACTCCTTTACGCTTTCAGGGCAAAATGTCAGGTCGTGCTTTAACAGATCTCTGTCCCCAGAGTCAGAACTTGAGTCTACCTAAAGGACGTTAGTCATCTCATACCAAATGCCTGTAACTCAGCAATTTCTATCCAAACAATTGATTAGATGCAATTGAATCCAGATYGAATATGCAGATCACCTGTGATTTCCCTTCTCCATTACTTTTTGCTTATTGAAACTCTTTCAGAAAATAAAATACTATTCAATACCTGAACAAACCACTGGCTACAGCTGATAGTTAGATTTGGGAGTACATGATAAAAATGTGATACAGTCCCTCCTCCTGCAGGTGCTTAGGAACTATTCCAAGAGATAGAGGCTTGTATTCTGATCTTTATGTTCTGTGTTTATCTACATTGCCATCTGTTTACCAGCAATTGCATCYTTGATGCCATCTGAGCCATTTGATCTAATCACAGCACTGTACTCTCAACACTCAAGTCAATATGCAAACTGTTCTAGCAAGATATACAGAGTAARAAGAATTTTTGACCTTCTTCTTTAGGCAGTGCAGGCAGAAATTAATAGTGGAAATTACAAAAGAGGGAAACAAAATACTTCCTTGTAGAAATGGAAATCACTGTTCCCATCTACTGGCCCTCCCCAACAAGGTCTTGTATATCACCTGGCTGGTTTCAGTGGAGTTTGCTCTGAGTTGACACTGCCGAGGGCTGCAGTAATGGAACTCTGCAGTAGCTATGCACTGCTGACGTACAGCCAATGTATGGAAACAGCCTTTAACGTTAGCTGGAATCCAAACACAGGAGCTAAAGCACTCAAATACTTCTTAAAAAAGCATGGTGTGTGGACAAATGAATAACTCACTGCTGGACAAATTAGAAGGTGAACTTACAGGGTATCTGCTGACCCACTGAAATTGCTGTGCATCAGCTCTTACTCCACGAAAAATAATCTGAGGATATATCCTCTTTCAGTGATGTATAATAATCTGCAATTACCTGTCTCTTAACATGGGATAAAGGCTCCCACACTGGCAGGTAGGGCAGGATGTTCTGATGTACTGTTCCTGTAGTGACTTTCTATCCCCTCCTCCTGGTCAAGAGACTGTAGCCATGATCTAGCCATATCATTGTGCTGAGCCTTCAAGATAATCTTGTCTTGGGTACAGGAAAGTTACAATTTCCAGGCTTTTTCCCTGCTCAGGTTCTTCTAAACTAACTTATCCATTAACTGRGTGCTAAGGGGGTGGAGAGTCCTGGGGATACTAATTAAAGAAGTTATTTATACTGGGTACCTCCATAATCTGGGAAATGCTAATGAGCCCTTGAACAAGCTGAGAAGCTTCCTTTCTCAACAGGCTGAGGGTATCCATGGCCAGGGAGAGGGGATCAGGTGGGAGCTATGATTTCTGCTGGCCCTTTCTGGCTTTGCCCACCAGCTTCCTAGGGAGCAGTGCTGGTTAGTGGGGGTGCATGTGGACAGCAAAGCATGCTCCCTGTTCCCAACTCCGTCTGTTCTCCTGCTTTTGGGTACAGCCCTAGCCCTTGTTGTCCAGTAGCTCTMTCACGTGTCTTTTCCCTCTCCTCTGACCGCAAAATGGAGGGGGAAAATGATATAACAGCAAATATTTCCCTATGAGTGARCACCTTGTGCTGAAAAACAGACTCTTCCTCCTTTGTTGCATAATGACTAAACTCACAGCTTCTCCGAGGGAAAGCACACCCCAAAGGAGGCTTTTACTTTTTCATTTGCAGGTTAAGTATATATTAGCTTAAACTGAAATGACATAATCCAAACAMGGAAAGAATGACTGATTTACACTAAGTCTCAAGTCACATGAATCACTGTAGGATGCTATTAAATGCCGAGGCCCAAGGTGGCCTCATCTCAGAACACTAGAAATAGGCTGATTTGAAACTCCAAAATTAACAGCGAAGGACTCTTGCCTAGAAATTTCTCATGTGTTATATTTTATCTTAACATGTATCACATGATTAACCAGAGCTCAACAGGCCCTAAAAATAACAGTCAGTCATGAGACAGAAAATTTGCTCTTGTTTAAAACCAGAACATGGATTAGACTGACCAAGTAGCTTGCTAAAAGACAAAACATTATTCTTGCCCAAACAACTTATTCCCATGCTCACTGTGAGCTAAATCATGAGACCTCTACCCGGATCCTACAAAAGTCCCTCCTGAAAACTCATCTCATGATTAATTTAATTACTTACACAACTAATACTGTAATATCACAAAGAAAATTAATATAAATACTCCCAAATAGTATTTGCATTTCACAATGTGGCAAAGTCTTTGCATTCCTACAAAACACCTGTTTTTTCTCCCTGCATAAGAAATCAGGACCTGGCAGTTCTGGAGTGTATGAGGTCTGAACTGCTCATTACTGTCCTGAATTTAAGCACTGCAGTAGGCACATACATCTATCTGATGCATCATACTGAACTGAAGGCCTTCTCATCCTGACCTCTTTGCCATCCAGCCATCCCAAGTGAGGTAGATAAAAGAATCTCCAAACTGATCCTTCTAGTTTTCCTTTCCATTTTGAACAAAGGCGTGTCCTTATCGGTTGGACTCAATGGTCTTCAAAGTTTTTTCCAACCAGAATGATTCTATGATTCTGTGACAGTGTGGCATTGTTGACAATGTGCTCTTGGGGAAGAGTTATCTTCCCAAATGCCAAGCTGATGAGATCAGACTCTTTCCCAATAGAAGCTCCGGCTCCTTCCCTCCCCTCCCTTTCCCTTACCTCCCCTCCCCCTCCTCCTCTCCCCTTCCTTTCCCTCCCCTTACCACTGTTCTCCCTCCGATTATTCTAATTCAGTGAATCTCTGTATTTTAGTCAACCTTCCTAGTAGGAAGAGCTCTCAGGAGCTATGCCTCTGGGATGCGAATTCCCAGCCCTCAARCTCATCCCACCAAAATTCTCTGAAGCCCTACCTCAATATATACTGTAGGATAACCAAATTCATTGCTTAATTATTGTTTCCAGGAACAATTCTTTCTGTGCTAATTCTAATACTATATCTGTTGCTCCTGCAACTATAGAATAAGCAAMATGAAGAAAAGAGTGAAAAATAAGCACTGAAGTCTCTTGTGAAATACAAAATTACTTCAGCATCATGCTGAGATTTAAGCCTACCACAAAAAGTTTGAGAAAGGAAACTAAGGTCTTTGACTATCTTGCTATGAATTRGTTGTGTCAGGGTTGCCTGGCAAAATAAAATATGACAATGAAGATTCAAGTTCCGTATATATCTGTGTTATTATTTACCATTTGGCATTTCATCATATTGTCTTTCCTGAGTGTGAAAGAATAAGATATATAATGTGGGAAAGGGTTATATGCATGTGTGTCCTCACAGTCCCATGGAAAGATGGGATTCTCCAGACATACAGACATGGATAAATGATTTGCCTAGGAACAAAGTCATTTAGAAGTGATGTACTAYAGCAAGATTCAAAATAGGCACACACAAGGATTACAGCGCCAGATTTTTTCCATATGAGCAGTAAGGAAACGTTGTTAAGTGTTCATACTTTGAAGGAGATRGACTTTCATCAGAGACTGAAGCTGAGATTTGGGAACTTGTGATCATTATGAGTCTCATAGTGATCTATCACATGTGGAACCTGCCTGAACTAAAACTCTGCTACTCACTTGAGAGATAAGACTTTTGACTGCCTAAAACTCCCACTGCAACTTCAAATGGAGGTATTGGATACGGTTTTGTCTCACATCAATAAAACCTCTCATCATATTAAAAAAAGAATAAAGAAAAAGAATTTATTGTTCTAAATATGACTCTCCACATGGGATGAAGATTTCTGGTTTTATTTGTGTTCAAGCCTCAAACTAGGGAAGCTTCAGAGTTGGATTTCACTATACGTTATGAATCAAAGTTAAAGGTGGTTCAGCTACAAGGTTTTRTCTTTATAGAGTGAGTAGTACAGTGTGGTAATTTGGCAAGAGTTACTGTCTTAAAACCTTAAAACTGAGATCTTGATTCTTTTTAATTCAAATCACCAAATCAAATCACAAATGGGAGATGTTGGAAATGGGAGATTTTGGAAACGATCAGGGTGTAAATGGCATAATAAAGGCAATAAAATCAGATTACGACACAGTCAGATGCCTATCTCTTTCACAGAAAACCTTGTGCTGTTGATAGCAGTCTGTTTATGAACAAGTTGTAACCAATGCCTTTGAGGGACAGCCAATACCCAAAAAAGAAATAGACATCAATTTACAATGTACAATAAGAAGTTCAAAATAATCTGTAATCTTAAACTGCCATATTACTATTTAAGCCCTTTCTTGACCAATGGGACTGAATTACTTCACATATACATTTTGGAACGGAAGACTATGGTAACACAACACTGGGATGATATGTTGATCTACAAATCCAACATACAAGATCATCTTACACTGGAGTCAAATTCATGAGAATAGGATGAAAATGGAAAATCCATTTTGTCAAAGTGTTCTCTGAATCTCTTTGCTGACATCACCTATGATCCAGTGGCTGAGACACTCAGCAGAAACAAGCCCCTTTTCYGATGAGTGAGTATTTCTTTATGAAGATCAGAGCCATTCCGGCAGAAAAGATCAAGAGATCAGCCCTTCCGGAACCCTCTGGCCCCAAAAATGGCCTCTGGAGCGAGGGGAGGCCTGCACCCTAGTGCTGGGTTGGAGTTTGGCTCCAAGATCTCTTACACTCTATCTGGAAGCAGAAGCTGGAACTTCAAGCTCTAATAACAAAAAGAAGTGGATTGAATCTAATCAGAGAGGCCCTCGGTTTATCTTAGCATTTTGACAGTTATGCAGTGTCTGATTCATGCTCAGGCCAGTTACATTAATTTACTACTGACATCCTCTTTCTAATCAATTTGTATGAGAAACTAATCCAACACAGATTTCATATACAGGAARTCCCTTTAATTTATATAAGATTAGCTGGAACATAAACTGACCCAGAATGTGGCCTGATGTGTCTTTTACAGTCCTTCTTACAAGCCTTCTTGAATGAAATTTATTAGGCCATACACTTGCTCATGTATATGTCAAGGAGGATATSCTAGGAATGATTAGTCTGTATTAGCCACACAGACCCAGGTTTAGACAGGGATGAAAATGGAGAAAAAAACAGAGAAGCAACCTGTGGGATATAGAGGTGAAAGCTAATTTGACCAAGGTCAAAATCTTTCCAAGTTTGCTTTTCTCAGATTTTTTAAGCAGTGATACATCATGAGTACATATATTTGCAAATATTATTTCCARTCTTGTACTCTTAAAGATTTACAAGACAATGAATCAAGTTTATGTATGGGTGTACCAGTAACCTTTGTTTATTGCTTGTATAAACCACAAGACATATGTACCTGGTTTATTTACACACCATTTATATCACCGTAATGTTGGGAYCTGGACCCAGTTCAAAGCACCACAGAGTCACAGGATGGTTGAGGTTGGAAGAGGCCTCTGGGGATCACCTATTYCAACCCCCCTGCTCCAGCAGGGACCCCTAGAGCWTGTGGCACAGGGTGGTGTCCAAGTGGGTTTGGAAGATCTCCAGAGAAGGAGACTCCACCACCTCTCTGGGCAGCCTGTTCCAGGGCTCTGTCACCCTCACAGGAAAGAAGTTTTTCCTCATGTTCAGGTGGGACTCCCTGTGCCTCAGTTTGTGCCCACTTGTCCTGTCACTGGCCACCACTAAAAACAGCCTGGCCCCATTCTCTTGAAAGCCTCCCTTAAGATACTGGTTTACACTGACAAGATCTCTCCGTCTTCTCTTCCGCAAGCTAAACAGGCCCAGGTCTCGCAGCCTTTCCTCCTTGGTTTGATAGGTTTACTTACATGCCTTTACCAAGCAATCACTTCTTCTAACAAGTCACAGTATAAAAAACAGCACAGCATTATTTTCACATTCTGAATAGTCTTTCTTTTCATTTTTTATTTTCTTGCAATGAACTATCAATAAGAGGTTTTTATAAGAAAAATCAAACTGTCAAGAAAAGTGTGAATAATTTCAAAACATGGCTGAATTTGATATGGCTTACAAATAGTTTTTGGACAGAAAAGGAGGTGAAATACATTTCTGTGAAACCATTGTTGCACGCTGTTCCCCTTTGTGCAGTACTGCTGGGCTGCTATTAGAGAGGCAGCATYGAATGCTAATTTCTGACTAGCATAAATTACTCGGAAGGTGTTTTTCTAAAGGATTGTATGCTTTGACACTTATTGTATTTTCCATTTCCCACTAGGCTGACTTAATTTTACTTCCAGTGAGCTTCAAGCTGTGATTTATGCCATGTCAGAGTTAAGAAACCAATTGCCTCAAACCGAATATCTAAAACCAAAGTGTTGTAAATTCCAAGTGAAYGTTTGCAATTGTTTTCTTTTTATTAGCTGCACAAACCTATTTTTCCCCTGGCACACAAATCATTTGTAGTGGGCTGCTAAATGTATTTGCTAATGCATTCACCCTCGGCTTAAACAATGATTTTCAGCAAATCTAATAGATGAAGCATTAAAAATAAATAGAAAAGGCCTTCTATAGCACTGACTTGGGTCTCATATAAAAACAATTTGGATACTTCAGGCTGGAAACAAGCGCTCTGTTACAGAAGCTGATCATTCCCTGCTGCAACTCATGCTAACAATTTCTTTCAGATGTGTCCTCTCTTGAATGCTCTCCTCAATCACATCACCGCTTCGCGAAGCCCACGTTGCCTCCTGAAAGGCATTTCTCTCTGAGACACTGCCATGCACTAGGTATCAGGAAGCTATTTGAGACCATGTGCTTTACACATGCTCATAATGATATGCCCCAAGTGTGTCAGCTGGTACCATCTGTGGTGCCTGGAGCAGTGTCTGGGAGGCTGTGACAACTCAATTGCAGGCCGGAGGTTTGGAAAAACACCGGATAATTGCTATTCCCTCCTAGGCAAGAAGACTCCTATGCGCAGCGTTAGGGAGGACGCAGCTGCTACAACTATTACTAAGCCTCTGCTCATGATCATCAATATTACAATAAAAATAGTCATCAATCTGGATAAAAATCACACTTTATTTTCAGTTCCAGCCTATCGATGTGAGCGAGCTGTGGGTAATAAATTGATGCTATGTCAGCCKCTTGGTTTCTGTGCTTTTCGTTGCGCTCCAGTTGTTTTGGAAGCTATGCAGGAGCCTATCCCAAACAGGGATAAAAAACTAACTGGCAAAAGAAATCTACCTGGCAGTAGAGTAGGAAGGCAAGAAAGAGAGCTGGAATTACTGTAGCAGTGTATTTAAGCAGAGTATTTAAGAAGAATACTGAATCCTGAAATTCCAGTTCAAGAAGTTTCTTTGAAGCCACTTCTTTTAACCAATCTGCTTTTTATATATCAAAAAATCTTAATTATCAGAGTGATATTGGCTACTCTGCATTTTTAGAACACGTAGAGGTTGTCATCTAACTCAAAACTACAGAATCTTTTGCTCAGTTAAATTAGCTGTGTATTAGCTGTGTAAATTCAATGAGAATTTTATTCAGTTTCACTGTATTCTAAGTTAAGTCCATATTGGCAATTCAAACCTCTACTTGCAGTCTTTTTCAGTTCTAACAGCAAAATTTTGACAAACCAAATAGCAATCATGCCGTTTCTTTGCATTTTTTTGTCCAGCATGAATATRGCGTGACTTGGATATTGAAAGCACTAGAATGACAAGAATCAAATATTCTCACCGTGAAAATTAAAATACTGGGTGTGAGAAGATATGTATTTCTTAATGGTATGTATGTATTTCTTAATCATTTTTTGTTGGAGCTAGAAGAAATAAAAGGAGAGGAAATAAGCCTAACATTCCAGACACCAGGATCAAAAGCTGAGCTCTTGGGACAGTGAAAGGTGGTGCACCTTGAAATGGCCAGTGATGGAAAACATGCGAAGGAACTTACATGGTATGATTTTGCATTGCCTCACATTGGTAGGAGCCCTCAATGCCTTATCAGATATCATGAAATTATGGTTGCTGCAGTGCTCCAACTTTTGTTTTCTTCTTACAGTCTAACAACAGACAAAACAACAGATAAATATCAAGACAAATTTGTTAATATTGCATTATTGGCAGACAAAAAAAGATCACTTTACATTGGAACGCTGAGCTCCTGCCAACCACCAACAAGTGGATAGCTCTGTTTTAGAACTTACTGCTAATGGAAAAAAATATATGTACTGCACAGAAATAGAAATAAGCTGAAGGCGTTTGAAAAGGTTTAGGTTTCATTCTGAGAGCTCCTCTATAACGGGTCCTGCTGACAGAAATTTGAAAACTGCAGCTTGTGTAAAGGTAGCAGCATGACACTTTTCCATGGTTCTGGACCTCTCTGAAGTGTTCTGAGGAAAAGCAGCACAGCAGAGCAGGTAAATGCTGCTGATCCTGCTTAGACGTGCACAAGCAGATCTATACAGGGGAAAAACGAATCATCCAAGGCAACTCAGAAGATGGTCCTATACTAAAAAATATCTAGTGGGGTAGGAAGAGACAACATAAGGTAGCAGGGCTGCTTTGGGAAATCTGTGTCTGAAATGGAAAAAAAAATGTGTATAATTAGGCTGAAATATATGTATGTCCTTAGTGTAATAAAAATGTAACAGAAGTATGATTTTTATGCTGCTGTAAATACTTGGGGTCAGTAAATGCAAAGTGTTAACTGCAGGGACACTCCAGCAGCATGTGAACTTTTCAGGTAAGAGTCTGCATACAGACACTCACGATCCTGACCCTCTCAGGATGCTGATGGTGATCAGTGAAGTCAATGGATTTGGGTTTCATGACATCTTATTTAGGATGAGCTCTTGGGGTCTGGATGCTGGAAGGAGAGGAGGGCAAGAGCTACGGGTTGTGTGTGTTGTTCCCTCCCCACGAGAGAGGCTGGTGATCTAGAAGCATTGCCCAAAAAAGGATGCCAAGATTATGCACCAAAAGCAGGTGCYTAGGTGTACAAACAGGAATAAGCTCATTTCCCTTTATTCACAGATACGGGTAACATTGCGGGTAAGACTGTCAGGTGGGAACCATCTCAAGTATCCCATGGCTCGCACACACGCACGCACACACACGAATGATAAATTGGATGCGTTTAAAAGGAACAGAGGTGCAGTCCAAATCACGAAGAGCCTGAGCTACTTCCCACTTCTTCCCTGGGATCTTCAGCCAGRAGGCTGGAACAGCTGCCTCGCAGTGACCTGACTGCATGGAGTGAATAACACATCCTGTAAACGATTAGATGTTGTTGACTGTTCTCAGTTTTGTTTTCCTCAAGCCACCGCGGGGAAAAATGAAACAAAAGGCTGATTTTGATTGATCTGGTAAATATGGATGCAGCTGGCGCCAGGACGCATACATCAGAGAGGTGATTGATGGCCTCGTTAATGGTCAGCGGAGAGCGAACACCGCGTGGCACACCGAAGCTCGCGGTTCCCTCGCTGTCTGGCTGGCCCTGCTCGTGCTCTTTCCCAAACAGGGCTGCGGAGATGAGCAACAACAGGGCTCTGATCAGACTGCTTCAGCGAACGGTCAGCTGGCGTTTGCACCGTCAAATCCTTCCGTCAGGAGCCAACTTCACTGGACACAAAATACATGCTCACATGGTGGGCCCAGATGGCAGTATTTATTTTACCATTTATTTTTCAATTGTTCCAGAGAAAAAAGTCAAGATTAATTTGCATAGTTTCAAGGGCTGATATTTTCTGTTCCAATGTTACTATAAAATTTGATTTGCTTTAAATTTGTTTGCCTTACCATTTCCTTTAGGTTTTCAGTTAGCATGACTCTAATATAATAGTTTAAAAAGGACCTCCAGAATATCTCTGGCCATTTCTTACTCTAACCCAAATGCTTGTCTACTGCAGCTCTGTTCCATGAGAGAATATTACTCTACGACATGAATTTTCCATGGGCACGTCTGGCCATTCAGCTTGGCACACTGGAGAATACAGCCTATCTCCTGCAGAGAATGAACGTGCCTAACACACACAACACAGTGCCAGTCACAGACAGGCAGGAAAGCCCAAGGGTAACAACAGCAAGAACGCGTGGTGTCAGTAAGGTACACACAGACACAGGGATGGCTCTGGTTCTGCTCTTTTTATTCAGTCCTCTTCTGTGGGCAAAAGGCCAAAATGCTGGAGGGAGGTAGTTGCAGGAGCAGCCTTGGTGAGGACAGTGAAAGAACAGGAATATGGGACATGGCCTTTTGTGGGAGAAGAGAGACAACCAGGGGGACTGAGCAGAAGTAACAGGGTCGAGAAAGCAGGTTAGGTTTTGGGAGAGGAACTGCACAACAGACGCTCTATCAGGCTAGAACATTGGACTTCTTTGGAGAGCAGTGAGGAAACAGGCCAACGTCCAGGGAGGCAGATGTCCTGACCCGCGTTACAAAGATGACTTTGGCAGCCGCGTCCCGACACCCCAGCAAAGGGTGTCATTCACCCCTCCATCTGCTCGTTCACCAGTCAGTCCTGTCCTCCACATCCACCCCACGGATGCAGCACTGCGCTCACCACGCTGCTGCGCAGGGTAAGCACCTCATTACTAGTGCAGAACAAGTACATGTTAACCGTGCAGTGGCACAGGCAGTATCTGATATTTGCATGTAATTGCTGTGACCTGATACTTGTGTAACTAGAGGATGAAAATGCTTTGCTTTATCTGAAAAGGATTTTCCATGTAATGACCATATAACTAAATTAGAGATGGATAAACTGGTTGAGGTTTAATATGAGCTCATAGCAAAAAAATGCATTTAAAAAAACTTTATGTTTATATAGGTCTTGACAACCAGCAAAAATGCTATTTCTCATTCTTTGCTACGATATGATCTCATTACACATGAACAATCACTGCAACACATGCAGAAAATGGCATAAGAAAAAAACCCTTTCCGATATTATCTCTGGTTGTCAAGTGTTAGATGCAGGTCTAATGAGCTTTGATCTAAGTGCCAACCAATGTATTTCTGGCCATTATTTTGGCTGAATAGGGATATTTATTAGGTTTCCTCACACGTGCTCACTGTGGCACAAAGGCAATGAATCACTCTTATGTCACAGTAACAAAGCTGAGCCTTACTCAGTCCACCAAGGACCAAAGCTCTGATTCCTGCTCAGCAGGAAGAACTCAGAACGTGGTATTTCTCATAAGCAGGTGTCCAGCGAGGGCCACACCTGCCCTGAGGGTATTTGTGTGAGTGGTGGTCTGGCTCATGGGAGGAAGAAACTCTATTTGCTGAGGTTACCAGCACTGCTACCTTCTTTTTTTTTCCTGGTTGGGAGGAAGATGCAGTGAATCCCAAGCTTGTCTCTGGATCGTATTTTAGTCTGGGCGTGGGTCTAGCACCTTCGGCAGGTCTGCTCTGTGATCCACCAGTTTCTACTGCACTGTGCAGGTGATGCATATGGAGCTCCCGGCAATGGAAATGGAGCAATCCAAGCCCACAGGGAGGGAAAAGGATGGAAAGACACCCTTACCTGGTGCTTCCCAGGAGGAAGAGCCAGGAATGACCAGTGTACCGCAAGGCCTCTTGTGAGAGGCCAGGGAGGACCTCAGATCAAAATATTACTAACCACCCTAACAACTGAAGAGTCACAAACTCAGGTTCTGTCATGATCTCCTGATATATTTGTGCTTGCTGGAAATTACTTGGTATCTGCAACCCACGACTATGTGGGGCCACCCCATGAGCAGGTTCATTTTGCAGTAAGAATTTTGGAATGAAGACCTTGGCAGCAAGCACAGTTTCTGACTTACACTGGATTCACCTATAATTCTGGTTTTATAAAGCAAGGCAGCTCAAAGTCAGAGTCCAGGACACACGAAATCAGCAAACTGACCTTCCCTTACTTGAATCACTGCATTTTTATTACTCCTCACAGAGCGATGTGAGGTCTAAGGGGTGGAATGCCAGCGCCAACCTTGAATCTCCCTGCTTTTGTCAGCTTCTGTCAACTGTGTTTCCTTAACATTATTTCAGAATAATTTGGGCATTTAATTCATGAGACCACAAAATCCTGCTAGTCTAGCAGGGCATTTCCCAAGCCATTAGACATGTCCATGTGTAAGTTCACACCCACTTGATGTGCCAGCTACAGTATACAAAGATAAATGTTTGTTGGAGACTTTTCAAATACATCCYATTAGTCAAATGCAAGGGGAAAAAAAAAGATCAGTCTGTCTCGAGCTGACTTTATAAACAGCACGTACCTTGCAGCATTGTTCTCTGCCAGGTAGAAAACATCTGGTATTAAAAAGAAAGCTCATCGGCAAGCCATGTGGTTGAAGGTATTTCTTCTCTAGCCTGAAGAGAGAATAAAGCAAACTCTTGGGGTTTTCAGGACCGKCCCATCTCAGTGTACAATCTCAGGTTTTTCACAGTATTTCATGCAGTTTTTTCAGGAGCCTGTGACTTAATCAATCTGGCCTTTAATGAGAGTCATAAAGCTAGAAGTCTGTGAAATTCTTCAACAATTTATCAGTGAGAATCAAATGAAAGAGACGGAATAATAAATTGTAGCAGGCCAAATATAAAGGAGGCTGACATTTGTTTCACCTGGGGAATTCCCCTGGAGGAGGCAGGTTAAAGGATTACACAGCCATGGAGGGAAAGCCACCATATCTTTCCACATACCTAAGATCTGTCTAAGACCGCAGACTAGACACCTCTTTAATATTCTAAGCTTGACAGCAGATCTAATGTCTTCAATACTAAAATAATACGTAGGAAAAAAAAGAAAACATTGCAAAAAATAAAAAAGGAGGACTATACAGCTTACTCATTAATTTTATGAAATACAGCACTTTGCAAAGATCATTGCTTAGGGTTTCATATGGAGACAAGGGGGAGACTTAATCGTCTCTCATCCCTCCTTATCAGACTGTAAGCAGACCAAGCCAAGTTTTGGAAGGCGGTGCGATTTGAAAAATGCCCTCTCTGAGTGATGGTTCAAATTTTCCATTTCAGTGTGCTGTGGATCTTCAGGGTTTTATGTGAGACTGCTTCAGCGCGCAGGAAACCGGAGCCAACAACGGGGAGACGGCAGAACCTCAGCGAGACTTGGCAGCGAGGCCGCCGGGGCAGGAACAAAGGGCCGGCGAAGAGCATGTGCTATCTATTAAACCCTGTTCTCTGCGCGTGCAGGCGGGGCGGACGGGAGCGACAGAGGTAAGAAGTCCAGCTTTCCCTCGATCCCAGACAAAGCTTTCGCCCAGAATATCTGCTCGCTAAAAGAGTCTGGGGAGAGCTGGACATTTTTAGAGAATTGTTTCTCAGAACAAAGTTTTAATTTGGTGCCCTTTCTGTTCTGTAGGAAATACAGTGTACACAACTTCATTTAGAAATGCATGAAAGCAAGCCCTATTGCAACTATTGTTTGCTTTATTATTGATAAAGAAACACCTCTTTTTTTTTTCTCTAACTTGGAAAGGAAAAGGAGGCACAAAATATTTCTAATTAAACAGTTCACCTGAATTCTGGAAATATATGGATAATTTAAGTGGGAATGTCAGCAGTTCCTCCGAGGAAAACATAATGCATGAGTGAATTGCTGGGAGAAAGCTGTTGAATTCAACAGTGCTATAGCCAAGGTGTGCCCAGCAACCATGGAGATTTGACTCAGCGTCCTTTTCCCAGGGACCAGGGGCTTCCAACAGTCAAAAAAAAAAATGTTTAAGATATATATGAAAAAAAAAGCAAGTACAGTTTTGAAAAGAAGACCAAAAAGCCTGGCCTAATAGGAATCAATGGTAAAAACCACCTGTGATTTCAATATCCTCAGGATTTCACCCTTAGTCTCAGAGGTTTAGCTCTGAGTGCAGCAGTGTGGCTGGGCTTGGCCTGAGTTGTGAGGCCTGTCTCAAACCCCTCCTTTCTTCACCTTTGCCCCTTTCCCCTGCCTGCTGGCTGCCTGAGAAGCCCCAAGGACGCCAACATAGCTACAACAAAATTGGAAGAGGAGTTGATGCCTATGGGCCAGCAATGTGTTCCTGCAGCCAAGATGACCACCCTGGGGCTGCATAAGGAAGAGTGTTGCAAGAAGGTTGAGGGAGGTGATCCTTCCCCTCAGCACTGGTGACACACATGTGGACTGCTGCGTCCAGTGCTGGACTCCTCAGTACAGCAAGGATTTGAATATACTGGAATGAGTCTAGCAGACGGACAAAATAAATGATGGAGGGACGGTAGCATCTGACATACAAGGAGAAGCTGAAAGAGCTGGTGAAGAAAAGGCTCAGGGGGATCATACCAAAGAAAACGAAGGAGGGCTCTCTTAGTAGTGCTCAGTGAAAGAAAAAGAGACAGGAAATTCCTTTTTAACATAACAAAAAAGACACTGTAATCTATGGGTGATTGTGGCTGGCCTGAGAGGTTGTGGAGTCTCCATCCTTAGAGATACTCAAACCCATAGTGGACATAGTCCTGGGCACTTATTTGTAGGCTACCCTAGTTTGACCCATGACTATACAATATTCACTCTCAATGCTTCCATAACCCCTTGAGAAGTCAATAGCTGCACCATGATACTCAGGATCTCTGTAAGTTTTCAGAATTGGGGAGATACAGCTCTCATGCAAGAGCTCAAGGTACTGCCTCATGGATTTCTCTTGCAAAAAGCTGATATTGGGGGAAAGAGTTCTGCCAGCTATCAAGCTCAATGCACCAGATAGGCAGATGCCATCTATACTACGCTTAGGTGAGTGGTAAGTAGTAAGAAACCATCCTGAGTGCCCAGAGAAGTGCTGTTCCACTTCTTTGGCCACTTTTATGATTTATGAAATAGGATTTTAATGCTGGAGTGAAAACAAAGCTTCTGACTCTGTGTGCAGGTTTCTGTGGCATTCCGGGCTATCAGAGGCACAGGAGATGCAGGCAGAGGAGATTGCCCTTGACTTAAAATGAAACAGTTCAGCCACTTCATTCTGAGTGAGACAAAACATCTTGGGCAGATCAAGGACTTGGAATTTGGATTTCCTAGAGGCCAGAACAATATTCTGAAGAGTGCAGCTAGAAAGTACGTCATCTGAWTTTTTTTTTATATATCTCCCATGCATAAGTTTTTCGGAAACACCAAAATACCATTTTACTGGGGCTAAAAATGTTCTAATCAGTTCCAGTTACCATATAACTGTACCTCAGAAATGGAGATAAGATTGACAAGCAAATGTACAACTTCCTGTCTGGAGTAAGACAAAATATACACATCATTTCCAGTTACTGAACAAAATTACTTCACCAGCATGTCGTCAAGAAATGCTTCTAGGCTTTTCATATAAACAAGTGCATGTAGTTTACACAAGGACGTCAGACATGGTAAAGTGATCTCTTGAACAATTCCTTGCTGTGCTACATCTGTTAGAAATTTCTGTCCTTACTCTCACAGAGAAATCCGAAGATGCCTCTCCACAGATGTCTGCTCTCAGCAGAGTATTCTAGCTCCTACAACACCCTACACAGCCAAGTCTTGATAAGGCTACCACATATCTTGGCTTCCTCAGACTTGGCTCCTTTTTCAATACAGAACTGATATTTTTTTCCAGATTCCTTACTGTCTGCTTGGATCRGAGGCCACCACAGAGCTGAAAATCTCGGTGAGATTGAACCTGCTGCCTGTGCTGTGTGGAAAACCTGTCTATCAGTCATTGCTCCAAGTAAAATACACACACTAAGACCTCCTGGCATCACTGCAGTCACCAAGCGTACCCACGGGTATTTCTGCCATAAGAATTCTAGATATGGCACCTTGATACCACATCTATTTCCCATGACTCAATTACTCTGTTTACATACAGTTCAGGTCTTGCTGTTTTCCACTACAGCAGCTAATGTGGACAGATCTCCCTTCAGAAATGATGAAGGCCTATCCAAGGAACGATGCAGCCTATCCTCAAATTGTGCCCCAATTTTTCTCAGCACAGCTTCTCTAAAAGAATATTAAGAGTATATAAGAGTATAAGGATATATTTTTCCTTTGCACTATCAATTTATGGTTGGTCTATGCCTTGAATCACAAAGGTTCCAGCCCCTTTATATTTCTTTCTTTTACTAACAGAACCTAGCTGTTCCAATTGCTTGTATAGATGCCTAACTCATCAATTATTCATTATACGAACWGTATTGTTTTATCCTTTTTAAATGTCTTGTTATTCAGTTTCATGTCTCCATGCTTTTATTTCATGAGAAAAGTTACCTTCCTTAAAGCATTAATTACTTTATATGTCTCTGTCATGCTGTCACTTATTTTCCTCTCTGATCCAAGCACTACTGAACATTCCAAGCTCTCGCTACATAAAAGACAATTCCACTCCTCTAACCATTTTTGTCACGTATTTCTCCGGGTTCTTCCTACTTTTGCTCTAATATGTTAAAGCTGGGTGACCAGGAACAAACACAGAGGACATGTTACTGGTTTATTTAATTATAATATATTATTTTCATTATTGTTTTCTATCCTTTTCCTGCTACATTTTAACAGTTTGCCAACACTTTTGATGCACATAGAGCAGATGGTTTGGCTAAGATGTCTGCTGTGACACTTTTTTCTGTATGCTTGTGATTAATTTAGTGCCAAGAAATATGTCATTCTGCTTTTTCTTTCCAACTTGCATTAATTTGCCTTCATCTGCAATGAATTTTGTCTGCCATAAAGCCACCTAGATTTCTCTACTGCAGCAGACGTTCTTCATAGACKTCTCCCACTTGAACTATCTTAAGGCATTTCCAAATGCAACTTCATCATTGTGCTGCTCGTGTTCTAGGATCGTTCCTAGCAAGGCTCTTTCACTGTCTTGAAAATTGAAAGTTTTGATTTGACCCTCTCTTTGCACAGTTTCTTTGGAATTGGCTGAATTAGCAGGGCCACAGAAAGGGTAACCATAGCTTAATATGATAACCTTCTACCCAAAGGTAGAATGAAAGACAAATTCAACCTTTGTGATACACTGTCCACCCCAATATACACAGTCCATCCTACAGCCAGTGCTCTCTCTCTCTAAGTCTAGACAGAGACTGAGGAGGCAAATTCTAAGCTTGCTCCTCATACAGCTCTTGCTCTGGCTGTCCATGTGCTCCTTTCCCTGCTCCCTGAATACTCACACTAACCTTTCTCTCYGTCTCCCAAGAGCTCCAGTATCTCTCTCCCAAACAGGACTGCCCAGGAGCAAAGACACKGGGCAACAAGGGCAGGTAAGAAGCAAGTCTTGGTGCAGGTGTTGCAAGGAGTGGGACATAAGGAGGGCAACAYAAGAGTGACCTTTTTACTCCATGTGACAAGTAAAATACCCACTGCCATCTGGGTCTCCAGGATAAGAGCCATCTTTAATTAAGTCTTGGTTAGGATTTTTCAAATTACACACCATCAAGCCACAGAGTAACCAGTGACTTTTGACTTCACCAGAGSCAACCTGCCTACCACTGAACATTCTGCATATCTACCTATTGCATCTGTTATTGCTACAAGTTCAGTCTCATCGTTCCTTAATTCCTTCAAAGCTCTTGGATGTCTCTCRTCTCACTCTGGAGATGTCGCTGCTATTTTGCACAGCAGTTTCTTGTATGTTATATATTGACTTCAAATCCCCAAATATTGTTACCTGAAATTAGCAGGTATTTCCCTGGTATATCARTGACTGACTTCAGCAAACATTTTATCAGAGCTAAAAGGAGAACAGAAAAATTGCAGTCTGCAGATGCTGAGTTTGGTTGCCTCTGCACAAAACTCTTTAGCATCTGGGAGCAAAATATGTCTCTGTGTAATCTGTTTCCCAYTGCGAGTTTAAAGGTCTGCAACATTTTTACAGGCTCGAGGACCAAAGTAACTCAAGACTAAACTGCATTGGCTCACCCTGGGGTAACCCCTATAAATGACAAACAAATCAGCATTTCGCAGTTAAAAAACAACACCAAGTGTTCTACAAAATCCCCAAGAAGTTTACTGCAGTGATGCTAACAATGCTAGACACTAAGGCAAGGAATTTCCTTTTTGCATTTCAAGAGAAAAAACACCCCAGCTGTTTCTCAGTGGCTTCCCAGCCAAGTTGAAAAGGCCACTGACCCAGCCGTGATGTAACATGCAGCACTGGAAACCACGGCTCCCCCACGCCGTGCTGCTCCTCAGTGCCCTCCAACATCAAGTTTSGCCCCCGAAGAAGCTGTTTATCTAGCGCAGACATCACGCTAAAGCCTCACCTAGACAGGGAGGCTCCCTGCTCTTCTGCGGGGTGAATTAGCTGCAGCAAATGTTTGCTAACCGAGTGGCAGGGCTGGAAAAAATCCTGTTCTGCATACGATATGCTTAGTCTCCGTGCTTATTGCATAACCTATGGCGTGCTTGATGGGAAAATGCAAGGGTAATAATTTCCTCTTCCCAGCAAGGCACGCTCTGTTATTACACGGTCTAAACAGGACAGGACGGGGCCGGGGGGTCTGATGGRTCACCTCGCGTGCTGGCCCTTCACGGCGGTCCTGCAAACGGCTGTGTGTGCAAATGGCTGGGCCTCCCCTCCGCGAGCCGCGGGGCTCTCGGCCTCCGGAGCGGAGACCAGGCAGCGTGGCGGCCCCCGSCTGCTCGTGCTTGCCCCGGTGGCTTTGGTTTTCTTTTAGCTTCCTGAGCCTGTGCTGCTGGGCAGTCTTAAATCAGCACTGATTTAACTCCAAGATCGCATGCCAGACGGCACCGGGACGGTGCCCCTGAGTTTTCTGGGCCTCCTCAGACAATGCAGAAGTTGTTTGCGGTCTTCTCAGACAACCTGCAAGACCTAAGTGGACAGATCCCATTCCGTGGGAACAACTTGGGGCATTTGTGAGGGGAAAGGAGAAACCTGTAGATAGAGTCATATGGAGATTCGAGGACCAAACACTCATTTTAACATGTGAAACATTTAAAGTAGGCATATTTTGCCCTCTTAGCTGTCTACAGGCATGAGATGAATTTCACTAGCTTAAAATTCTTTCACTGGGAGGTAAATGAGTGTATTTTACCTCGTGCTTACCCCGGGCAGAGCGCRCGCGCAGGCAGAGCCGACACACACTCACCTGCTAAACCCCAGGAAGGCGCGGGCAGTTTCAAACACGCCTGTCCTGGCACATTGCAGCGTCCACATCCAGGCTCTTCCATGCACCACAGGCTCGACCTGAGCTAGCTGCACGAGGCAGTACCTACCTGTGCAGCACCGGCCCTGTGTGCACCCAGGTGCAGGGGGGCTAGCAAAGCAGGACAGCCATTAAAGGCTTCACGTTTGCACACAGGGAGGGAGGGAGGCAAAATGTAAACCAAGTTATGTTTGCTGTCTTGAAGGGTTATTTCCAACYGTTCCTTCTCTGCTTCGAACAAAACAAAGCTCGTGTACCTTTGCACTCACTTCAGGTGYTCCCTAAGCAGCTTTTATTTTAAGTGCAGTCGCACAGGCTTCCCTTCTTCCTTATTCAAATTACAAAGCATTTTGAGGGGAAAGTGCGAGTTGGTAAATAGAATGGCAAAAGCAAGAAGAAAAGGAGCMCTGTGTGTCACTACCTCTACACCTGCCTGCCCTGCGCACAGCTSCGAGGGGAGAAGGCAGCTCCCCCCATCCTCTTCACTTACGATGCATGAAGGAAGCCTGGAAGAAATTTTTTGCAAAATTTCTACATTAAAAACTCATATTTATGTTTCCCATATAGAGTCTATGGAGGCTGAAACACAAACTACAMACCAAGAAGCCTGAGAAAAACGGGAGAAATTTACAGAGAAATGTCTTTAAAGCTTAGCTGGCTAAGAAAACCTAAACCAAACTTTTGACAGGTCTTGGGAAGCCAGGAGCCATTCTCACTGCCCAGCACAGGGCCAAACAGAGATGGCAGGGCAGGTGCCAGCAGCCTGCGCGGGCAGCAGCAGGGACAGGCCCTGGCAAACCCCACAGGGACACGGCCATCTGACSCCACCAGCCCCACGCAGAGCGCGGGCACACCTGGCAGCCCAGGTCGTGCAAGTGCTCTGGATGCGACATCCACCGCGTGTGCGGAGCGCTGCGTACAGGCGTAGGCATTTGCACAGGAAGCAGCCAGTGAGTTGGGAACAGCGCTGAAGAGAGAGCACCACGGTTCACTATCTGGGTCACCTGCTCCACAGCTTGGCAGAAAACGGTAGCGTACTTTCCTCATTTTTCTCAGGCAAAATCCGAGCATATAAAAAAGTTAGAACCAGGCAGAAATAAACTTTCAGTGCTTCATTATGTATGACAGGAAAAAAAGAAAAAAAACCACACGGCACAGTTCCAGCAGAAAAAAAAAATCAATTTCGTGTCATTTAAGTGACTAACTTGTCACTTACCCGTGAAACTGTATTTTATTCTGTTTGCTAGCTGCCCTCCTTTCCCAGGTACTTAGCTTTTCTGAAGTTTACCTTTCCCACAGTTTGCCTGTTAATAAACCTTGCTTAGTGACTGATTAGGAGCCCCTTTATCGTCATACATGTTTCTGTATTTGATGTTGGGAATATAACAGGAATCCATGTAGATGTTCCCCTTCACATTTTATTTCATGTTAGCAACAAATATAAGATGGAAAGATGACTAAATATCCACCTAATTCTTAATTTTGTATGTTACAGAGAGAGAGAAATAAAAGGAATATCCACCATCATGCACACACCTATGACTGAGAGGGTTCTCAGCTTTGGTTCTTCACTCCTTACAATCTTTTTGGTCTATTCTTTAGGCCTCGAGCTCACTCTTCTACATAATTATCAGCCTTATCGCTTTTTCACCAACGGTCAGGACCAGTTTCTGGGAATGAGCATTCTCACAACTTTAGATCTGTTATGCAGAGCACAGAGTGCCAAGAGGCACCAGAACAGGCCCTGAGCGAGCCCACAACCCGAGCAAACAGAACGGCATGAGGAAGAGTTGAGGACTTCTATGCTTCCACTTGTCGATTTGCATTTGAAGTCTCAATCTTTTCAACCACTACAGAGAAAAGACATGCTTTTGCCCYGATGTCAATTTTTATAGGAATCTGAGATAAAAAAAAAAATGCACCACCCTTTTTGCACTTTCTGGTCTCTCTGTTTGTGCAGGGGCGGCCACGGAAAGCTGCAGACAAGCCCAGTGATGTGGCACAGGCCTGTGGGTGCCATTTCTGCCCGTGTRCCAGGCTAGGGAGGACACGGCAGCGGCTCCCCTGCAAGCTGGGCAGCCAGGCGAGCCTCACACGGTCCTTACATCGCATGTCTTACTGCGTGCTCCCATGGCCGCTGTTTCTAAATACCTGTGAAAATGAAATTTCCATCTCAGAAGCACTGCTGACTGTACTTGGTGTGTACCTGATACTACCTTATCTTCYCAGTTTTTCAACCTCACACTCCCAAACCAAAAATTTGACAAAGACATCCTTTTCACCTGCCCAGATTCCAGTCACAGGCTGAATATTCCCTGGAGCTGCCAAAGGATAGGACACTGTTGTGAATGGCTAGAAAGTCATGTTTGGATTGAAACATGGTAGCCTTTTAAGGTTACACAGCAATAGTACAAAATAATTTGGCAAATGAGATTGGAAGAAATGCTGTATCTAACTGAAATGTCAGGAATATTCACAGGTAGGAAGAAGGCAATTATCCAGGCTGGAAGCAGGCCAGCATGCCATTCATCCTTGCAGACTTGGCATTTCTCAAAATGAAATAACAGATGTTTTTGTGAACTTCTCTCAGGCATATGTTTTATTAATTAAATCTATAGAAACAAATGTGAGAAATCTGAAATATCATATATAAATATATGTATATATAATTATACACATGCATCTTTTGGTTACGAGCAGATGAATTTCTGGACTAGATGAAAGCTGCTCTCTGGGGCTTCACAATCATCTCCAGCCTCCAACTGCAAGGTCCATGAGACCCCAGACAGACAAAACATGAGAAAGTATGTTGGAAGAAACTATTTTAAACAGCAGGCTAATAGATCTGGTCATCATATACATTTTTGCTACTTCTCAGAGGTAGTGAACCTGCTCCAAGGAGGGGGAGATTCCAAGAAAGAAGAAAGGTGCAGAGATGCATGCAATACGCTGAGCAGATGTGCACAGATGGGGTACAGTCCTGCAGGGACCCACCCTGCTGCTGACTTTGGGAGAGCAGCTGCTGAAGCCACCGCTGGGGCTGCCTGGGGATCTGCGGCAGGTAATGCACACAGAAAATCTCACTCCCTTTCCTAAATTCCTCTACCACCCACCTCTTTAGAAGCCATAACAATGGAAATTAGGGTGAAACAGACTTGCTGCACTGCCAAAAAAACCAGGAAGTTGTTTATTATTATTATTATTATTATTATTATTATCATCATCATCATCATCATCATCATCATCATCATCATCATCATTGGCAAGAAGTGGATAGAAACCGCCTACATGGTAGAATATTGACTTTCTTGAATACTAAGCAACAGACCTGTCCTGTCCCCAGGTGGATATGTTTGCATAAGAATGAGGTGCCATGAGACACTATAGCAACAGGAACTAGAAGTCAAATATTTTAGTAGAAGTCTTCCTTCAGGGCTCAGTGACTCCAGTAATTATGTTAATGTTCCTTCCTCCAGGAACACCGGAAACCAGGTGATCCTTTGCCGTCTGGCAGCTCTGTCCCCTCTGCTGATCACGACTGATGAGGCAGTTCTCCCTTGCACAGCCTGGTGCTCAGGATGGCAGAAACCATCTCTGCGGCTACCCCTTTCCTGCCCTTGAAAAGAGAATCCTTGGAGCAGGACTGAAAGGAAAAGTCATCATGTAAGGTCCCATGTTTCAGACCTCACTTCTCTAATTAAGATTTCCTGCCTTGAACAGCAAACACAGACAGACATTTAGATTTTCTTGATGGAGAATGAACTTTTTTGAACCAGRACAACTGAGCCAGAACATTTATCTTTTTTCTCTTATTTATACAGGTGTCTAAAAGTTGACGTGTTCTTTGGTAAATAAAAATAAATGAAATTAAATACCAGTAACAGCCTTATTATTTCAGGCAGGGTCATTAGTGTGATTAGGTTGAACATGAGCATACGGAAAAAGCAGATATTTTATCTCTACTAAACCACTCAAACTAGCCCAGTTACTCTTATAACTTGACATGAACAAATGCAATACTATATCCAAATCTGATGTTCCCACATAAAATTGGTGTTGAAAAATGGGGAAGAGTTCAAAAGAGCTACATGACTCAGTGGATGAATGATCCATAAAACATGCCTGGTGGTGGGAAACCCGATACACTCAATCTATCTGCTTTATCTGAAAGCAACTCCAAAGGGGAAAATCTGCCGAGAGCAAGAGACTTTTTAGTGAGGCGGACACAGAACCCGGTGCAGCAGCTGGAAGCTCCTCGTGGCTCTAACAGGCAGAAGTTAAGTGGCATTTTTCGCAGTAATGGTGACTAGCACTGAGGCACCTCTCTGGATGTGTTTCCCTGGCACAGTGCAGAGCCACGAGGACTCTCCCCGCCAGCTCCTCGCACCTCYCAGTGCCAGACCTTGCCAGGAGGGTCCTGCACGTCCCGGCACACACCAKTGTGACAGTGGGGCTCAGGGTATGGCCTCTCCTGGCAGCACCTCCGGTGCATTGCAGCCCGCTCTTGTAGCCTTTCTGCCCCACCGCTCGGTCTATCTGTCTGCTCATCTGCTTTGCACCATGCAGGCAGAGCCTGAAGTTTTCAAATCAAGCTAGATACCCTTTGAAATGCTACCTACACACAAGYGAGCATTGTGTTTGTGCTGAAGAAGCTTTCAGTTCAGGTTCATTTTGAAAAATAATGGTTCAAATTAATTCTTGGTTCAAGCTCAGGCAAGCTCCCCCAGGGGCTCTGACTCACAGCCTTTGCTGGCCTGAACGGAGGCACTGGAGATCATCTAATCCACCCACGTGCAGCAGATACTCTTTGTAGCTGAGGAAGCACAGCAGGACATACGGTCTCCTCTGGCACTGTTGGCCTTACTAGTCTGAACCTTTGCAGAAAGTAGATTTGGGATCATACTGGGCAGAGGAGGGAATAACTCACGCTTGCTTCTTCCAGTGCTGCTGAGAGCACCACCTCCAACAAGCTGGACCACTGAGCATGGCAGTGCTTCAAACGGCCAAGGCCAAAGCCAACGGGAATAGGGAGCAAGAGCCCTGGGACAGCACAAGAAACGAGGGAGAGCCTCCCTTCTAACACTGTGCSGGAAACTAAAGTAGGGCATCGAGCACTGTAATGTTTTTTATTTGGCTCTCTTCCAAAGTGAGGAAAAATATTTGTGTCCACCATCAAAATATAATGTAATCTCTAACTGCCTGGTAGATGTAGGTCTTTAACCTTAACTAAACAGGAAGAAAATTGCTTGGAAACTATTGAGAAACCTGAAGTGGTTATCTGAGCCAGGAACACTTTCCTGGAGGTACCCTGGTGATTAAACACAGAGTAAATTCTGTGTCTATATCTCAGGATATATAACTAGTCTGAAAACTCCTATTCATGTTTGTTTACCTTTAGAAAATGTCAACGTATTAAAATATCTAATTGCTGAACAGTCACTGCTGGGTTCTGATTATCTTCAAATTGGATGTGGACCCAGCAGTTGCACAACAYGTCTCTCTCCCAGACACGTGGTTGCTTTCTTTGGAAGCACAATGGCAAAAAAACTACTTCAGTTGCATGCACCGTTAATAAGAATTTCTTCAGTGAGATAAGTGACTGGGACAGATTACGAATCACTGGAGCTGGAGTGGGAGATTTTGTCCTTACTACGTGTTGCAACTGCTAAACTCATATACCTGAGTTATTTGTTGTAAACAAAACAAAACAAAACAAAACAACTTTTTTTTTTCTGTCATAAAATGACCAAAATAATCCACTGTAGAAAACCATAAAAGGTATATCTGAAATAAGAATAAAGATACCATCATATTATTGAAAAAAAATCTTTGATCAGACATGCAAGATCTAACTCCACTTCAGTCCTGTGTGCAATCTGAGTCTGTCAGTGCAATGTCTGTCCTTATGAATGCTGCTACAGAGTAGTTTTTGTCTCTGATGGCTAAGACTCCTTGATTGCCTCAGTGTTAAAAGAGGGTATAATTAGTTCCTTTTCCATGTTTTCTTTTTATCACGTTTTAAAGTTAGAAATCAACACAGAGCACTGACATAATCTTTAGTCTTGTTAGACACTGAGAACATTCTCGTTTGTTACAGCTATTGAAATTAAGATCTTAGATCTGTGTGTTATACTGGCCCCRTCCTGTAATGCTTATTCAGGTAAATGGTATTGATTTCAATGGGMATTTTGTTTGAGTTTTATCTTGAAGTAGAAAGACTTTAGTTCTAAATAGAGGCAACCTAATGCAAAATAACCCATGGTTGAGCAGAAGTCAGGTTAAGTTTCAGTCATGTTGAATGCTTTGGCATGATAACAGACCTTCCCGTTGATATCAGCACAAATCATATTCAGATCTGAAGCACTAGCATTAAGGGGAGTTCAAGCTTAAGAAGAAACATATGTATCTGAAAGAAGGTGATTCCAGAATCCTATAGTGACTGAGTTTATTGTTTTCTGTCTTTAACTTAACCCTCTAYCTTCATACACCTCTTCTTGGCCTGAACTATACCAGAAATATTAAGTAAGTTGCACCTTTTGGGTAACCCCTCACTAATTCAGTTCTTCAATAGGATAACTCATCAGTAGACAACTTTTCAATCATATTTATCATTGCTAACCAACACCTAATAATGCAATTTCAGTTCAACCCAGTAAGATGGACTGTGCTGATGACTCCAGCTTTTAGTCTGATTGGAGGCATGTTGAGTGGATCTTAAACGATTTCAGTCACCTCAGAGAAGCAGACGAAACAGAAATAAATGTCTTGGACCTTTTTAAGAATGTGTCAGTTTGCTACCTGGCCAATAAAAAACTCAAGAGAGCAAGTTTGCATATAAATCTTTTGGCAGCAGTCTAGCAGAAAGATASTAAGAAAACTGTCTCTGAAGAAGCAATTCAGTATTTCCACTTCCCATCTCCAACCTGGCTAAGATGCCCAGAAGTGCTAAAATGGAGACTAGCCTTGGCTCTTCCAATGTGTGCCATCAGATATCAGAAGTCCCCCTGAATGCAAGACACTGTTCAYGTGAAAGCTCTTTCTCAAGACTGAAGCATAAGCAGCTGGCATTATCAATTGTTCCACACTGGCTTGAACATCTTGGCTTCAGCCGGCTGGGAACAGAGATTTAGCTGCTTAGGCAAAGGCTCTCGTGTTTAAACAGAGTATAATGTGCTTCAATATTGCCATCAGGGATCTCAGGCATGGGAGGAACAGTTAGTAGAATATAGATAARTCAGTACAACGGGTAAGGGGGATGTGGTATGAAGGTACAAAAGGAGCCCGGTTTTTGCAGGTTGGGGCTTTCCCAGGCCGCCTGTCCTTGAGGATACAGAAGAGTGGCATTCCCAGAAGGTGGGGGCCCTAAGCTAACACAAAATACCATGACAAGGGCCATAGGCTAAGAGCAATTCCTCAAAAGCAGGTAARTACCAGATCCCTTTGAATAGAGTCAGAAAATGAGCCTGGAACCTAAACCAGACCAGTCATTTTCAGCAAATACAAGCAAAGATATGACTGCAGTCCCACTCCAGCTGCCAGTTTTCCTGGTGGTTTAATGTGGACCAGGAATACGGACCCAGGTTTCCCTCCTCCTGCCATGGCTTCATTTTCTATTAATTTTCTATTTACTGCTCCGAGTTCCATGGCCTTCTGGCTRCCTTACGTGACAGCCAGGGAAGATGCAGGGAGGGTGGCCCAGGCRGCGGGTGCCCTGAATGCTGCATGCACCCGCCCTGGAGRTTGTGTTGGGAACAACCAACGAGCACAGGAAATTTGGCTTATTCTCAAGCCAAGAGGAGGCTGGAGGATCCAAGTTTTGGACAGAGGCAATTAAAGTATCAGTGTCTGCAGATGTAGCTACTAGTGCCCAGAAAGAGATTAATCTGAATCTGCATTTCAGATCTATATGAGAATGGGAGGCACTCAGTGCACAGAAACATCTAGCGACTGTGCACAGTCAAAGATGCCTTAACAGGCAGCAAATGTTTTTGGAATTGCATTTTACTTACACTGTTGATGCCACTSTAGGTATAAATGAAAATGCAAAGGATATGGTTTGGAGCAACATTAAAATTGCTGTCCTGTGAATAAGAAAGGGTCATGTTCTATCGGTAAAAGTGCAACCGAGGTATTCTGGAAGAGTCAGAAAAAAAATGGGATATTTGACACTGAAAAAAAGCTTGCATTGAAAATATGGTTGGGACAAAACAGAAAATGTTTTACATATTTTATACTCTTTCTATGAGCAGATTACAATACAGTGAAGCTTTTAATAGTTTTAGCATAAACTAATCAAGTTATTTTTACATTTTGCACATGATGCTAATCGTGTTTGTAGCTCTGTCATGCTGGGATACCCAGTACAATGACTTTTTTATTTCTAGAATTTAAGCAATGCTTTTATAAACTTGTCTCATGCTTATTTTTTATAAAGCTGCCCAGAAAGGTCAGAGAAAGGGTTTTCTTTTATATTATGACAGCCCCCAGTGGGTTAAAGAATAAAAGTGGTTTATAAATAAAAGTCTCTTTCATCTGTCCTTTGATCCACCCCAGAAGAAAACCTCCTTCCAAGTATTTTGCTTGACACAGTCATCATTTCTTATTAGTTTCAAAATATCTGCAAAGCAGCGATTTGAACTTTAGTTCTGGGTAACTCGGGTAACCCACCCGAGTGGCTGGGGCTGCACTCTTTGGCTCCCTGACCCTTGCCAAAATGGGCTGCTGGTTCAACCCCTACATTTCACAGAAGCGCAACTGGAATTAGCCCCAAAAGTTGTGTTTTAGCCATGCTGCCCTGATCTCGTTGCCTACACATCTCTGTACCAAGAGGCATGAAAACAGAAATGCTTCAGGTGAGTTCTGGCCATTTGTGTCAGAATGATTTAGGAAGGTTCTACTGCCAGCCAGGGGCAGGAGGAAAAGACAAAGACTGAGTCTCATACACTGAAATACATGAAAATAGAGATGAATAATACGGATCATTTTTCACTCTGTCAATAACTTTCTCTTTTTAGTATTTGATATTTTAATCTGCTTTGGCCTTGTAATTTATGTCCAAAATATGCAGGATTTGTTCAGTCCATTTTCTCTTATAAAATTAAACCTTACAAATGTATTGTTAATTTTCATCTATTAAAAACAGTTTTCCTGCATAAAAGTAATTCCAGCTGATCATTAAAAACATATTTTAAGAGGCACAGAAAATATATCGATTGTATGGAATTTGAATGGTAAGAAATATGGTTTTAATTATTGTTATTTTATTAACGGACAAGCACTATCTTATTAAATCTAAATTGAATGTGTACGGAGGAATACTAATGCAAACCATTCCAAAGGCAAAAATTCAATACATGTTGGTACATAATAAAGCCCTCATGTACAATATAGGTATTTTACAAAAAGATCTTTCAAATTTGGAGCAGACCAACCTACAAGTTGGTCTCATCATCTGAGGTCACAATAAAGTTCCTAGCATCGAGTATATTGCTTAGAAAAGCCCGATAGGTCTTTCCATGGGTAGCTCCATTAGTTTCTCAGGTCCTACTGCTAATTTATAACAATTCAACACATGAATTGGTCTGGAAAAGTTGTAACCATTAAATTAAATGCTTTTCATTCAGCCTGGGTAGACATGAGCTATCAAGCACGGACCCTGGCCGTGCATTTCAATGCAATTAAATTCCTAAGTGCCCCAGAACACTGCTCATCTTCCCTTTCTCTCTCTCCCCCCGAGACAGCCGCTTGCTCCCCAATGGGGCTCCAAGCAGCTGCAGATGGTTGTGGTCAGTGTCACTGACCAAAGCGTCCTCTCTGCCCCACTTGCATTGAATGGAAAGAGGCGTTTCCAGCACACAGAAAATTTTTCTTCCTCTCAAATTTGTTTTTGGTCCAACAATATAATAAGCCGCTTGGAAGCAGCCCAGGCCTATTCCAGCTGTTTGGATACTCTCACACTGATAAGCACATTTGCAAATCCCATCTTGCAGCAGAAACCCAACAGAGCCACAATGCCCACGTGTGTTGCATGTACCTTTGTTCTGTGCAGCAACAGTTTTGTTTTCAGTGCAAGCCCGCTATTGTTTCACTTACCTGCTTCCAGAAAAACAACAAGCTTAATGCGGTATTGCTTAATTACAGGAGTTTGTTAGATCACCAGTCTGAGCACAAATACTCCAGCCCACAGCGGCGTGGGTTTGTCCCAGACATACTGGAATACCAAAAAGGAATTTCCTGTATTTACTTGGAATAAACTATTTTCTACAAGAGAAGYTGAAGGCACGTAGACACAACAAAGCTGATTTTTTTGTTGTTGTTCAAAAAGGAAGTTAATGGCTTCCAGTTGTTCTGTTTCACAACCAGCTCCTTCAAAACTCTTTGCTGAAAGTTCAACCCTTCTGCTGGTGGGGTTTGAGACACCAGCACCAGGGCACTTGGGTGGTCTAGGGAGAAGATCTGTCAAACTCTCCCAGCATCCTGTTTGCTATGAGCGTGGAGATCCGTCCCTGCGCTTGGCTCACGAGGCAGAGGATCAAGGTGYGCCCGGCCGCCTCGGCATGGAGGTGGCAACGCGCGCCGTGGTGAGGGCTGCTGCAGCGCGGGAAGGAGTGGGAGGCCCTGGCAGCCCTTCGTGGCTCTGCTGTTAGTCACCGCCTTGGCAGCCCTGTCTCTGGCCGCTCGGGGGCTGGAAGGCAGCCGGGCAGGCGCCCTGGGCAGCACGTCTGCGAGCCGCGAGGAGGCTGCGCAGGYGACAGCACGTCCCCGCAGCTCCGCGCCACGGCAGGACGCACCGCGGGCAGAGCCGACCCACGCGTCGGAAACTCRGCAGCGCTGCGCCACGCGCTGGAAAAACCCCAACTCCAACGCACAGCCYCTGCATCTCCCAGGATACTTGGAGAATAGTTTGCTTTGTATGTTTTTTCTTTAGGTATATTTGACAAAACACGACTGTTACACTGAAGAAGCCAAATYGTGATGATTTCCTGCTTCAAAGCATTGTGGTGATATCAGCGAGAGCTTTTCCCAAGTTAAGGCCTGGAGGATTTGGCCTCAATGCTGAAAAAGGGAATGCAAAGTAATAAACCTTTCCAAACTGCCAGTTGACTAGCTGGAGCAGCACACGAAGAAAACTGTCTCCAGAGCTTCTTCTCTAAACAATCCAGCTGGATAAGAACTTAGAAGAGGTCCCATTGCTTTTATGGTTCTTGCATACAATTGATCTTTCTATTCGTAAAATGAAAAATCTTTCAATAATTGATGACCACCAAGAGCACAGTTTAAAGAGGAGAAAATTACATGATCGGCAGTGAGAAAAACCAGTCATTTCCTTGCTGCTGGCCTTCACACCATACCAGAAAAATATGCCAGACACAGATGACACACTGTAACACATCTGAATCCCCCAAGAATAGCGTGCAGAGCTATAACTCGAGAAGTTTTGGACTGCCTGCCTGCAGAAACTGAACTAAACTTYACAGAAGGTCTACTGCTAGTAATTACAGAGCACACTTTAGGTACTGAGGTTAAAACTGAAAATATTTTTAGGACTTTGCCTAAAAAACTTATTAGTAATACAGAATTAGACTTTACTGCCACTGCTCATCAGGTAGCAAACCCCCCAAAYCCGCCTCCCAGACTTATAATGTTCAGCGCTCATAAAGACAAGCGTTTTCCAGGACCAAGAACACTTGGCCAGCTAAGCAAGAGTGTGTCAAATTTTTATTTATTTATTTTGTATTTTTTTGTCAGGAGTACAGTTTAGTTTCCMAAATTTACCATGCCCAGAAGAGAAAAAGGGAGGCAGAGCAGATGAGGTCTGCATGTAAGCACACATATAACCATTTGAATTTTTGAAAGCACTACTGTGTACAGGACCGCTTCAATGAACAAGTACCTATGTTACCAGATTCCCAAGGTGGGTTTACACAAAGATCAAGCAGCTACATGCTGGAGCTATGCAGGAAAGCCTCTCCAGCATATGTACTTCTGAAACGCTTTCATAACAGCTGGTTAAATAGATTGCTGTGGCCCACGTGWGGCCACGGAAATCCCCCTCAGAATGAGGCACCTACAGTGAGGCTCCAAGTGAGCAAGGAAGGACGCGGCGTCCCAAAGGTAACGCAAACTAAAGAAATCCTGAGAGGAAGATGAAGCAGGGAAGGGAAGAGATCCACCAGCGTTGAAGGTGTGGAGGCAAACAAGGCTGCTTCAAGCCACGGGTCTTTCATTTCRCATGTTCAGGCTTTCGTTAGGTTAACAAAGCTTAATTAATCAGCACCCCTTAGCTGAACTCTGGCAAGTGGCTGCTCTTGGGAGACGGGCAGGACAGCATACAAGCCTCCTCCTCCTCTTCCTCTCATCTGCAGGTCGCAGTTGGCAGCAGGGAGGGAGGCAGGGGCCTCCTGTCTTTACAGGTRATAATATCTGTGCCCAGGGCACATGGTGTTTTTAATACCACTGGTTTCAGACAGAAGGTAACTACAGAATTAATCTAGAAATCCGAGATGTRCCAAGTAGAGGAACACAATGCATTTAAGCACAGAATAAACTAAAAAAAAAAAGAGGTGAGGCCTAGGACTGGCGTGAGGATTGAAGGCAAAGCCCAGGGGATTCCCAGACGTGGCCTTTGAAGGGGCACTGGAGAGYGGGACCAGCGCAGTTGGGAAAGGACGGCTGCCGCTGAGCTGCAGCCAAACAAGGGCACACGATAAGAGGGTGTCACGCAAGGGGCGTGAGACGGGAGCCCAGCTAAGACCACAGTAATGCTATGGCCATCGTTGTGTAATGCTTGAGCAAAGAAAGGCGGGTGTGATGACTACCTGGAGCTGGGCTTTACACAGAAACACCTATGACTCAGCTGGTTGTCTGAACTAGCAGCCTGGGAGCATGATCGCTCAAACTGCTCAAAGGAGAGGCAAATCTTAAGAGAAAGCTCGAGAAATGGAAAGATTTTAACGAAAGAGGTCCCAGCCCTGAACCCCACGTCAGTACACACAAAAGTTATTTGTGTGGGGATGCATCCCCAGCGAGCACTGGCACAATACTCCTTCAATATGCCGAGGRAGGTGGAGAGAAGTGGCTAAAGCCTCATGGCCACTAACAACAACTGCACGTCAATATGCTGAAAGACAGGAGGAGGTTTGGGCCTTGAGCCATGACAGTTAAAAAAAAAAAGTCTTTACTTATGGGAGGCCAGCGCTAGCTGAAACACCATAAACCATGCACCGCTAGYGCCAAGATACCTCTGGGAAACATCTCCTGGAGAAAAGAGAGGGTTTTCAGCTACAAATGTCTGTTTTCCAAACTGAGCAAGCCTGAGTGAGATGTGGCGTCRCAGGCAAACTCCAGCTCTTTTCAAAGAACTTCCATACAGGGATCACGCATGTGCCAAACCTACTAGAGAAATACCCCCCCCTCTATTTGCGAGCAGAATGTGAACTCTGACTGCCAGGATCATTAATGAGTTTGAGCTATGGAAAATGCTTTGGCACAGAGCTGCCAGGGCCATGTTCTAGCCCCCATTATGTATCTGTGGAAAGACCTGAATGGTAGATGCAAATTTTTAAAGAAACAAGGATGAAAAATCCTAAATGTATTAGAAACATGTACATAAAAATTCTTAGGGGATGAAAATCCTAGAAGAATAGCCAGAGGCTGTTGAAAAATCAACAGTGACATTAAAGAAATTCAGTGCCATTAAGTAACTTGGTTTCTGCTTAGCAATACAGGACAATCCTCCAGAAAAGGACTCACGCTGATGGCCAAGAAAAAATAAGAAGCATAAATCTGCCTATTATTTGATTTATTTTAAATAGTAATTGAAATATATGGTTGTTATCAATCCCCCAGCATAGCTCTTCTAGAAGTTACTGCGGTCAAACAGATTACCCTGCACACCACATTCAYTTAACCAAACACAACAGGGGAGATGCAGTAATGCACGTTTCACCGAAAGCAGTTACTGAAATACAGATTTGGGGTGTGCCACAGATAAAACCTGGTGCCTTCCCACTTCCAAGGCGGAAGGAGAAAGTATCAGCAGCACAAAGCACTGTCTGTAGCATTAATCAACGTCAAGGTGAGACTTGGACCTTGTTTTGYGTGGGCCAGGGAGCGCTGGGGTCCCTGCAAGCCGGGTGCAGGGGCCTGTGGAGTGGGATGCGCTGCCCAGGGGCWCAGGCTTTGCCAGGGCGACTGCAAAGCGGCCAATAGAAGCAAGCTGAGAGCCCCCCGAAAATATTTCACGACAGTTTTAGCTGCACTGGAGTGTCTACTGAGACAGAAAAATAAGGGAAAAAAAGCACATTTAAAAACTTGCTGACCTTTACTGTATCAGCAAATGCGTCTGAAGCAGACGTTCCCTAAGGGATCCTTTCTTTAGACGCCAGTTAATTCTTTGTTAGCAAAACTCATGACTTTTACCACGGCTGCTCCTAAAGTCCTGTCACTACTCAAACATCTGCTTTCACATTTAAAATGGACTTTTAACCCTCACTCTGGAAAAGAGCTTGAAAACATTAAGCCCAGTGACAAGTATACAGATCAGCACATGTGTAATTTTTTCAGCTTCTTCATTTGGGGATGGAAAGAGCCCTTGGGTCTGGGGCTTTTCTTATTGTGCAGACCGGCATTTCAGACTTCTCATTTAACAGAAATCAGGAGCAAATTCCCTCCATGCGGCAGGGGAAGGTTGCAGGACTCAGTAAAAGCCCAATCCACGATGCCGGCTTCAGCGGCTGTGCCCTGGGACCTGGCAAAGGCGCAGGGCCGGCTTAGCCGGAGCGTCTCCCTCCGCGGCAGCAACGCCAGCGCCAGCGGCACGTCCTGCTCCGTGACTGGGATGCCCCCCCTGCACACGGGACAAGGGAAGGGCTGTTAGCAGTTCCTCTCTTAGAGCATTTGAAGCCCCAGGGGTCACGGCCTGCCCTTCTCAAACCTACCAACCTTCTCCCAGCAATGGGCTTTTGGCAAACCAGAAATAAGCCAGCAAAATCCGAAACCAGAAACAAGCTGGCAAAGTCAGAGGGCCCTTCTGAAGAACACTGCCTGCAAAATCAACGCTGGGTGAGCACATCTTCACAGCACCAGACGTCCTCCCTCGCTTGTTTGTTTATTGTGCGAGTGAGGAAAGTAAGTATTTAAGGTACGAAATTACTCTTTGTTTTACTACTATGAAACTGCAAAATGTTTGGGCAATATTTATTTCATGTTGAAAGATTAGCTTCAGTATTTTTTATTTTATTTTTGAAAGGGCATGAGGGCATGATGTGGGCCTGCAGGAGATAAAACAGACTCTGCGGTATTTCCTTTCTCTGGAGTTTTATTTTTCCCCTCCTTATTTATCTCACTARCTACTCTTTAATATGCATTTTTTTTCCTAGGGTGGTAACAAACACAAAAGGTAAGCAATTAAAAATCATATAAAGTGCATTCATTGCACTGACAGATGAACATATAATCTTATTCTCTACTTTGGGTTTAGCCTGAAAAAAGTCAATTTTGAATTTTCTTCTATAAAGAGGCGTGAAGAATGGAGACAACATCTTTTAGCCTTTCTGCCCATCTGTACTTAGTTTATTTATARGTATAGATTTAAACCTAAAATAAAATTGAGCATGGCTGTTATTCATGAACACATGAAAAACTGACATAGAGACTAGCACACAAACCAACTGCAAAATGGAGAAAGCTCTATAAAAATCTCACGAGTCTCTCCTGTCTCATATTAATAGTAGAAGCAAATAGACTTCTGGTAATCCACAGGAAAAGACAATAAAATGAAAATTAACAATTCTTGAGCATCACRAGTAAGCAGGAGGTTGGAGACTCCTTAAGCCCTGAGCAGAGTGAGAGGAAAGCCAAACTGCATTGCAGCTGAGCGGAAAGCAAATGGTGTGTACGTGCTTGCACCTCAAATCCTCCTCAGTCCCACAGGCAAGCAGGGATACCAGAAACAGGAAAATACTACAAGCAAATGCAAACTTTCTCTCTATTTAAATCTGTCTCAAATCTGTCAAATCTTTGGTGCAACTCAAGAGCAGTGCGGAGTTTCTTTGCTACAGTAAATATATAACATTTAAAAAAGKTTTTCTTTAGCATTTACCTTGGAAGAATTTATCTGCTGGCAACTGTCCAAAAGCTAAGGAAGATTTACGCACCAGAGTCCCATTCTGTGTTCCTTGGGTAGTATCCCAAATTCCCTACACTTTCACCTCCAAGGAGTCATTAGCATTTATCAGGTAAATAATCTATGAAAGACAGATTATATCCCTATAAATCCATTATAATTGCACTGATTTCCAAAGTGTTACCAGAGATTTATGCYGATGTAACTGAGCTCACAGTGGGTAAGCTTTCTGAGGAAGATTCTAAATGTCTCTTCAAGAGAAAACAGCCCTTTCTATGTGCTATTTTTTCCCTGTTCTAAATGTCCTCACCTTTCATCATAATGAAATATTTTATATAAGCACAACATGAGGTAATGACACTAACTGAGAAGGAAAATAAATTCACACTGGAATATCAATCTGAGCTCCTCCCACCTGTTTTTCATTAACATYGACCATCATCTTAACATTACCTAGCGTAGAATTTTTATTTAGCACAGACTATCTAGTCCTTCCTTGCCTTACCTACACAGAATTCATTAAGAAATCTTTCTTCTTAAGAAATCTTTCCTCTTAAAAGCATTTTAAGAGCAGGTATATAAGTTTCAGCCTGCATCTTCACAGATTCCTCAGACTAAACACTCTTAGAGACTTTWAAAGTGTATTCATCAGCTACTTTCTGCTGCATAATCAGACAGTAACTCACACTTCCTATGGCTGTGAACCCTCTGAAGTGTTAACCTAGCCTTCACTGAAGCTAAATCGAAGCCTGCAGTGCACAGAGGACGTTGATCTATCATGGCTTGCAGGAGTCTGAACCGAGGACCGCACTGTGCTCCTCTTCTGCTGACACCATCAAGTCTATTATTTCTGACATAAAACACACACAGATAATGTATTGTAAMAACGCAAATACTCTCAATTAATGAAGACTGCAAAAACTCAGTCCTTCATCTCCTTCATACACAAGATCAAGTGATCCTGAACATCAGTCAGTAATGTTTCAGAAAGTTCTCTCATTTGTAGCTCTACCTCATCTAACATTCTGTTTGCGAAGAGGCAAAGAATTAGTGATCATTAGTATATTCTTTTTTGTCGGGAATGAACGTCATTGTTCAAGCAAGATCACGTCATCTCCAATATTTTATAATTCAGGCAACTTTTTCACATATCAGAGACATGTATGAAGATCCAGGCACATGGAGAATCCAAGCTCTGGATAGGGAGCTGATGGGTGTAGGAAACAAGTGTATGACACGTAAGAACTTGATTACTAGAGATGCCTAGTAACTGAACCTCAGATCACCAGCCTGTCTTAAAGTGTCAAAGTCCTTAAAAGTGTCACTAATGAAAATGGCYCAACATCTGGGGAAAAATAAATGGTTGCAGAAGGATAACAGAAACAAGCAGAAACCATTTGATCTAGTATGTGAAACGTCTGTACAAAGAGATGATTCCCAAGACATTRTCAACTTATTTTTATATAAACACAGATCTTTTCTCACATCTCAGTATCATTATCTGCTACATTTCTCATTTTATCCCAGTTTTTATAAATGCCCTCTTTTTTGTCTTTTTTGTTTTACCTAAAGCAGTGAAAAAATAGTTGACAAAAATGTTCCCTTCTTTAAGAAGCCTTTCTGCTAGCAATAATAGACCCCAAGACATGGAATAGGGCACGTGGTGTGTTCTGGTCCTGTCGACCAGTCAGGATGAAGACTGGTTGCAACTCACATCATTCAGGGATCTCTAGGGGCAGGTGTCTCCCTGGGGAAATGAGGGCAGATAATAAGGGCCTTTTTTCTTACATAGCAGCTGGTTTCCTGATTAACACCTCCTTTAGGTCAGCTCTACAGCACAATGGAATGGGCTTGTGTGAATGTTCTCCTTTAAATTATCCCACAGTCAACCTAGAGTACCCTTCCTCACCATGTGGCTTTCCTCATCCACTCACTCTACTAATTTTCCATCTTCTCGTACAAACACAAACGTAATCTCTCACTTACTATGAAGTAATGCAAACGTTGGGCTCCCAGTGTCTGTTAATGCCTCCAGATGTTCTCCTGTTTGCACTTCAGGATGATATGGCATGAATGCTAAGTGCGGCTGGTTGCGCTCCTCTTCTCACACAGACCTCATTGCTCAAATTCCTTCTTGGTTCCCACAGGAAAACCTTCTGAAAAAAACTTTCCGAAAAGCTTTTCAGCTCCTTGCTAACTCATCTTTAAAACCACTCAGTCTTTTTAAAATACACTGGATTCGCATCCCAGACTATTCGCTTTTGAACTTGCAGATGCTARTAAGTGGATGCAGGTTGTTGTTATTAGCTTGAAATTTGCTACAGAGACTCTTTTCTGTGCAGGTGTCCCAGAGGGGCAGCTCAAGTATGACAAAGAAGGAGCTTTGTGCTTTGGCTGCCATTCCTTCTTGGAAGCTCATACAAGTGGAATTATTATTAAAAGTTATTAATGGATATTCAGTTACCAGATCATGATTTAGATGAAGAATAAGACCCACTTCAGCAGCAAAACACATGGTCATGAACCTGCACACACCTGCACAACAACAAGAAGCACTGGTTTTAGGCTGACGCTGGCCCTGGTTTGGGAACACTAATCAGTGTGATTCCATAACGTTTGGATTTGCTTCATAGCATTTTCTAATTACCTACACTCTGTTCTCCAGTTTGCTACAGTGCACGTCTTGCCTCAGACAACAAGGGACTTTGGGGCTGTGCAACATAMTGACTATATAGCATGAATTCGCTATAGTGASCATGGCACAGCAACAATTAAAACAYTTCAGAAGTTTATGCAGTGGATGCAAGGAAGCAGAGCACAGATGCATGCAACAGTAGCACATCTGTGGCATGGAGGTCTTCACTGCTGCTGCTAGTAACATTAACTGTTTGCATTTCCAAAGCTTGCCCTTCTGATGGCTCTCCAAGCTTGCCACAAAATATGTACATGAAGTGTCATGAAAATGCAGCTGCCTGTGTCCTGCTGGGAAGTGACCAACTACAGCAAGACACAAAAGAGCACGGAAAAATTAATCTCAAATGTTTAGGACTAACAAAATGAAAACAGTGTTCCTGGGTATTTCTGACCACGTCCTGTCTCCAGCGGACGTGACGCTGGCTGATTGCGCTGGAGACCCGCCGGCAGACCAGCCCTGCAGCATCTACGTGAGGCTGATGAGAGTGCAGGGCAGCTGGATTTGTGCTGATGCAGCAGCTCACAGCTCTAGCTTTCACCTCAGAGTCTGCAACCCTGTAGTTAAAATCCACCATTTGCAGCTTATTGAAACCAGATTGTGTCTTTCCTGGCTTATTTTGCATTCTTTCCCCAAGTTCTCATGGTTTTGCAGGAGATATTCACGCTTCTCAGGGATGGCCAGACTGATAGCACTGCTCTGATGCACTAAGCAATCATGAAAAAATTCCAAGACAACAGCATCACCCTTGTTCTATGTATTTACGTAGTTTATTGATGATTTTGCTCCTTGCTAAATGCACTAGATTCTACTTCTTGTAGGATCTGAAGGCACTGGTGGGAGTTTAGTTTAGGTCCCTCATAATGAAACGAGACAAATAACCTTTTGAAGCTTCGCCCTCTGCCGAGACTCATACAATCTGATTTCATCATGTTCAAAAGGTTTGATGAGACAAGCGTACTGTGTGCGTGTTTACRGAAAGATGAGAGAGGTGGAAGAGGGGACTGTCAAGAGTTAGGAAGCATGAGACTGAGAAACAAACTAGGCTTCATGGGCTGACCTCATGTATTCCTCACCTACCTGGGTCTCCATGTGGAGAGAAGGTGGAGCCAGAAATGGGTAAATACTTGGAAAGGTTTGTGTGCCCCCAAGCTTCTCTGTGGTCTGTGGCCAGAAGGCACTAACTCTCATTAATAACTGCTTTGCTTATAAGTGTTTATTGCTTTGATCCATCCCTGAAGCAGCTTGTTGGAGCAAATTACACTGGTTTATGGCAGCAGCTGGGGCACTGGTTTTACTGGTCCCCAGAGACCAGATTTGCAAGTGCTGAAGGGGAGCCCAACCTGCCCACGTGCTCACTGGGAGCCACTCCACAGCATCGAGGTGTTATTTTGCAGGYAAGGTGGCAACTGGAGGGGCAAGACCTAAATAGGCGAGACCTAGTTCCACAGAAGCCTATATCTCAGAGAAACTCAGCTTATTCAAGAACTGTGAGGGTTTCACTCTGCTTATTCTCAAGTTGGCCATGTACCTATGAAGGAAATTCAAGAGCATCTAAAATACTAATGAATACTGCCTTGTCTTGGACTTTGCTCAACAATCTACCCAGTTGCCTCTCCATTGGATTTCCACCTTTAGACAGGCCATTGTAATTCCTTTTCTCTTACACAGTTAGGTAACAGCAAGTACTGCTAAAGGAAGRGTGATTCACCAGGGCCGTTACTGCGTAACCGCATCTCTCCTCAGACTGATAGACCTCTTTAGTTGTGGTATTCCAGACAACCACATACTTAACCCATGGCTCATGCTGCCATGGCCAATAATAAATCTTTCCTCAGGATTTGCAGACATTTCTACCTTGCTTTGAACAGCTTGCTGAAATCTTCTTCTAAGATCTTCACCATAGCTAACTAGGTTAAAAACCTGCTCTCTTTCCAAGTCATTAATATGAGGTTACCTCTAGTTTCAGTGAGTTTTCAGACAAGAGCTGCAGATCCTGTGCTGCTAATACACAGGGTATATTTGCAAAGTCCTGGAAAGGGACTTGTCACAGTGATGTCAGCTCAAATCAGAAATTCATGATTAGAGGAAAAAAAACGTAGATAGATTTAGTATTCATAATTCATTATAAGGGTTATTTGAATTGCCAGAGCTGGACAAGCAAATAATCATAATAAATAATAAAAATAATAAAAAATAATTTGAAAGTCTCTTTTTAATCACAGTCGTCTTCTGCACTATTTAGAACTACCTGCTGAATAACTCGGTGAGGCAGTTCTGTCACAAGCTGTGAGAAAGCAATTGGATATGAACATTCAATATTCAAGATTCACTTTCCTAAGCAGCACTGTTTGTTTCTGTGCTCTGAGCAGATAAGCAGAACTCTTCTGATGGGCATTCTTCTGCAGATACTCATAATCCTGAGTTAGAGTTCCACTTCATGCCTCGAGTCTACAGTACTTGCCTAAATTTTGCTGTTCTGGCAAATAGTTTTGAAAGTACTTTTATTTGTTGCAAGAGGCACTGCAAATACCAACTAGAGAGATATAAAACCATTTTAAAAGATGGAAAAAACATGAATAATTCCTCTTGGATCATCTTCACAGTATGTTTTTGTATTATAATTTTAGTGAAAAGTAAGGGAAAATAGACTGACAAAAACTCAGAAAACAAAATGGCCCTTTTGGACATAGCAAGACAGTTCTGATATATTTCTAACAACCAGCAATTTTCTACCCGATGGCACCAAGCCTTGGTACCTTTTTACCCATTGCTAGAATCTTTTTTGCACCATCTTGATTACAAGCACAGAAAAGCAGTGTTGCCAGCTTGCCTTCAAATTTCCACAAGTTKGAACTCTGGTGTGTCTGCTCCAGCAGTTAACAGCTCCACCTCCATTCATAGGATTTCCTTCATTTATTTTACTCCTGCCATCATGATTTGTTCACTGTTCCCTCAGAGCCAAGGAGACCCAGGTCTTTTGCATTTCATTTTAATAAAGTTCTACTTAATGGGGATCAAAGAGCAGAGGCATTTGCACAGGCACCACAGTCYCCTCAGGTTTCATGTTGAAAATGATTTTTCAAGCTCCACTGTAAAGAGAAGCACTTTCAACTACTATCCATGGCCACTCAAGCTGAAAATGTCCAACCTGATTTAGAGGCAGAAAAATAATCTTAGAGGATAATGCTTTTCCTCCACTATAATATGAAGATATATCTGTATGCCACTTGCACATAGCAACCTCACACCCAATGTAGGGCATATTTTCCTTCCTGTGGGCAAAGCTTGCTATGGATTTGCAAATGAATATTCCATTTCAAGAGTGTTAATTATTTCATATATTACAACGCTTAAAGCACTGTCATAATCGGCTTGATACCTGCTCTTGGAGATAAGTAGTAAAGGTGACAAGAGAACACAATGTTGCCTCCCTGCTAGATAATGTATGTATTTTCCTACCTTTCACTGAACCAGACAAAAATCCCACATTCTACAGACATTCCTACAGAGACAGGTGCCTCACAGCTGAATACACATGCCATGAAATGCTATTTCACACACAGAAGCTTTAAGTCCCCTCTCAGTCCCAATGCTCCTTTACCCTTCGTGCATTTTGCCGGGATAAAACAGCACAAGTTTCCTTTCCCGTTCTCCTTTCCTGACAGTGTTCTGCCACGGAAATACGTTTTCTTCTAATTACAGGATAGCAGTAGAAGTGCAGAAGAAAGGACTGGCAGGCCTTTGATAACTGTTCCCTCCTCACATTAAATTTCCTATGCTGCATTGTGCAATATATATATGTGCATATACACACACACACACACACACACACTCATACAGACACAGATGCAATTCTGTAGAGCAGGAGACCTCGAGCACTTTCTTACCTGGGCAAAGGGTCTAACAGAGATATTTAGTAATAGAGACCATCCAGGCAGCCTTACCAGACAGCAGAAGATTGCTCTTTGGAGCAGTACAGCAGACCTGGAGCTGACCAATTAGGAAATACAATTTGGCTGTTATGCAAAGAATTGTCTCAGTTCTTAGATCACCTCTTGATCATTTGCTTCGGTGCTAATCTAAAAGCAATTTTTCCTTTGCAGGTTTCCTGCCCTGCTTGCAATGAGACATATTATGCAGTACCTAAAAATAACTTGTACCATAGCCCTTAATTTTCAGCTCTCCCACAGGAGAACAGAAACACAGTTACGAGATTTTGCCTCAAGTAAAATGGATAATTGTGAGAAAGGCTGTAAGAGCTGCCAGGATCTCTTTCTAGTAACTGGGCAAAGCGGGAAGAAGCTGCAGGCAAAACGCTCTGAAAGTTCCATTAAGTGAGTTAACAGAAAATGTCAGCAGCTTTCACGGTAAAGAGCTTAGGTTTTGTTTTGCTATGTCTTTACTGCAGCTTGTAGAATAGAAAATAGTTGCCATACAACATGGTGTAATCTGGTGGTATGTATTATATTGGTGGATGTGTCAAAGGAAAGAAAGGCAAAAAAAAAAGCCCTATTTTCATAGAATCAGTGCCTTGTAAACCAGATAAAGTTTGATTTGTGCAACACAGACCAAGGATATTCATCTAGAATCCCCTCTTAAGTCTGTATCTTGTGGATGAAATACAGTGCAGTTTTTAGAATACCACACATTGTTGAATTAACAACTTTGAGTGCCTTCTGTCCCCCGATTAACAGCCTCTACACGTAACCACTCCCATGGATATCTCTGAGAATTTATCCAGCATCAGTCTCCCACTGCTGAATCTTGTTTGGTCGTTGACAAATCACCATGCTCCTATCAGAAAATTGTTTTTATTCTGTGTAGGTAACATGCATCAACTGTTATAAGTCACTTCTTAACTCTGATAAGCTAAGCAGATTTGCTCATGTTTTTTTTTACTATAAGGCAGGTCTGCAAGATTTGGGTACTCTTGTCCATCTTCTGTGGTCCCTTCCCAAATTTCAAGTGGTGCCCTGAAATGCTGCTATCAAACGGGACACAGCAYTCCACGAACAGCCTCATTACATTTTTGTATAGAAAAGTAACATCCCTGCTCAATATTTCTACTTGATATATCCCCTGTTCTCCCAGAAAGATATTACAGAGGGCTCTGATGCTCCCCCGTAAGCACAGAAATAAAGTCAGTGTTTTGCAGAGCAAAGCTCTCTGCCTGGCCCGGCCGAGCTCCTGCTGCTCTTGCTAGACCTAAGGCCTTGCCTCTCTAGAYGAACAGTAGTGCCAGCCAGGCTGCAGCTTGTCCCTTGCATTCAGATGTAAATTGATAAATTTACATCTAATTTACATTTACTGAATTGCTGCTCTGCATGTCAGTATACTAAAACTCATTAAAATAATTTATATTTTATGAAAGCAAAACAATCCGGTCCTAGTCTCTGAACACAAGTGCAAACAAAAGCCCCAGTCCTGCATACTTTTCCCTGGAGAAAGATGCTCSTCATTTTCCATAGTGCAGTAAGAGGGTCCATGGAGCTCCAGGTGATGGGAAAATCCAGGATTTGTGACCACAGTTTTACCTGGCAGCATTGCCATTAAAGTTAAAGAGACTTCTGACACAGGTAGAATTATCTATATGTTTAATTGCTTGCAATATCAAAGTCTGCAGTGTTCGCCCTAACTAAGCACAAAAATCCAGGCCCTGACAATTTTCATAGCAGGGAAATCTTTTTTTCTGTCATCATTAGAATGGTTGTGTGCAAAGATCTGCCCATGCAAATCCAATTCTGGGACTGAAATAGGAGTCACTAAACTAGATCAGAAATATAAGGAGGATAAATCCTTTCTTTGCAGTTCAGGGCCTTGGTTGTAACTGCAGCCTGACTAGGACGGGGAGACACAAGCCTGTGAAGGGGAATTGTCACAATGCATATGGACACTCCACAAGGAGGAAATGACATGTAGGCTGGGGTTCAAAGCCTGACAAAGTGGGGGAGAAGAATCAGACCCTGAATTAGACCTCTGACGTATTGCAACCTAAAAATGTTAGAACTGATAAGACTCTTTTAAGTTTCACAACAGCGCTGYGATTGCTTGTCTGAAAGTGCCTTTCAGAAAATGCTCTCCTGCGTAGAGCAGAGCTCGAAGTCCCACGTCCTCTTTGGCCATCGGAGAGTGATCACAGTGCACTTCACTCCGAGGCCTGGGGAGGCACCAAGGGCCGCGGAGGCCACAGGGCCCAGCAGTGACGGTGCACGGCTGGGAAGGACACCGCGGAGCGGCACCGTACGGAGACAGCTGCCATTTCCAAGGCATGTACTGCCATTATATGAACAGACGTTTGTAAAGACTGTCACGCATGTCACAGAGACTGCATTATGTGTAAAATCAAAAGGCCACACCATACATAGCATCTATTGAGAAACAGAAATCTTGTTTCCAAAAAAAAACCATGTCTAGCTGAATTACGCGAGGTCCCATGTCTGGTTATATCCATATAGGACCCAGGATATTGCAAGGCTCTCACTGACAGCCTGACTTTTGTATTGGGTTATAAATGTGAGTGTCCCAGGCCGGGCTGTTCCCAAACAGACCTGTCTGCATCCTGCCGCTCCGTATTTCACTGCAGGAAATTCTTATCATAATGGCAGAACGTACCACAGCCACTACGCAACATCTCCCTCCAGCTCTTACCAATGGCCACAAATGATTCTTTGTTGAAATAATTAGTGTATTCCAATTCTAAGATGAAAATTGCTGCCTATTCTTCTCAAACTCCACAGCCTGGGAATTTCCTTCTAGCACTGAAATTCTTGAAAATCCTTGGGCTCTGCCAATGCGTTTGCATTCACTATCCCCACATGTCAGTGCTTCAGGATAATGCCCTGTGAAATCATTATTCCAGCAATGTAAAAGTGCGGACCCGGACCCGGGGGGCAGCACGTGTGACCTGCGGACGTCGCCTCCTCCCCGCTTCCCAACCTGCGCCTCTACGTGCGCAGGACAGCGGCTCGCCGGGCTCTCCGACTCGGCCCGAGCCCCTGTGGGCGGGCGGTGCACGGAGGTGCATGAGGGCTGCAGGTCCAGCCCRTGCCGGGTGACTCTGAGGGTCGCCTGTCAAAACGGCAGGGAAAGCGGGAAGGGGCGAACACGGCGTGCGCTTCGTTCCTGTGGAGACAGGAAAACCAACACCACCGTTATCTACCTCAGACATACAACAACAAAACAAACAAAAAAAGCTACGGAAATGCAGAGAAAACTGTAGCGCGGTGAATTTGCCACAAAAGCCTATTGCAACACTCAGAAACTCACAGCAAGGTGGGACAACGGAGGCTACGCTAGCCTGACCTTGGGGCGCAGCAGATAAGTGATCCTTGCTAACGAAGAGCTCTGAGGCCACGTACAGGGTGTAAGTGATAAGACTGTTATTTGTCCCCGAGCCATCAGGAAGTGCTGTACATGGAAAGACATTGTTAACCTCTGAAGATTTAATGAATTACTGAGCAATAGCACTTTTGAGATAGGGAAAGGTGTCCCATCCACAAAGCTCAGCATATTCTTCAGAAGGAATTGCCTTAAAGCAATGTCTCGTAGTAAAATAAAAGCCTTCTCTTCATGCAGATAGATTTGATCTGATGAAGTGACATTGAAAAGCGTTTTTGACCCATCTTGCATCATCTTAACCTTCCTCGTGTGACAAGCTCCGAAACAAAGGGCCTCAGAAGGAGGAATAAGCAATAGTGACACTGTGAGACTTGTGAAGCTGAACACAATTGCTGAGGTCCAAATTGACTAGAACATTCCTCTGAAGCAACTGCGCAGCATGATTTTTTTTAGTGACAACTCATCCTCTCAAAATACTGGATACACAATAATCTAAATAAAAGTCCATTTTACCTGGCTGGTAAGCCAGCCAGGCAACAGCGGGAGGTAAATCTGCTCGCAGTGAATTTGCTGAGTTTTGCTATTTCTGTGGAGGGAGGAATTCCACGGGCGGGAGGGGGAAGCTCCGCTCGATCCGCTGCTGCCACGCAGGGAGCCCGGTCAGTTGTGCTGCTGCCTGCAGCCCCAGGAGTCCCATTAAAACCAGTCGTTACTTTCCTGGGTCAATAAGGGATGTGTTATTGTTGTGAAAGAAAAGGTCCTCCTAATGATCAGGTGAAGTACCCAACACTCCTTAATGGTTTGGGAGAGACGAGTTCAGACCCCAGAAATGTGTTCCCAGCCTGGCAGCACACAGGAAAGCACTGTCACCGGCCCTTCAGTTAGATGCTTTCTTTCCATCTCATTTTATACAATATCTACTGTCTCTTAAAACTCAAGAAGTTAAAAAGTGTGTTATTCTATGTTGATAATATCAAAAAAATATTTTAGAATTATTTTTAAACATGCAATAGATGGCACTGTGCAAAAGGTCTGTACTTGGTAATCTCTCCCATTACCTTTCATAGGAATGATACCTTTCAAAATCTTCAGCTGCACTTGGACCTGCTCACATGGACACTGACTTGGAAGCCTATTAACATGTATCAAACTACAGGGACATTAACTGTGAGCAGTGCCCTCCTTCAGAGGGGTTCACGTATCAACTTTCAACTATTACCTCAAGGTACTTAAGATTAATAATGGGCCCTTTCAGAATTAAGCACCACCTTGCCAGCACGCCTGTGCCAGAGAACATACTGGATTTGGGAGCCTTCTGGGGATTTTTTTAAGATCATTTATTCCGTCAGTCTCTAGCAACCTAAATATTTTACGCTGTATTCTTSAGTTAGCATTTTGAACATTTCCCCTTTTTGTGCCTATACATCTTGACCTTTGACATCTTCATAGGGAAGAGAACAATGGGAGAAGAAGCAGTAATTTCTTAACTGCTTTAGGCAAAGGTCAGGCAGGGCAATAAGCTGAGAGTCAAGGTAACAATGCAGTGAAAGGTCCCCCTTTGAGCGCTCTTTGTGTGTCAGTGAACTTGAGTCATATTTAGCGTGCACAGAGAAACTGTCAGCTATTTCAGGAATGTCAGCAATTTTGTCGTAAAGCAACTTTGATCTCGCTCCAGTTTCCCAGGCTCATTCATTAGCTGAAAATGTGGCGGGTAAGAGGGGCGCTCTCTGCTCCAAGACTGCCTGCTTGCTACTTAAATAAATCACCTACTTTTTCTCCCTGTCCTTCTCATAATAAAACAATCCTTCACAGGTCCCCTTGTCATAGGATGAAACTTTTGACTCTGAGGAAATCTCTCTCTGATGCATGAGGCCGCAAGGAATGCCTTTGAATTTTGAAACTGAGGGTCAGACTCTATAAACATACCACCCCAAAGCTGATCAGYCCCCTCTCCCATCAAAGTGACACAAGACATCCTGGCGACCTTTTGATACCTCTGACAATGTGGAAGTGGAGGACGTTTTCAGCCCTCAGAAAACCGCCCTTGTCTTTGCTCACTCTCTGCATTTTGAAGTGCGGAGCACTCCGCTCTTTCTGCCTGCACTGGGTCTCTCACACCAGCACCGCGAGGGGTGTCYCGGAGCACCTCCCAGCACCGCGAGCACCAGCCTGCCTAACCTTCCACTCGCTGCTCTTTCTCTCACCCTCTCCTCAGGGGAAGGAAYGTGTGTGGTGAAGTGTCTCTTTTGGGAGCGTTTGAAAACATTTCTTTTTTTTTTTTCTCTTGTCTGGTTTGAGATAAAAATAAATATTCTTCAACATTCAAGCCTCTGCCTGGTTTCCATCAACATTAGAATAATACTTTAAAAAGAGAAGACTCTTAGCTAAGGACCTTATCTTTTTCAAATAATTAAAGCTCATTTCCCACCTCGTTTTCTCCCCTGCCCCTGCTGTGAAGCAGGAAGTTACCTTTTAGAAAAATGTTAAGTCAAGTACAGAGAAGCTAATTGATTCATCCAAGGGTCAGAAGGTGCCAGCAGCAGAAACGAAGCAGAAAGCCTCCCAGGCCTCCTATGCGAGCACTTGGAAAGTATGCTCTTTCTCAGGTTTCTTCTATGACACCAGCTATACTTCTCACCAGACCTCAGTTTTTTGCTCTCTTTGCAYGCAGCGTGTTCCTGTTCTCAAACAAACAACACTCAGGACTCAACCAGCACAGTTGTTAAGTCTCCTAATCTTACACTCAGTTACCTTACGAATAGAAATCACAAGCACACTTGTTCAAACAACCTTTGTGCCAGCTTTCCCCACATTTTCATCTTATAAAAATGTTTCAATTACATAAAGGGATTCAGAAACATGTTTATGAACATTTTTCAAAACATTTTTTTAAGATCACAGTTAAAAGCATTATAATTGTCAAGTGATGAGACTTCTGGAGGCAGCATGCTGCAGGAGTATGCTGTACCTCYTTCTCCTCCTTGCCCTTTCTTAGCATCTCCTCCCATTGTCAGCAAAGGCTTGGAGGTGAAATGGGTGTGAAGCACTGGGTGTGTTAGGACTTTTTAGAAGTGCCATCAGCTACTAGGTGTAAAACATGCATTAYATCAGAGCCACCATAATCCCTATCTACTAGGATGCAGCAAGAGGGACCGAGGAATCATTCAGGTATATGCAAAAGAAGAAATACTCCCTTTACCCCAYAGCTCCTTAGGTGAAATCATCCCTGTAAATGCCTGAGAGACTATCTTTTTGTTRGTCTTTTTATTGCCCTGCAGTGAAAATGATGATTTGCTTTCAAAAYCAAAATGCTGTAGTATTGGAAAGCRGAAACACTACTTGTYRCCCCTAAAAACAGCCTCTCCCAGTGCTTTGTGTGTGTAGGGGGGAGAGGTGCTATAGTGAGGAATAAGGTTCTCATGTGCAGCCTGCTTTTAAAGCTACTTAACATGCAGCTTCCTTGGACAATGAATGAGCTTCCCCCTGTGAGGCAGGAAGATCTGCTGCAGCCTTGTTCTGCTGCACAATAAATCAAGCAGTACAAGTATGCGATAATAAAAATACTTGCTTTGAAGTAAACCTTAAATGTCTAATTTTCTAGTGGGAACAATGATGTCTTATCGTGCTCCCCCCCGTTTTCTCTGACCRGTTGTTTTGTTAACATGTGCGGCTGTCTAACAACTGGATTTGGGGATTCCAGATGTTTTGGCAAGAAAAAGCAGTAAATGTCCATATACATCCCAGAAACCTCATACCACCCAAGTAGCTGTTATGTCAACTGGCTAATGTAAGTCTACCCAGATAATTTCCCCCCCTCTTTCCCCCCTGTATGCCTGCTAACCCTTTAGTCATCAATACGAAATGACAGAAATTCTTCTCTGCAGCTACTATTACAGACACATCCAGCGCAGGGGAAATAAAGCCACATGCAAGCAAGATCCATGTGGTTTTGATGGAGAGAAAAGGTATTTAAATTAAATTATGAGCTCAGGCTCTTAGCTGATGAACAAGGTGATCTACCTAATGATTAAATGTAAATTTATATGCACACACACACACATGGATACATGCAGACATACGTGCAAAAGGTACCTCTTTCACAGGCTCATTATGATGCTAGTGTTTTTGATCTAAGCRTTTTCTGCAGGAAAACAAAGGCAACAAGGAAGAGGCAGTCACTAATTTTGTGTGTGTGTTGRTAAGAGAGATGTCCTCTTTGAAGAGGACAAGGCTCTGATTTACCACTTACTACACAACATCATTAGCACTCGCTATGGACTTCACTAAGTTCTTTCTCTCCTGGTGGTCACGAGTTAAAAGAACAGTAAATTGAGAGACCCTAAATTGTACCCTAGCAGAGAGTAAGCCCTGGAGCCAGCCATTAAAAACTGAAGGAAGAAAGGTGCATAAGAAGGCAGAGAAGTAAAGCATTACAAATTTTAATTATATAGCTATGTCTCTATTCTCATGGGAAATCCTGACACGTAAATTGCCAGCCTATTTTCAAGTTCCCTCCTACATTTTCTCTCTGAAATTGAACAGAAATTTTCCTTTTTGTATTGAAAAAGTGGTGTTCAGTCACATTCCCATTGCCTTTGAGTTGGTCTCCCTAAAGCCAGGATTTCTGCTCTGTTCTCCAAAGAATGTATCCGTTTTACTCTGGGCAGCAACCACCGGAGAGCAATCAAAGTTGTTCACTCCCTAGAAGGGCTGAGCACAATGGCTGAGTGGATAAGCACCTCCGCCGCTTCCTGTAGGAATCTGCAAAGGCAGAATTCTTTCTCTTATCTGGCTGGGTTCCACCARCACTAAACTCTTTGAGATCCCAGTGGCAGATCAAAGGCTGAGCCTGATGATGAGGTGGGAGAGAAAGGATTAGTGCCTTGGTATTAGTGACTGATTGTGTGGGACTTTACTGGGAAATTATTTGAAGAGATGGAAGTGCTGCAGGGTACTGTGGGTGGCATGGAGACAAAACTGAAAGATGGGTTGCAACAGGAGAGAGAGAGAGAGAGAGAAAGCAATGGAAACAGAGAATTAATTGGTAGACAGCTTGGAAGTAAGGGTTGTAATATGAAATCTGATCCAGAAGATTTGCATTCACAGACAAGTGACTAAATCCAAATCATGGGCAAGGAAATGACTTGAGCCATTGTTTCTGACTGGAATAGAGAACAAAACTGAGATCATCTGCAGAAGGAAAAAAATCATTATGGGAGATGAGAGACAACAGAAACTGTGAGCAAAATATGGGCAGAAACTTAACCATGGAGACACGAACAGGAAAAAAAAAAAGATGTTTCTAGACATGTTTGTCTCTAGCACTGACCAGCCTAGCTGGGTAGGCTGGAAGCCGCCAGAACTGCAGGAGAGTTGAGGCACGGAGCTGCTTCCTGCTTTCACAGATGTGGCTCCTGCCTTCCGCCTGTTTGAATCTCAGAGGACTTCCTCAGCCCCAAAAGCCATGCTCCTCTAAACTCAACACACCCCAACCACTGCACAGCGCTGGTAGAGCTTTCCAAGCAGAATTCCTCCAAATTATTCAAAAAAGCTACTAAGTAGAAAAGGTTGAAAACCGGACAAGCGAAACATAGCAAGCTGCATTGCTTTTATGCACTCTACTGAACAACAACAAAAAAAGAGATTGGCTTCTCACAGGTCCCTTCCTACCTACCAAARTGACCATCACATATTGCCTGTATAATAAAAAGTATAGAGCATCTGTAAGTGGCTRGCTCACTAGTATTTATCCAGCTGCAAAGCTGGATCCAGCTCTCAAAGAGCCAAACTATTTATTGTCAAACAATACTGTCTTTTTGGCTTAATTCAAATAGTATTTGAAGTCAAATTCACCACTGAAGTGTTAAGAAGGTACCATTCTGTGACTCTTGCATGAGATTACTCAAAAACTTGAACTCAGTTGCACTTACACAATTAAAGGCTTAACTGTGTGTCTCATCAYAGATACAAATCTTTCTGGTTATAAAAGGGCATGAATCCTTTACATGAATCGTATGTACTCAACATGAACTGTGAGTACAGTGGCATGGAGCCTTATGTCACTGCGAGCCTAGATGATAATAATCACAAGTCTGAAAAGACCTCTACCTGACAGATGCTATACACAGGGTTCTCTTTTAAGGTCAAAAGGGTCTTTTTAAGATCCTTTCTTTTTTTTTTTACCATATATTGAACTCTCATTAAAGTGAGTAGTGTCAAACTACATGCCCCTGGTCTTCTGCACTGAATATCCTAGGACACGGCACTCTGGCTGTAGCAGTGATGTCTCGAGGTCCCAATTGTCAAATTTATTAATCTACCTTCTTCAGAGTGCTGTTTTGTTTTTTTTAAATCTCCTTCAGATTCAATCCCTATCTCTGGAAGCTTTCAGACCTTCTGTAACTGAAATTCCAGTGTTTGCTTTAGTAAGGGAGACCAACATGAGCGGAACAGGTCTCTGAAGTTCATTAAAAGCAAGTCATGTGAATAAGAACACATAAAGAAGGCTATTAATAATGTCCAAGAAACCAACAGGGCTTCAGGATCTGGCCAACTTGTACAGCTTTCTCATTAAATCATAAAAGACTGAGCTTTCTGAATGAAGGCCAAATCCAGGGAGAAAAGCAATGTTATAGGACAGGCTATTATCTCATTACTTGTATTTCAGCTTGTACAGGTGCCACCTTATTTGTTTCAAACTGATAGGGGTTGTTACTGTCTGGTTGCAAAACAAAAGAGAATAGGTGTTTTCTTTCTAAGTAAAATWAAACTGAGGTGCTGATGGCAGGCTAAATCTTAATTTTTCATGCCAATATTCCCAGAAGCAGCATAGCTAACCATTCCTGACTATCCAAACTCTGCTGGCAGGATACCACATTTCAGACACACCCAGAGGTACCTTTTTCTTTTCTTTTCTTAGAAAAAGACTACATTTTTATGAGGTTAAAATCTCAAAAGAAAATCTAGACTTTTATTTATTGCTACACTACTCCGTATGATTAAAATACCAGGTCAAGAGAATAAATTCTCTCTCTCTACAGATAGGTAAGCATGTATCTGTGTACATATATATAAATATATATATAATCTATATTTAGATACATAATGTAGTTTAATGTACTTAAGTAACTCAAAATTCTGTSCATGCTCTTGATCTTTACGATGCTATTAGAACGAACTGTAAAATGCTGATAGGAAGGTTTAACACAGTTAGGTGTGCATGTTTTAAATAGCTCTTTTTTCAGTTTGTCAGTAGGTGATGATTCAGTAACTTTCATATGGGGRATATTCCATTTTATTCACTGCATTCAGAGAGCAGGTTTGTGATTCCCCGGTAACATCGAGCAACAGACTCTTTGTGCAGCTGAAAATGATGAGAGAACAGAGCAAATCACTGCAGACAGAGGTTCCAGCCATCAGGACACCTGAACCTGGGCTCAGGCCCAGGCCCCTCTTTTATTCTGGAGCAGAAGACAACACTCCCTGGGAGTAAGCAGACTCTTGAAATTTCTCCACAGAGGTGTAAAGAGTCAACGAAATGTTTGCAAAAGTCGAGAGCACAGAGGAAGCTTCTAAACAGCAGGCTGCTGGAAGAGGATATTAGGGCAGGTTTATCCCATATGTGGTCTTTGTATCTACAAATCATCCGTTACTGGTCTCTGTCAATGTAAAACTGGCCTGCTTTACATTCTTGTGCTGAGAGAGGTCTGACCATCAGGCAAAAAAAAAAAAAAAAGAATCAAATGACACTGACATCTGATTTCCCTCTGGGAAGAGGCACCTGCCATTCTTATCATCAGTAGTGGTCTACAAATCTGCCTAAAATTACCCTAAAGTAAAGAAACACTGGTGATGCTATCACTGACAGCTCCATATTCCTCCAGCACAACAGTCACTCAACAGCAAGCGAGACTGGATTCAGTTTTGCTGTATGGACAGACACTGCTTCCTGTGCTCCAGCCACTTCCATGCCGCGACTGCCATCGTTCTCCTTCACCGCTCCCTGTGTCCTCCCTCACTTTTCTGCTTGCCCCACTGCCATTAGTTACTGATCTTCTCCTATGTAATGAAGAAAAGCTTATGTGTAGAAAAATAAGGGCTAGAAAGGTGCRAATGCCTTGAGCAAGTCCATTTGAGTGAATTGAATACATATAAATATGTACATATATGTAACCTTCTCTTTTCCACATTAACCCTGTGTTTGAAATCAGAACTGATTGTGGATAGACCTTGGCTAGCCSAGACCTGAAAGGAAGTAGGAGTATCCTCCTGCATAGGAGACTGAACTGAGAATCACTAGGGAGTTAAATACCCAAATGGAGGTGGTAAGGCAGAAAACAGGACAGCCTACTCATGTGCAACTACATCTCCCTTTGTTGGGATATACACAAGGCATTTCATTTGACCATACTTGGCAGGAGATGTCACTGCTTAAGGATTCTTGCTTAGTCTGCCGCTATTGGAAGTCAAACCTTATTAACTGCTTGCTTGCTCCGGGTGCAACATTTATCTCATTTTTTTCTTCTGCAGAGAAATGGATGTCTACTGTATTCTGAGTTCTTTTTTTCTTTTAACTTATTTTGCTTCAGAGGAACATTAAGAAGCTCTGATTGCCATCAAGCAACTTTAAACAACGCGGTTTGGACTCCATCTCCAATCTGTTGCCTACAAATCAAAATATTTTAAGTGCCACTATTCATTTTCCACTCTTCCCCCAGCTTGTTAAAAACAGCATCATTAACTCGCTTCTCTAATTAGCTGGCTACATCCATTGCCAAAACAGATTGCTATGGGCTATGTCCTYTTACATAGTTTGCTTATTAGCAGAGCCTACTGTAGAAAAATACAAACAGCTGAGGGATTACCATTTGCTCCAGAGCTGTCAGAACCCTTCTAGAATGGGCTTCTGTAGGGCCCATCTCTCTGGCAAGCGCTAATCCACACGTGTGACTACTGATGTCTACACCTACCAGATAGTGGCTGCTTTATCCATTTGAATAATTAAGAGTTACGCTTCAGAAATGCCTTGAAAAAGCCACGAGGCTTGAAGGCCTTTTGAAAGCCGAAATATTTGGAGAGCATCAGTAAAAGCCCTCCTTTTTATGTGGATGGCTAACTTCAGTACGAGATTTTAAACAACAAGCACATCTCTGGGTTGGTGAAATAACTAGAAAAAGGTAAACTGCCCCTGCTCCTATATTTTAGCCTCTCAATGCAGTAAAAGAGACTGCTGAATGTCTTATCACTCTGAAAGGTGCCCCCCTGCTCCTGAGATAAAATAAAACACCTATTAAATGATAGTATGTTTTCATCTTGTCTTTATGTTCATCTTGCCTTTTGTAATCATCCCGTGTGTTCCAGATTCTTGGTGTCTAAATAACACAGCCTAGTTCCTTCCTGCTGCCTCATTTTCTGCAGACAGCCCTGACCTGCACTATCAACAGTCCTATGAGATATTAATCTTCCTTGTATGATAAAATCGAGTGAAGTTTGAAATCTCTCCTAGATTTGGACGGTAGGATTTGAATGCAGAGTGCTAACTTATGCAGACAACAATACTTTACGCCTCATATTTTAAGTCTCCATCCAGTGGGGTAACTTTTCAAAGCACTAATTTAGGATTTTGCTGTGTGACTCCTGCTAYAGTTAATGGAAGTCATGAAGCCAAAGTTTGCAAGTCATGTTGAAGATATCTATCTGAAATCTTTGTTAGGGCCTCAAAAGTCCCTTTTTTTTTTTCCCTATTAGATCTCAGCAAAAAAAAAATCTGCTTTCTATGTTTTTCTTTTTACAGTGTGAGCAACAGCTACGGAATTAGCATCATGGAAATTACAGTTTGCTGTAATTTGTTTCTCTTCTACAGCCACCAAATGGTAGGGCATCCCAAGAGCAACACAAGGGGCAGGATGAGTTCATATGGGCTGTAGGCCCACTGGCTTCAGAGGCAGCAGACGTGTGCAGCGAGGATGCMAACACAGGCCATCCAAACTGAGCACAGGGCTGTACCATGGACAGGGCTGGTCCCTTCCTTCATTTCTGGTATGCTTTGGAAGAYTCGAGAGGTGTCCATGCTGCTGGTTTGGTCCTCACAGGACTATCTGCTTGGGAACAAGGTATACTCRGGGCCAGCAGCAGCACCAAGTGAGGTCAGCAGGGCCTCAGCGAGAGCCTCGCTGATGTAATCCTTCCCCCTTTGTCCCAGCGTAAACTTCCACAGTTCAGTTCAAATTGATGCCTTTTTACTGAAGTGCCTGGAGCTCCATCTCTACAKAACTCTACACAACTGGCTGATTTCTCTTAGTTCTTGTGTTGAGAATTAAAAACAACATTTGAAGACCAAGATGCTGTTTTGTGCTCTTGAATGCACTCCATTTGGAAAACTCTTTGCATGTTAATGCAATGCAGTTGGATGAACAGCCTCCTTTCCATCCTGAGACAAATGGAAACAGAAGGCTAATGCAAGGCTTCCCCAGCAGAATGTGCCTCCTATAGAAACCCCGGTGCATTCCGGTGCCTTTACAACCAGGCACCCTAACACAAGGTCACAAAGGAGGTACAAGCTGCTCCTTAACAGCAGCCTGATGCATCAACCACKTGTACAGGGAATGCTGTTGGTTGGGCAACGTTCAGAGCTGTCCACAGCAGGGCTGCTCTCAGCTATGGTGCAAGTGATGCCCCTACTAATGATCGCACAGGCTAACCAGGGGTAGCCTGCAGGCCAGAAGACTTTGAAAGGCCGGCGGCTGCAAAGGACCCACCATCTGCTTTGAAGAGCTGGAAGGGTGGTGGTCCTTTGGAAATAACTCCCAAGCAACCGATAACAGCTCCCATTGCAGGAAAAGGCTAGGCTGGGTAAGCAGCTAAGACCTCCCTTGTTCCTGCATTCTCTGGACCAGCTCAGTGCTACCACAACCTGCCACAGCACAGGGCAGCGTGACAGCTTGCAGGCTGCCCCACCAGAGCAGCCCCTTGTCCTGCCTGCTGACCTCCTCTCCATCACCRACACAGCTCCTGAGCAGAGAACGCTGCACAGCCCAAGGAAGCGCTTGCCCAAACAAAAAGGTTCAGCAGCRCAATGATTTTCCACACAGCATAAGCAACTTCTCAAAATCTCCCCCAAACCATTTACTGGGTAGATATCCAGAGAGCAGCAAAAATGAAGGAAAAAAAATGCTCTTGTGGGCTGCAGGGAGAAAATGCAATTTTTCAGCAAGCAGATCAGCAGAACTGACATTACCAYGCCTGGCAAATAAGCCTGGCCCATGCCATGTGGGCCCTGGATCCGAAAGCAGAATCATCCTAGAGATGTCTCAACTCACTTACATATTAACCTTGGTCATTTTCATTAACTGCAGTTGAAAWTCTCAATTTTGGATACAAGCCGCAGTAATGTTAAAGGAAGTGACCTTGCCACATGGTGCTGGTCGGAAAGCCTGAGTGGCTGCCAGGTGGTCTCTTGGGAAGAGGAGAGAGCAGGGGGTTCTCTGCTGCCCTTCATGCTGTCTTGTGCCCATCCAGTGCGCTTTAATTTGAGTCAAAGTACTTCATGGAAGAATCTTAACAACTAGCCACCCTTTACCAGCACTGTAACATGAGAATGGGCAGAAAGAGAAAAGTGTATTTCTGTATGACATCTCCCCATCYCCAACAATAATTTGTCCCCAAATGACAGTGAAGTTTGGAATCTGGAGTGCTGTTTTTATCTCAACACCCATATGTGAGTACTTAAAGTCTAGCATTTTATATGCATAGCAGAAAAATAAGGTGTTTTTTTTTTTTTTAATGTAGTCTGTAAATATGCTCCAGGGCTTAAATAATGAGACTAACTTTGAACTATCTTTGCTCCTCTGTAGGAATCCAGAAGAAAAAAAAAAAAGAAAGAAAGAAAAAGTCTTTGAGGTTGCAGGAAGTGTTGTCCTATTTTCTTCTGCAAAACCCTAATTTAATTATAAAAATGCTCTGGGCTTGAGAACAATTCAAAGGTGAGAAATGAGAGCGAAGTCGTATTCCACTGAAATCCTAAGATACAGCCGACCTTCCGAGGAAATCTAATTCACACAGCTGCGGCTTTATAACAATTCGACACACCTATAAGATCAAACCCAGATGCCAAGAAAATGTTCCCAGGACCGAAATGATAAACACACTGACATCATACTCATTGATTTGTTTTTAAAATGTAAAGACCTTCATAGAAAGATTATGATCTGACAAAAGTCCCATCATTTGAAACACAGAACTGTTTTCTATAGATCGCTTTTCCGAGCAGCTGGAAAAACATGATCTACTAAAGATAAAACTTTCCCTACAAACACAATAGAAAACAAAAAATGGCAGTTGTTACAGCAGTAAAAGAACATTGTTCCATCCCCACCAAAGACARTGTCTGTAAGGATAGACTGAAACTAAACACTGAATCTGGATGACCTCTCACGTGTCTTTTTTAAGAGCTCTTCAGTTTGGAACTAGATCTGACTCCAGATTTCCCCTTTCTCTTTTGACTAAATCAAACAGAGTAAGTGAAAATGCACATGAAAATGAGATTAAAATTAAATTTGGATTCACAGAGCAGCACAAAAATTTGCTTATCAGAATCAGCAGTATGGTTTGTAAAAACCATGAGGAATAACATGCCAYGTTGAAGCTTACATAAAAGCGAATATAATGGGATTCCTTTGCAGGAAATGCTAGGAAAGACTTGTTAGACAGGAACTTCCCATTCATTTCCTACCCCCGAAGAACTGAATACACACCAGGACATGGTACCTACAGAATAGGACACACTTAGATAAATCTTGGAACATTTTTCTGATACTGAAATCAGTTTGCTGCTTCTATAGAACTAGGCTATTCTTCAGGCCCCAGGTGATGCTTACTCTCATTTCAAAGACCAAAATTCATCATCATAGATTTTTGTATAAATATTAAGTGCATCAAATCAATCAAAAGGGAAAAATAAAGAACTTGTTTAAGTGTATTCTACTCTTCACTGATTGAATTATGAGTGATAAAAATATCTGCACATAGCAATAAATAAATAAAGGATAAAGGTTATAGTATATTATAATAATATATGCTGTAAGGTCAATTAAGAAGCACTATATTTATACAGAGTATAAATATTTTATGTGAGCAAACAGGAAGAGAGTGTCTCAAGGTCATTGGATGAGCCTTCCAATAACATTAATGCAAAAGTGGCAATAGAGAAGACATGACATTTTAGCTAAACAAATACTTTGTATGAGCCCAGTTGAATAAACTGTTTTGCAAAGGGTACTTCAGTTGGGTAATGCTGTGCTAATAAAGAAGGGCAATAACTTTTTTTACAATATACAGAGCTCCATTATCATCTACTCTGTAGCCATCCTTCTCTGTCTCGTTCTCCCCAGTGGTAAGGAGTGAGGAGTAGAGTCTTCATTCATCCTGAAGAAGAGGCTCATTAAATTTAAAGAGATTATCTGGCATTAATTCATAGTAAAGAATCACAGTGACTGACAGACTACGTAAGGGAAATGAGCTCAGAAGCCTTTTTCTGAACATACTAGACCTCTACCATTGCTGGTCAAACAGCTGCCTTACAAGGAAAGCCGAAGTCATTTGTACCTGGGAGTTGAGCATCGTTCCTCCTACTAAAGGAAGCTTCTCTTGCCACTGTCAATACAAAATAATGTGCACTGATTTGATCGTGTGTTTATAAATCTCTAGGTTTTCTCCTGTATAGACAAAACTCATTCCAAATATATCTCAAAATATTACCCGGTGACCTCAACCTACTTCTTTGAAGACAAAGGCGGTTTTGAAGCCCCTGTAATATTCGCAGGTGCAGACGCACTGAGCCGCAGCGTGCGAGGGCTGTGGCCTGTTCTGCAGACGTGAGACACTTCCCCTGACATGTATACATRTTACATGTGTGTACATGATTCCCAATGTGTAAACCAGCCCATTCAAACCCTTCCCGCAATCTTGCATCCTGCTGTGAGGGCCTTGGGAACTGCTGCCTCTCCTAGGATTCAAACTGAGGAGCCCTGTGGAGCACATTGCCATAGCAGGTCCAAGCTATGGCTTGGTTCAAAAATTGTTCAGATACATTTATGGAAGAAAACCCATCACGAGCTTCTACACATGTGACATTGATAGAACCTGTGAATCAGGAAGTCCTTCATCTACAGACTGTGGAAATTCAGAGAATAGTAAAACGAAAGTATTCCCTAATGCCTGCTCCTTGCCTTACCCTTCCTAAGCACCTGCCTTTGCTCACTGTCATGGTGGGAAAGGAGGCCAAACAGGTCATTGGACCAAGCTGGTACGGCTACGCAGGTAAGGACACGGAGGCTGAGCTTGCTACAGAAATCAGGCCCAGAGCAGARGCCAGGTGAGCAGTTCATGCACGTTGGGCCTGAGCAGCGCCAGCCGGAGTTCTCCAGCTTGTTAGAAGTAGGATTTATTTCTCTCACCAGGTTGTTCCATTGTTCTTTATTCTGTTATTTTATATTGTGTAGTAGSTTAAAGACCACCAAATACAAAACATCTGAATTTAATCCCTCAAATGCTTCTTTCTTCCTTCCACTTACTTATTTTTTGACAGTGTATTCGTGTCATCTCTCAGATCAAGGTAAATCACAAATAGTCCTACAAACACAACAAGCTGAGTACAGTAACAGTTTTCAGACATTACCATGACAATTTACAGCTTCAAAGTGCATAGACTAATGGTGTGTTTCTATTGMAATACTCAGCACCAGAAAAGAATACTTCACATACAGATGTCTCAGATTAAAAAAAAAAAGGAAAAGCTGGAAACATATTCATCTCTCATAAGAGTTTTTGAGATCTGTGAATAGAAGCAAAGAAATGCAAGCTAAAGCTACGGGGAAAAATAAATTTATGTTTCAGAGGAAATACCTTTCCTATTTCCTTCAGCAGAGCAGGCCAAGGCACCAACACACTGATGATCACAAGTGGCCAGCTCTGTTTTGCAACAGCWTTTCACAGCTGAGATTTCATTTGTTATTCTCCGAGTAAAAATAAAACCCTTCTGAGCAAGAACATGCAAAGAAATGGGGCACTGATTGTGTGCTACCAGTTGACTGAAAGGGCTCCCTTCTTTTTTCACCTCCTCTGAGTCTGCAAGTGAGCACAGAGGTTACTCTGGTTCTCGGAAATCTTCCCGCTGACATTCAAGCAATTCTATGTAGCAGAGTTTCTTTCAATGGAGCAGCACATCTCYGAGTATTCTGTCTTATATAAATCAACTGAAGAGTTTGGGCTTGCAAACAGCTYGCTTTGCTTCAGCAATCATTTACTCCAAATGCCTCTGATGAACATTTCTAGGAGGCCCTTCCTCCCCTCCCCACCTCCAAGCTTATCTGTGCTGCAAACAATCAAATTTGCTCATTTCGGATGCGCTTGAGAAAGACCCAACTGCTATAAATAAACAAACATCTAATACAACCCAAACAAGGGCTGAGCCTGCCAAGTCCCGACAAGTCAAAGAGATGATACTGTTTGTACATGCTTCAAACCACAGTGCAATGAAGGGTTCCAAGCCTTGGCCAACACACCGTGCCAGCACAAACACAGAGAKGTATGTCCACATTTCTGATATGCCTCATCTACACAAATCTGTAGTGGACTGTCATAGAAACTCACTTAGCACACGGGTCAGGTGCTTCATGAAATGTGGGAAATGAACTCTGTAACGAAGCTGAATGGGTGTGAGTTTGACCTTTTATGAAGCAGGATGATTCTTTGTCCTTCTTTGCAAGTTACACCTTGGTGTTTCTGAGCACGCAGTCTTGTTGGKGAATATCGGGGCCATTTTGTGCTTACAGCCCCACGCAGACAGTCATCCCAAACAGGATGCAACCTGCACTCCCTGCTAGGCCCCTTCCAGTTCCRAGATATTTATAGCAATCTTTCCACTCACTTCTGTGGCTTTTGGAGCACAACAGTGAAGCTGAACTTGGTCATTTTTTTCTTTTCTTKGAAATCAAAGGTCTGCCAGAATTTTCTGATTCTTTTGCAGTAAAATCATTTCAGATTCCTCAGTGCTCTCAGGGGCATGTCAAACATCCTGTTTCCTGGTGTCTCAAAGAAATGTTAAGTACCATAATATTTACTGACAAGTCATTGCAGTAGATTAGATGTTTCTCATTTAATTCACAGTGAGTGGTCTGTAGAAAGGGAGAGGCTTGCCGTCCGCTGCCGTTTCCAGAATAAAATTCATGCAATATCATAAACCCCTTGAATTGCTGAAAGTTACTGCAACAGGATAGAGCACTCTAGCTTCTAAAGCTGTCATTATTCTAGGCAACTTTCATGGAACATTACAAGCKAATCAGAGACACCAAGTTTGGTAGGTTTCTGTGCAGTGAGAACACTTGCTGATACACAATTGTTTTATAATTTGTGTATTATACCCTTACGACAGACATACACATTGTCTTATACATTGTCACCATTTTGAAATCGCTGGATCAGGARGACTTTTTACTAAAGGAAACACTTCTGTTTCAGGCATGTATATTAGAGGGAAGCATTACATAAGTTCTGAGAGACGGACAAGAACACCTACTTGCTMCATTTGGGTTCTATATCTCACAGAACATAAGAAAAGAGGGGGAAATGACTTTTTTTGTGGCTATATTGTGTAAACACTCTTGTGCAAGTCCAAATCCATGTCTATGACATATAGGAAGCAAAGTGAGTTGTGACATCAAGAAAATCAAGTAAACAGAAAAGCTTATTTTAACATGTATCTTGTTCTAGGCTTGTTTGCAATTGTATCTTCATATTTCACCTGATCAGAATAACCTTGTGTTCTTCTTGTGTGAGGCTTTGACAAATACGCGAGCTCAAGGAATCTTATGACCGCAGACTGTATGACTTTCTGAAAGCCAGGGAAACACATGAAATGGTCAGTGCAGGTAATGCCTGGCGAGCCTCCTAGCAGCCACTAGCAGAGTGTTAGCCTGGAGGTTGGCTTTACCAGCTATTAAGGCTCACAACAGATAGACACCAATGCCTTTCTTCCAAAGGAAAAGCAGTGTAGGGACCCTCCTGACAGTGGGTAATGCCAAGTCATAGAAGACAATAGCTATTAAAACTGGAAACTAGAAACAGCATTTCTTTAGGTTCTGCTCTTGTCAAATCTGGATGTTTGCCAGCAAACCAGGATAGGTTGCTGCTTGTTTTTTYYTTTTTTTCTTCCAGGATAGGAAGCTATTGTGTGTAATCTGAAGATGAACACACAAGTGCTGTGTATTTGCTCACCCAGGGGARCTGTGGGATCCTGGAGTAGCCTCTTTCTTTCCAGACTCCTAATTAATAGTTACAAAATCTTCTGATGAGAAAACAGCAGAACACACCTACAGGGYTGTGTTTAGAAACAAGCATTTCTTCGCCACTAGATGCATATATGACCCATTTAAAATAGAAACATAATTAGAATAGAGCACAAACATGTTCCTAAGATGACTAACTATAAAGATCCTATTTGGAAATCAGCTTCAGATGTTGCAGCGCACCCAATCTGGAAAATCCACAAATTTTTCCAGTATGTTTACTAGAAGTTTTTGTGTCACCTTTGATAGATAAGATCAGAGACTTCTTGCTTTTTCTTTTACCTTTGTTTGGTTATAACTTTCCCTTACGCATAGCTGCTTTTTTTTTTTCCCTGTTTAAACCATCAGTTTAGTGTCACCACAAAACCTTAACAATAACAACAGAAAAGAATATATATATACATATATATATATATGAAGAGCATGGACAAGAGCTTGTAATAAATGGTAGTGACACCAAGGTCATCAAGCAGGATATTAAATCCTGCACATCCTCCTGACCTGATAGGATTACTATCTCCAGCAGCCAGAAAGTAATTCAGCCTTAATACTCACTGAATAATTGTCTATTCTGTTGGAGGCAGTCACCAAGGTGACAGCTACAGTGTGTCAACACATTTTAACTTTGCTCTTACTTCATGTTTTTTACCCGTGTGAAAATCAGATTTTTATCTTAGGTAAACCAGTCCATAATAATAGCATCGCTTTGTTTTGCTCCTCGTTTGAAACATCAATCAAAATTTAACCCAGAGTTGCATGTCCAACTAAGTGGTAGCAAGGAAGTGACAGAAGGAGGGTCATTTCCTGATTAAAACAAAACACAAGAGAATCAGCTGAGGGAATGAGATTTAGGTTTAAATCCATAGCCATTTCCTTCCAAGAAATATTTGGTCAACATCAGACAAACATCTCTAAATTCCTTAATTTGTGTGGAAAACTCTAAATTATTTACTGCTGGTCTTAGCTGTGCTCATCGTGGGGCCAGTGCTTGTCATCAGCAGTAGGAAGGCTCCTTGAGTGCTGCATGAACCAAAATTGTCCATTCTCTACTGCCTGGTCCTCTTTGGTGTTGGCAAAGGGAGGGAGCAAAGGAAAGACTCCAGTGCTATTTCCCCAATATATGAGATCAAAAAATATCTGTCATTCATATCTCTCTGAAACATTACTTCTCAATTTTCTAAAATAATGCAACTCTTACAAAGCTATGCACATTGGTTCAGGAAGCATCTTGGCCAGAATATTTTCTTTTCAGGACTATTAGCCCCAGTTCTACAGCTCAGGTTTTCTCCCAGCCAAGATGAGCCCCCTTTCTTATCACACCAGCAAGGCCAGTTGCAATCGCTGCTTCTGCATCTTGTCCTGTCCTACACAAAGTTACAATCTATTGCGAACATGGGCCTAAAAAGCATTGTTGGATGGGAGACACATTTTCAAGAAATTCACATAAACTCGTATGGTTGAAGTGAGTGGGACAGACCTCAGTAAATCAACCAAAATAATTTTTAACATGAGGCTTTATTGTGCTAAGCTTGCGATCGTAAGTTAAAAAAAAACGCATACAGATTTGGTACTATGTTATGGAGAGGAACCTAACGTTGTCAACAGCTAAATAGGCACTGATATTGTTACTGAATTTCACAGCTTGAAGCAGATACCATGGTTTGTGATGTTAGACAGGTGTGCCCCAGCCTCTGTAACAGTGTCTCTGGGAGGTGTCATGCACAGGTCTGCAAAACTCCAAGGACACGAGAGAGCTTTTCTCTGACTTTGCTCACAGGAGAAGGAGAGCAGGATGGATGGACGGACACAGGTTGTTCTATCTCAGCTCCCTTCCACTGCTCTGGATCTGCCAGCTTACACTGCAAAGCCCTCAAAGGGCAAAAGAGCCATGGGCAAAGGTAGCAGCAGTGGAGCCCACCACTGATACTATATGTAAGGGGAGAAGAAAAACTTCCCATCTTCTATTAAAAGTGCAATTACAATAGGCTAATTTTGGGACGGATGTTCTTTAAGCTCCCACACCTGGATAGCTTTAATGTGTGTATACATAGGAAACAGGTTGCAAATCACCAGAATTGGTCATTATTGCTGCAGAAAGCATCTGTCAGGATCTCTACCAAATGAATAGCACCATGTACTCCAGTAACTGTGCACCTGCCAGGATATTCACAGGTAAACAAACTAATTACTTCTGACTTTATGAAGCAATTAAGCTTAAAAAAGATGAAAGAATTTTAAACAGTATTTAATTAAGTCTCCTAATTGGCGGTAATGTTGATATACATCCAACTGATTTTTTGATATATGTTCCTGAAAATAACATTATCTGCTAGGACTGGCTGCTGCTGAACAGAATTTTTGCCCCGAGCTTCACAGAAGCAGATCCGGGTCTTATGAGAGCCCCCTTTGTTGTTGAGACCTCCTGATCTCTGGTTCTGTGACAGCTTGTGAGGTGTTCACAGGTGAKACCTTCAAGAGAAGAGAAGAGAAGCTGCAGACCATGAGAAGAACTGGAAGTCCTTCAACAAGCTTCTGGTGAAGTAGCTGGATGCAGAAATTCAAAGGCACATTGAATCACAGGGAAGTGCCAGCTTAACAAGTTGTTGAGGTGTTGGAAATAGTTTGGTTGAAAGTAACTACAAATTTTACCAGAGTACGTTTCTCAGTCAATATCTCCACTCATCAGAAGTCCTTTATTGCCTATTTTATCTCTTTTATTAGATTATTTCCAGCCCCAGAGTACAGCCTTGGTTTATAATTCAATCCACTTGTCATCAATAGCAAACCTGAAAATATTTTTGCAGAGTGGAAGATCAGTCAGATGCAGCGGGCAAGCTGCCAAAAGGCAGCTGGTTATTAATTCTGAGCAGAATTTGGTCTCATTTGATATTAAAAGAGCTGACTCACAGGTTTCCATGGAAGCAAAAAAGGTAGAGAATAATCATATTTGAACTAAAGAGTGATGAAAGTATTTTTATACCCTAATTCTGTTCCATGCCATTCATCAAAGCTTCACCCATCTGGGACAACCATCTAATTCGTCACTGGATATAAAAGGACTGGATATAAAGCATCATTGGATATAAAAGTGCAATATATCACTTTACAGATATTACAGCCCTTAAGTAATTTTAGGTCATGCCTACTGTGATTAACAAAAGACACGGCAGAGASCCCTGAACTAGTATTAAGTCCTTACTTACAAACCTATGTGGGATAAAACCCTGTGGACAACCAGAAATGATACAAACTTATACTTCCTAGAGAAATTCAAGAGCTTTGAAAACATTTTCACTCGTTTCTTGACATCGTCTACGACTGGGTTGTCCCGCTCCTGTGGACACACTTTGGTGTAAATCACAGCGGATCTTACCCAAAGGGCAGGCTCAGCTGCGYTGGATGCAAAACCGTGCGGCTTTATTACCAGGCACATTGGCACAAATCACAGCCTCACTTCCAACTCTACAAAGGACTTGCAACTCCACCTTAGAATCAGGCCCTTCTCAGCAAGATTAATTGTGACAACCTGAATTTAAGCACTTGGCTAATTGTTGTCCGGAGCCCTGCCGAGTTTCAATTTTCCTTTTTGTCTTAAATTCAGTTCCTTTCTTATAAGGGTGTCAAATCCAATCAGATTAGTCTTTTCCAGCACAAGCTTGGCAGAATCCAAAAAGCAGCTCCAGTGCCACCTAGGCTTTTGCTGGAACAAAGGAAACCACATTTCAAGCCATATATTTGTGCATGTAAATTAGATACCAGTCACGGTCCTTTTTGTTCCAATTTTCAGATTTAATGCCCAATTTTTGTATTGTTTCTCTAAGCCATGTACAATTTTTTTTTTGCTACCTGTGAGTGGAGATAATAGATGGAGCATTTCCTCCACTCTAAGTAATGCAATTCAGTTAGTATTAATCTCTATATTCTTCTTGAAGAGGTACTTGTGCTCTGATATGAACAACCTAACTTCTTGTTCTAAAGAAAGGAACAGTTCAGAGATACAGCTAGACCCAAACAAAGGCACTGTAGGAAAGACATTTTCACYGTAAGAAACTTGAGAGACACAGAAGTTTGGTAGTACTGAAAAAGAAAATTAATATAAAGCATTAAATCACATCCCTGAGAACTGTGTCTAAGCATGGACTACAGTGACAAGGAAGACAAAGTAAACAAAAATTGACTAGGATATGACTTATGACCCRAGGTTTTCTCTTCCTTATTTCCCTTTCCTAGTCACTCTCTTTCACTCCATCTGCTGCATCCTCTTTTGTTATCTCTTCCTCTTTTGTACATTTTCTTCCTGCACTGAGTTTTCCCTTCCTTTCTCTTGACATGTTTTTCTGATCCTCTCCAGAGCCACAACCCTGAGTTTGCTCTATGCCACTTTTTTGCCCTTTTGTCTTTTTCCTTTCCACAYCCTCCCCAAGCTACCACAACCCCACTACAAACTTTCCTCTCCTACCAAATATTAATCTCCCCTTCATTTACCCCATACTTTTCCACTCCATTCTCTTTCCCTTTTTTCTTTCTGCCTATTTCTCCTATTTTCTTATTCCCTTTCCTGTGTCTCAAGCACCAACAGCTGCACAAGGAAGGAAGGAAGCCTTGGGAAGCTGGCTCCAAGCCCTCGCACTGCGCAGAGACTCGGCTCCCCAGAGCTCATGCTGTGAGCAGGGCCCCGCTGTCCCTGACTGGTTTCCCTTCAGAACTATCCAAGGCCGAGATGCTGAAAACACCTCTGCCTCTGCTCTTATGAGATGATCCTCACAACTCCCCTGAGCCTCAGATCTCTAAGTCCCAGAGGAAGATACGTGTTCCCCATTACACTGTCTCAGTTTAACACTTTGGGTAGCTCAAAGAGACCCCACGCCCCACTGGCTTCCCAGCCTTCTCATCACCTGCACTTGGCAAGYGAGCCCTTGGCCTTGCCATTCCCTCCTTGCAGGGCCTTCCAGCCTTAGCCACATGCTCCTTCCTGGGGTGGTCCGAGCCATGCTGCCCAGGATGCAGAAGATGGGTTTTTTTCCCAGAGCTGCGCCCTGGCAGGATCCGAAGGGCTTGGGAAAGCCAGGCTCTGTCCRGGGCTTGCCCGTGGCACAGCCAGCAGTAGTGATGCTGCCGTCCACCTGCGGCGTGAGCCCTTGGATGGGAGCAGAGCTGCTGGTTACCGCTGCGGCACCGCACAGCGTGGACCAGGGACACAAGGGCAGCCGCAGCCCCGCGTTGCCTCCTGTCTGCCTGGGGCTTCCAGCTGCCACTGGCACGAACCAGGGTGCAGGACGGCTGGTCTCGGAGCCCAYCTCACTGCTGCCTTCACAGGACTGTGGAGCTGGAGAGTGAAACAACCAGAGYGCAAGGAGGGCGATCATTCCCATAGCCATGGTGACAGCTGGCCTYGCTCAACAGCTAGCAAAGCCAGAAGGAGCCTCATCTTTATCAGAAAGGGGGATCTCTAACATGCATTTTATGTCACTCTTTCCAGTTTAGCTCTTTTAATGATTTTCGTGCAGCTGCTGCCGAGTGCTGATGTTTGTGGAAGATGAGCACAAACAGAGAGGGGCGGCGGATGCAGGAGGTTGAATCACTGGACCTTTGATCACTGCCTGGATGGAGCGCGCCAGATTCCCATGCACGGTCAGCTCGCTCTGCCTAGCCAAGGAGTTGYATTTCTGACAGCTAAACAAGCAACTTCTTGTCTTTCATCCTAGCTGCAGGGTGAGGGCTAAGAAAATGGTYGTTTTAAGGAGGAAAACAAGGGATTAAAATTTTTTTTTTTTCATAGGATAAATGGCTGCTCCAGCTGATTAATTCTGCTGAGTTTTCCTTGCTGTGATATTGCTTCCCATGCATGACAACCCTCCCTTAGGCTTTAAGCCTAAATTGTATGTTTGGGAATCTCAGAGCAGCAAGTACCTACTTCTGAAATCCCCCCTTTCCGATTCATTCAGCTCAGCCAAGGCAAAAAGAAAATAAATTGTTTATTAGCACCCTATCTTCTTATCTGAAAGAACTGTATAATTATCAGGATCCAAATCCTAACTTGTCTCCAATTTGAGGCTGTTTCTTTCCGGGGCTCGGTTCTCATGCGGGCTGCTTGCCAATACAAAGGTATAGGAACAACACAGGCACTTACTAGCAGAGCCAGGCTGGTGCTGAACCGCCCCTGAGAAGGTATTTTGGGGGCTGCAGTTTAAGCCAAAGACAAACCCATCCAGATTCATTCTCTGCAGCAAAAAGCAGGGCAAGAAGGGAACTGTGACTCTTAAATCTATCGGCTTTTTTGTTCACTGCTCCCAAGATCTTCCCCTCCCACGCACCACTACCGCTTGAAGAATAAAGCCCTTCTCAGCTGTGTAAACAGAAGACCTTGAAGCAGAAGTCTAATTTTTTTTTGACTTCCCAGATGGGGAAGTGTATCCCTTCCTGCTCCCTCATGACAGAAGTCCCAACAGTTATTTGTTATTAGCCCTTGATAACAGACAACAAGTTTGCCCCCAAAAAGACACTCCACATAAAGCAGATTTCATCGGTGGCCGGCGGGCAGCCCTTCCTTGCGTGTCCGCCAGCAGCAAGGCTGCAGCCCCAGCACGGCTCCCGGCTGCCGCGTGGGCACCGCGTGCCTCCAGCACGCGCGCAGGGCCAGGCTTCACTGCAGAAAAGCCAGCTCGAGAGCAGGCCGCATGGACGGGCACGGGGAGTCCCAGCGCATTCCCAAACACTGCTGGGGAGCAAAACGCTGCTCCTGCTTGCTCTGCGTCAGGAGCAGCACATAAACTCACCCCAAAGGAAAGCATCCCTGGAGCCACCCCCGCACAGTCAGGGTGCACCAAGAGTGGCAGAGAGCAACAGCCTCTATGGCCCCGCAGAGCTCTGGAAAGCAGGGAAATAGTGAGAGTCCTTCCTGACTTCACAACACAAGCAACCAAAGTCATAAGAAGCCAAATCTGAGCAGAGTCCTGAACACAACTGCTAAGTGCCGGCTCATCGCAAGTGCTTAGGAGTCCCGTGGTTCCATCAAAGCCACCAGCGTGGCTTAGAAAGGTCACCTCAGACCTAACAGAAAGAGAAATAAAGAGGAAACATGGTTTTCCGCTCACAAGAGCCAGGGCCCTTGTGACACTCCACATTTGTGCAGCTCAGGCAGAAGCTGCTGACCTAGAAGGATTTTGTTCCTAGTGCCGAATGCTTCAGCAGTCAGACATGAGCATAGCAAATAATAAAACTGCTGTGGACAAAAAAAGGAACCGGCTGATGAAACCCTCCGCTTCACTTTCTGGAGCTGGAAAGAGTCTCCCTTTTATTTCTGTGTGATATTAAAAAAAAAGAGCCCTTCCTGAGCTGCCTTGAGATTAGTACAGTACTTAAACCGGCTTAATTACCACGATGAATTACACGCCTGCCATTGATCTCCTTGTTATTACTTGCCCCAGAGTACTAATAGGCTCTTCATTTTGCCTTTTAGAACTACAAAGTTTCAAGCTGGCTTTCCATTTGCTTATGTTAATAACTAGTCACAGGGATCTAACYGAGCAGCCTGTGACTGATTAACCCGTGCGTTTTACCGTCCTCCCTGGCAGTGCCGATAAGCCTCCCTACGGCGCGCGCACCAAGCCGCTCGCCCAAGGAGAGGCCCGGGCTCCRAAACGGCCGGAGGAAAGGCCTTCCAAAAGGAAGGACCAGAGCAGCCCGGCGAGGGGGATGGGATTTAACGAGCGGYGCGGAGCAGGAGCCCTGCGGTGTAATTAACTCCCCAAAGATCTCATTGCGCGCTCGGCAGGGCCTGTGCCCAGTGGTGCTTCCACCTTGGGCGGAATTAAAGTTTAATTTGGTGTCAAAGGGCAGAGGAAAGACCGGCATTGTCAAGCGTGGAAATCAATGAACTGTGCGAGGGAAAAGGTCACCTCCCCTGCCAGCTCCGCGGCGCAGGAGGACTGCGGGGAAGGGCGAAGATACAAAAGCTTCCTCTTCCTCCCTGCTGGGAGAGGGTGAGACGGGGGCTTCACCACCCAGGCTCATCACTGCTCCCCAAGCAATGAAGGGACCCTCTTTTCCCTGGAGGAGGAGAGGTGAGGGGTTCAGGAAGGTTATTTTACCTCCRTCCTAACAGATTTTGTTGTTGGCAAAAAGAGTTCTTGCAAAAATTACCACCTGGTTTAACCCGGGTTATTTCACAGACAGGGGAAACCAGCACTTCCATGCACGGGGGCCTTGACCATTTCAAGACATCTCAGCTGTGTGCATTTCCCCAGTGTTACTGGACCATTTACTTACATCGGTCGGCCCAAACGTCCCGCCAGACGGCAGGTGAATGGTTTCCGCGGCGGATCCGAGCAGCCAGCGGCGCGGGTCAGCGCAGAGCGCTCAGCCACACRCGTCCTGCCCGACCACGGCGCGTTCGGGGGCCTCTCCCGGCGGGGGCAGCCCCGGAGAACGACACGGGCACTCGCACAGGCTCTTCCCTCGCCCCCGCCTCCTCCTTCGCTGACCCCTCCAGAGCCTGCAGCAACCCTGGCACATGCCCTGCAGAGATCTCCAGTGCCGACACACGGRACACGGCAGCATTACATTAGTGCCTGGAAATGGGCAAGCATCCTCATCTACCTCAGCGTAAACGGATACCCACAGAGGCTGCAGCTGGTATTTCTGCTTTGGCTGCACTTGCAGCTATTCACACTAGACCTCCATCTTCACTAGCCTCTTTCCCTCGCACTTCCATCAGCATTCGCACCACGCCAGTCCACCTGGAGCCACAACCGCGTGTGCTTGTTCAGGCTGAGCTTTGACAGGTATTCTGCTTCTCCGCTGCATCACACAGATCCTCCGTTCAACAGACCTTCTGCCACAGTCACTTGAGCCATGTCGGGTGAACAAGCCCCATGGAAAGCACTCGAATTCTGCCGCAAATTTTACATAGGTAGGAAACATAAGGAGCTCCTAATACATTCTGATGCTCCACACACCTCTGATGCATTCCACACTCCTYGGGTGAAGATAAGGCCTTCTTGATTTGGGGGGGACCGAATTATTTTTTTTAATGTAATTTTAAAGCCTCCATCATTTTTTTCTGGTTAATTCCTTCAACGACTAAAATGTAAAAGCTGAAAGACCAGCTTCCATTCTCAACCCCTTTTAAAATCTCCATTTCACACTAGAGGCCATCTTACAAAAGAAGTCCTGCTGCTATCAAAACTTCCTCGCAAAATCCTTCCTACAGATTTCACTGCAGAGAATGGGATTTCAGTCCTGTATGAAGTCTTTGTGAATAAGCCACAGATCAGTAATAGAAACACTATCCAGTCTCCAATGATATTTGTCCATCAGGAATGCCCTTTCATCTTCTTCAAATGGCTTTACAGAAATTTTAACTTTCCAGTTCAATAGTCAGTGTGTGCCACTGGGTTTGCATAAACTTACAGAAGAAATGGATTTAGATACACATAGAACTTAGCCAGCAGCAACAAATCATACTGTTACGTTTCAGAGGTGCCTATTGCATGCAATAAAGGAAATGCTAAAGATATTTCTGCTTGACAGGTCAATATAAGTGTTCTATTGAATGTGGCCAAAGTCTGAACTAGAGTTCAAATTGAAATAGAAAGTTTCATTAACAGTCAGCCAAACTGCCTCTGTTCCCACTGGTTTGTTTTTATGGTTTTCATAATCTCTTTTGTTTGTTTTCTGCCCTAGCAACATCTAACTCCCAGGAATATTTCCAGATAGGCTCATGGGCTACTTCAGGTTAGAAGCCCTAGCAGGGCCACCTCCACAGCAGAGCATCAGGTACAGAGGCAGCCAGTCTACCTGCAGAAGTGGTCCCATGTGGCTTAAGTAACCCACAACAACTGCTAACATACAGAACAGTACAGGCAAATCATGTAGAGATAGCTAAAATGAACCTGTATATATCACTCAGCGTATAATTTGGAAAGTGAAATTTTTCAAAGACATTTTACCATTATTTTGCAAGCATTAAAAAAGGGGGCAAAGTTCAAATAAAAGGATAAAGAACCTTTTAAGCTACCAGGAAGGACACAAARCATGCAGATGGTCAGCTGCAGTGGTTTGTAAGCGCTGAGGCAGATTTCAGTTGCATTCAGTCATGTGCCCATGCCCATATCCACATTATCTGCTAGAAATATCTCATTCATTAACTCTGTGGGTAGTCTGTAGAATCTCAAGCCAGAGCTTGCTTTTCCTGTGAATTTTTCTACAGTGAAATTTGATCTTCCGGGGTGCTGAATTCCTCCTGCAGAGTGTTGAATGCCCCGAGGGCCTCCAAACCTCAGAGGACAGAGCACRCTGCTGTTCTGCTCTGCTCCCGAGCGTATCTTCAATCAGCAAAACCGATCTGAACGATAATGCACAACTCTACTGGTGGTAGCAACAGAAGTCTCTGCAACTCTGGTTCRTTTGTAGCTGGAAGCTAAAGGTAAAAGTCCAGCCAAAAGATTCTCAGTCCCCAAAGAGGAAGGCTAATACCCCCCACCTTGCTCCAGCTGCTCCCACCAGCTACGGTGTAGCACCAGCAAACCTCTGTGTTTCATTCCCTCTGTGTCCTTCCCTTGTCCTGGTCTTTTCTCAGCATGCAGAGAAGGAGGCGTTAAAGCTTATATTAGTTAGTGCTTACAAGCAAGCGTTGGTAGGTCCACAGCTAAAGGGGGCACATGGGAGCTTCACTGGTGCAATTTATTGCTTTAGAGAAAGCTGGACATGAGGATCCTACAACTCTGCTGATGGATGAGCTCCTACTGAGTTTCTTTATTACCCTCAGTGAGCGAGAAGAGTTAACACAAGATGTAACCAGGGGTCTTGTCCAGCACATGGGGGTTTTCTAGCCCATGGTGCTAGGGGAAAAGGTCCTAGTGCTGGGAAGGTCCCTGGTGAAGGCAGCTGGTTTCCAGCGTGAAGGAGATGAAGGGTTGCCTGGACCAGGGGGAAGGAGCTTTTTGCATCAGTAATACAGGTCTTTGCACTGTTCCCCACCTCAGCATGGAGGGCCTAGGAATCACTGACATCTCACCTGGCCAGGTGAACTCCAGCACTTGAAGGAGGCCTGCTGGAATGCTTCAAAACTAACTAAGACTCTGTGGAGATGCGCTACACAAGTGGGCTGGCTTACACAGTCCCACCACGGAAGGACCACACGAAAAAGCACACTTTGCAAACTGTCTGATTTCAGCAGTCAGCACTATCATGTCAAGATCAATTGCCCTGTGATAATGGTGCCTGCAGCTGGTAAAGCTGTGTACCTCCTAACAGGGTGGCTTTCTCCAGTAATAGGGAACTCACAAATACCTAACTAGTAACACACAGCAAGTTACTACTTACCAGTGAMAGATCGCAAGCTACCGCATGGGAAGAAAGGATGAGGCAACTGCAGCACTGTTTTCTTCTGTAACATATAACATATAGACATGAACCAAACTTTCTCCCGCAAAACCCACTGTAYTGCCACTCTAGCAAACTGTCCTGCACAGCCAAGTCAAGCGTCCAGAGTTCCAAGGAATGTGTAGCAACAGTTAAAAACCCGCAGCCTTCTGAATCACATCAAACCTATGCYGCTCCCACCCAGTACATCACTATCCCATCCAGTACATCACTAATGTAGGAGCCGATCCAAAGTCTACACAAGACAGTAGGAGTCTTTCTATTAACATCAATGGATGAGCTCCACAATAAAAAGCCTGGGATGAAGTGGATACTTCCCCTAGGATGAATTAGGGACACAGTCAACCACTTCCAGCCAGCAGATGYGGCAAGCAGAGGAACACTGATCGCAGCAGCAAGCAGCCCTTTAGTCTGTTCTCTTCTCTGCACATGGGAAAGAAGCCGTTGTGATGCAGCTACAAGCAGTGTGGTGAAACACCTGCACAGCACCCTGCAGGRTCAGGCTGAATGCCGCTGCTGACTGAGGAATTCAGAACCCCAAATCCTCTGAGACTTACCCCAGGCCTACCACAGACCTGCACATTCACTTGGCCGCTTTGTTTATTCATGGCTACGGTGTCTGCTGAACATCACTGAGACATGCACACCACAGAGCAAGACCAGCTAGTGCAGCAGGATCACCAGGGSCCCTGCTGAAGGCAGATGGCATTATCTCTCTCTGGAAATATCTCTGCCTTCTTTGCACTAGTCACAGGCATCTGTATGATGCAAATAATGAATGGGTCAACAGCCTTAGGAAAATCAATTGCTAAGTGTAAAACAATGTCAGTGTAGGTCTTGTTGTAAACAGACTTTACAGTGAAGCTGTCACATCTGCCATGTAAGCACCGGCCTTAATAAACACGCAAGCTCCAAATTTATCCATTTGTTCCACATTGCAGATAACTCCAGTCCAAAAATGCTTGCACAGCTCCAAGGAAACCTGATTTCTAAATAACAGTGTCTTTGTCACTAATTATCACAACCGCCCTGAGAAGTTCTCAGAATCTGGAGAGTGATTAGTGTAACTGGGTAAAACAGGATAAGCTCTGGCCATAACAGAGCTGTTAAAGCATAAAGGATAAGACTTAGCTTTGTCATCTGAAGACTACATTATTTACTATGGTTGGAAGTAGGTCAAGTGCCCTCAGGAAATAGCGATTTGGTTCTCCCTGAGAAGCAATCTGATACTCACACATATCCCGCCTATTAAAAACCTCAGTAGGAGGCGAAGGAGAGGATGTCAGCTTAGCTTCTTGCTGCATCGAAGGAACAAGAGGCGATATTTGAAAGGAAAGGGCTTATTATTTTCAAGCATCTACTCATGCAAATCACACTACCAGTGAACCACATGCAGAGCTGTTTAATTTACCAGCAGCTCACACAAGATCCATAATGTGAGGAAATAATACAGCTGCTAGAGGGTTGGTCATACAAGGTGCTATGCAGTGTAAGGCCACGCAAGATCTTAAGTGTGTGCTTAATTTTAAGGACTTCAGTAATCCTCATCATTATTTTTTTTTTCAATAGAAACACCTGGGTGAGAATGGGATGTGCAGTGGATATCAAGGGAAATATCCCTGCGTGCTGAGGAAATTAGTGAACACGTTGGAGGAACCTACAAGGCGTTTCCACAGATGGAAGCATCAGACCATTGAGTTTTGCTTCTTCACTAAAAATTATTTTAGCCATCAAGCATGTGCTTTGTGCTGAGCCCCCTTTTAAATTTCTTTTTATTCTTCTTCTTCCTTACTTTAACACTCGCTCTTCTTTGAGGAAAGGCAATGGAGACCAAAAGTTGGGGGGTGGCAGTTAGATGACTCATGTGACTGAGGTCTAGTGTTTATTTCATGAGTGGCTGAGAAATCGGCCAAACATTGTAGATGTTTTTTTGTCTTGCCAAATAGAATAACAATGATGCGGCCTGCATTTCTCCAGTCTCAAACAGGAGCAAAACTCCTCTGTTTGCATTGTGATTTAACACAGAATTTATGTCATGAAAAAAAAAAAACCTACAACAGAAGCAACTTGAAGTACCTTTTTTCCAAAGATTCATGCAGTTTTCACTCTTTCAATACATAGCCTTTGTACTAAAACTTAAAAGAAAATTAAAGGACCAACAGAGGAGAGGAAGTCATTACCTCGAAGAGCAGCTGTAACAGTTATTCCCATCTTCCTTTATCGCACTGGCAACCTGCCTTGCTTCGTTTATCTTGCTCTGAGTCCCTTTGGAGGGTCCTTTGTGCAGGTYGTTCACTCGTGTGTGCTTGCTCACTGCATTGAGCCCCTGCACAACAACATGCAGACCTTGCATCCCACCCATCAAAACTGCCTTCATTCTTCCCAAAACGCGTCAGAGGGAAAGGCCTCTGGGGATGGCAGATGGAGTTAGCTGGGGGGATCCCCCAGGACAAGCGGCTCCCGTCTAGCTTATCTAACACGCAGACCTGCACCTTTCCTAGGAAGCATGAGCAACTATCCCAAAGCAGCATGAAGCCAAGAGCATCCCTGCCCTGGCCCACAGTAGGGAGGCCCTACCTGTCCTGCCTCCTCCTGGGCACAGGCAGCCTCATGCCTGCACCATCTCCAAGTGAGGAAAGCATATCCCTTACATCCAAACCTAGCTCATTAAATAGCCTTATTTCCAATTTACAGCCTCGTTGGCAAAACAGGATGATCGCGTTGAGCCTGAGTGAGCGCCTATGCTAGAGGGCATTAGCGTGATAGCACAAGATGGCGCCTGGCTCCTACCCTGGCCTCTGACCACATCTTGTTCTGGTACGAGGGCTCTTTCTTGTCAGGCAGACTCTGAGGGGGAAAAGGAAAAAAAGAGGCAACAAGAACAGGTTTCCAAACAGCTTGTGCTGCCTGTCAAAGCCTTGGATGTGTCCCCAAGTGCCAAGCCAAGGCTCTGCTCAGCAGCTTTTGTTGGAAACAATTAACATTTCAACTCTATCTTTTCTTTTAGACAGCTACGAAAAGATTGTCAAAAATAACAACGCCAAAAGATTGTCAAAAATAACAATGCCAGCATTCATTAGGGCTGGCTCACTCCTGCCCGTCCGAGCGCCGCCAGCACATGCCTCTGCTGGGAAAGGAACAGCCTGAGGAGCTGGTAAGTCTCCTTAGCTTGATACTGCTAATGTCAGGAGAAAAATCCAACAGTGAGGTGGAAAACAGGCCAGAGAGCGAGCAATGGAACTGCACCATCGCTGCAGAGAGACCAAAAAACAGCTAAAAGGCTTTCCAACAGCAGACTAAGCCTGCTTTGCAGCAATCATGGTTTTCACCATGTTAATGCAAGAACTTTTGGGTATGCGTGAGCCCTGCCTGCAGCTGGCATGCCACGCTGCTCCCAAGGAGCGCGGTGAATCGATGAGCCACTTCCGAGCCAGGGTCGAGAASGGAGAAGGGAAGAGTGGGAAAACGRGGGTGCCAGTTCATCCCCGGCTCTGCAGAGCGACTGAGGAGCGTGAACATGGAAACCGTATTCATTTCGCTGCTTGGGGACAGATTCTCCAAGTGCCTACGATAATATAAGTCAGGAATAAATCAGTAATTTTAAACAAATTAGGCCAATCATAGAATCGTTATGGCTGGAAAAAGACCTTCAAGATGGGAGAGGGAAGTCAAGCCTTCTGCTTTGTCTTTATGTTATTTAGATTATTCATGCCCTGGGGAAATGAGGAAAGGATACAATTTATTTCTAACCCCCGGCTTAAAATTAGGCCCTCTAGTCAACCACAGCTGGAAGATAAGTATCAGATCCTCAATAGGCCAGTATTAGTTGGTGATAAATTAAAACACAAAGAACTGTGACACAAATCTTAAGAGCCTCGAAACTTAAGTCTATAATGATTGCAGGCTATGGCTGTTAATAAACTGCTGTGGCTTTCAGAGTGCCACTGATATCCAGATAAAGAATTAGCTGTCTTCAGTGACCTCCTTAAGTGCCTATTGCCATGTAGATTTGCAATCACTGGTAGAATTAGTACCTATTTTGCCTGCTGAAGTGGTAGTGGAGTTTGGTTTGCATGCATAAAAAGGCCAATTCTCAAAGCCAGCCTTTGTTCCCCAGGGCTTCACTATGGCCACAGATGCCAGGCCTGTCACCAGGAGACCAGGTCAGGGACAGGATCCCTTTGTGCTGATGCCTCCAATGCCACTCAGCGCCACCAAGTTGTGACTGCACTGTGTATATCGTGAACTCTTCTCRTCGCTACTGGGGGGACACTCGACATCTGCAGCATCCTGTGGGGAATGACAATATTCTTGGCTGCTCTATGGGGAAAGTATCCTTGGGCAGGTGCCTAATTACTGCAGCTCCCATCACCGCAACAGTTTGGCATGGTCTAACAATGGGAAGGAAATTGATACAAATCTGAATTTTGGGCTCTGCTGACCCACCAAGAGGAGCAAATGACAAAACCAGAACATCTCTGAGAACATCCTGCATCAATGCACAGCAATTTGGATTAGGGATAGATACCGGGAGTCCCTTCGCTTAGGTCCATTAGCTGTCAGGAAGGGGATATAAGCAAAAGATCTCTACCTATAACAGTGGGAGCTCAGTCATCGGAAYATTTTACCATCTCATGCCTTCATCAAAATTTATCTGGTAGTTGTTAGTGCAGGCACATGTTCTTCAGAGATATAATGATTCCAGWGCTTTTACCTGAAAATCAGTATTTTGAAAAGACCGAATGAAGTCAAAACTTCTAATGCCTATGGACTGCTTCAGCAGAGGCACCAGTTTAATCAGTGCTTGGGTAAGTCACTCTGACAGGTACGTTGCAGGAACCTGCCACCCAACAAGCTGCTCTGCCAGCACAGACGAAGGTCGTGCAGGAACCTGCACCAAGGTCCAGAACACACCCAGCAGCTGATGCCGCTCCGAAGGCCGGCACTGTCCTGTGCCAGAGCTGAAGCTGCTCAGGACCTCTCTGGGGAGGCAGCAATACTACTGCTACTGGCAAAGGGACAAGACCTTGAAAAATTACAGAAGTGTCGCCCTCTGAGTAATGACGGCAACCTTAGGGCCAGATAAATACACTAAATAAGAGCCTGGCAGCAGCTGCAGAGGCAGCAAGATCCCAGGGCTGTAACCCATTCTGGCAGCTGGCAGCATACAGCAGTGTAAAAAGAGTTATACCAAATAAAGACACTGTGTGTGTACACACATACAGCTACCAGGACTGAAGGAAACGGGTTAACTTCTCCCTTGGAGGGGGCGCAGGGAAAGGTAGCCAACTTGTAGCAGGGAAAATCATTAGCATGTAAATACATTTTAGTGCAAAGCCATCTTGTGAGAGGTATTAAATAATGTTGAACAGAGCAGAGTTATGCATAGCTCCCATTTACTGAACAGACTCATCTGAACTACTGCCCATTTGTTCAAATGGAATGAAAATCAAGAAATGATGAGCTTTGTTAAGTGGTTAAAATGGCAAATTACACAGAAAGTAACTTATTGAATGTTGGTATGGGTAGTTATTTTATATTAATAAAGATTGGTACAAATAAGCAGGTACAAAAAATGTATTTCATAAATCAAGACATAAATCAAGAGCRGTCAAAGCAAGTATCTAAGATTTTAGTCTTGCAAGTAAATTACAAAAAGAATTTACATATGGAAAAAAATGTTTTAAATGTTTTCCATTTATCCCAACATAACAAACTAGAATAGCAACAAAATCCAATCCAAGGCATTTAGCAAAAAGCAACGAAAATGAAGAGCTAGTCCTAGGCCTCATTTACGAAACCACTGAGGTGGAACAAGGCTCTCTAATTAATCAATAACTCAGAGAGGCAGGGAATTCACTCCTCATTTCCATCTCCCCAAGTAATGTTTCAAATGCTATTCCGTGGAGAAGGAGACATAACACATACATAGGGTTGCTCTCAATTTATCCTATTGACATTCCATTTTGCTATAAAATACTTAAGTACTCAGAAAACAAAGGCAAGGAAAATGAGTTCTATAATTTCATGATATACTGGATGCCCCTTGAGAGGTAGGATATACAGGCTTCCATCTTAATTTCAAGGCACATTTTCTACAGAGTGAAAAAACACACACAGTGGAGACACAGAGTGAAACAGAAGAAGTTTGAGGAAGGAGCCGTTCCAGGGCAGAGGACATCCTCCTAAAGGGGAGGTAACGTCAGGGTTGGAATGCCAACATACTCCATATAACGGACAAACACTTGAAGCGCTGTCTGCTAACCTCTGCAAAAGAGGGGCCAACAGCTATCCTAGCTCGTAAGTGCATTCTGGAAAAAAAGAAATGAGCCTGAAAAAAATTACCTTGGATGCACTAATACGGATTCCAGTGAAGCCAACAGATTTACAGCAGCACAAAACTGATTAGTCACACTGGAAAATGAGGCCTTCCACCCAGTAAAGAGATTTCACAGCTGAGGTCAACGCGCTCTTGGAGCCACGCTGCTTCTCCATTCCCTCCCGAGGGTGTCTCCTGGGTTGCGCACAGGGAAGATCTGCACCGCTCGTCTTCTTCCTGGTGTTCCCTGCCTCTCTGGTTCAATAGTAATTATTTGGCCAATTCAAGGAACAGAATACTACTCTGGAAGCACAATTACAGGAATTCTTATTCTTTACTACAGAGGAGAATCCAGTCACAAGATGTAGATGAGTGAATCTTGGGGCAGGAGTCAATATGGAATTAAATATCCAGGAGTATGAAGATGAGTATCATGGGTTACATTTTTATGTATCTGTTAGTTAGTTTTTAAGAGCACTCTTTTTACCTCACATTAAAGCAAAAAAAAAAAAAAAAAGAAAAAAAGAGAGAGAAGCAAAGATTCCTTTATCATATACACATCTTCATCAGTAGGAGGACTAGAAGCTAATTTGACTTTTAGCATGCAATATCTGGATTACATTTGGTATCCAGATGCAGCTGCACCTTGGAAAACTGAGGCCCTTGTTGATTTTATTTAGCTCTTCGGACTCTGCTCAAACTCAGAGGGCATCAGAGTAGGTTTGGGCATGGGGTTAACTTGATTTTGAACAGCATCACCCAGTTTAGTGATTTAGTAATATGCTCCAGACTGTGTCCGAGGGGAGCTCTGCTAAGAGGGTGACCTTACCTTCCCTCTGAGAACTGATCCAGAACTGATCAATATCTGATCCTCTTAAATCACAAATCTGGGACTTTGATCTGGCACATTTTCCCCACTCTTTGCACTGCGGACAATTCTCTTTCTGTATATGGTCAGTGAGACCTGGGACCTCAGAGGATGAGGACACCTAGATCCAACCAGGGATTACCTAGCACTATTTTTATCTCTGACAAAACCCACTGTTTTGCGGAATAAGCAAGTTCACATTATGCCCTATATTAACCCTGTGTATCAGCAGCATGTGCTTGGGACTTCCTAAGCCAGAGACTTTTGAACCTTTCTTCCTTTAAGTTCTCCAGTCACTATTTTAACCTATATGCACCTTTGGTATGTACAGAAGCTGTTAGCATATTTCACCATTACTTATGCATGGTGTGGAGAAAAACAAAAAACACTACTTAAACACTACTTTATTTTGTTTTAAACCAATTTCCTGAGAGTTATTTTCCATATTGACTGTACTTCATATTTTCAATGCTGGATTTATTCCGTCACTTCACTGTCCAGTCACTTACATCAGACCACACCTCTGAATCATGTAACAATTTTGTATAATCTGCTAATTCTGTCACCTCACTGTTCACCCACCCTTCATATTCCAGAAAGGACCATTTATTTTCTGCTCTAGCAGTTTAGTAACCTTCAACTTTTGAAAATCCATTTTTCATTAAAATCCACACGTACAGTGTTATACACTCACTGACACTTTTCGAGAACTCTAATGACCCACAAGGCACAACTTCTCCTTCCAAAGTGATGGACTCTTCTCAGACACATCCAGGTTCTCTAACCCTACGCTCTGTTACAGTATTTGCTTCGGTGATAACACCAGTCAGTTGCCTACATTCCCCTGAGAAACCCTGCTTAAATGTATCACATTCAGTCAACCTCTAATCCTCTGGTACAAAGCTAGTGTAAGGTTAGATGCTTCAAGTAGTAATTCAATAATTACATATACATACTCTTATAGAACTTTTTTTTTCTTTTTTTTCAATACAGTCTAATTCTAGTGGCTTATCACCTCATTTTTTTCACTCTAACTTGTATTATCACTTCTAACTTGAAAATTTTGATAGAAGTGAGGGAACTAGACTTTCCAAGATAAAGTCAATACAGTTCAGTTCAGTCACTGGGTCTGATCTAATACAAATGGCAAAAAACCACACTTCTTATGTAACAGGCAACTCACTTTGTCCATAAGAATTTTATTTATTAAAAAGAATGACAACAGTCCCTTGTCCCCACTTCTGGTCATCTTATACAGCTCAGAGAAAATGTGCCTGCAAAAACGCTCTGCAGTTGGACTCCGATCTCAGTGTGGGTGCCTAAGCCCTTCAGTAACACCAGTCATGAATAATTCCAGTAGGAACACTGTTCCATTAGTCAAAATGTGACCTGACATCCCTTTTTTGGATAGAACAGGCCAGGATTACTGCGCTATCCTAGTCTCCTGTTGAAAAATCYACTTGGATGTTACTCTGTCCTGGATCTTTGCCTGACAGAGGATTTTTTTCCCTCTCTCCATTTCAAGACAGATATCTGGAAAAAAAAAAGTCTGAAGTAATTACATTACCCTGAAATATTTTCATCCTGGTCACAACCTAGCCTGTAGTTACCAAAAAGCTTGTGCCTATTTGGAAGGTTTGGCTTTAGCACAGGAATGAGGAACGTGCTACGTCTGGCTCATGGAGGAGCCTCTGAACAGTTAGTGGGCGGCTCACAGGACACACGCACCCGCTACAGTCCACACTCCCCTGCACCCTGGTGTTCTCCTAACATGAAGCTGGTGACTCTGAAGAAGCCCAGGTGACTTCCCTGGCTGCCACTCACAGGGAGAATTTATTGCAACACCAGTGGGTTTCTAAATCCTTTCTAAAGCCCTACTTTCAGCTGGAGCCAGTAGGTCCTAGTGAGAAGTGACACAACACATGGAAAGGTAATAGACCTGAGCTCTGGAGTTACAGACAGAAGCCTCCCGAGGCAAGCCCAGAGAAGACAACACTTCAGCTTGCACTTACTAACAGGCAAGATATGCACATGAAGGTGCAAAGCCATAAACAAGACATGCATCCAAAGGGAGGAGCCTGAAAGCGTGGGAAATGCAGTTCCTACTGGCTACATGGGTTAGCCACCCCTGCTGGGACCAAATGACTTTGAAAAGCAGCGTCATGGATCTGCAGCCAGACTTGTCAAACTYGTCCATGCATCTATGGCCTAAGCAGGATTTCATTTAGGAGGTGCCTATTTCCATGAAAATACAAACACCGCAGGAATGCAAACCAAGATGGTTAAGGCTGGAGAGGATCGTGCCTATCGCAGCCCCACAGGAGCTGCAGGGATGGTGTGAGCCCGGGCAGCCTCAGCACTCTGTAGTGCTCCCGTCCGCTGTGGCAGCACTGGCTGCTTTCCTGCCACAGCTGGTGCAGAGGGATAGGGGCAACACGAGGTTCACACAGGTCTAGGGTAAATACCCAGCACTGCTCACTGCAAATGAGAGTATGGCCAGATACATGAACCAGCCTGGCAGCTCTCTGCGACATCTACATTTCCCAGGTGCGTTTCCAGAGACTGCTTGCCTTTGAATAGCTGTTTATCTGCATTAAGGGGAAAACAGCAGTTAAAATAGAGGAAAAAAAATCAAATATACACCAGCTTGAACTGTGAACCTTTCTTGTCTGTAACGGGTGAGGAGGGKTTTTTTTGCGTTTTTTGGGGKKTTTTTTGGGTTTTGTCACTCTGGATTTTTTGCTGTGAGGAAGAATGCAGCAAGCAGAGCAACTGTTCTGTTTTACGAGGAAACCCAGGGGCCAAGCAAACCCATGCAATGAGAGCTGTGCTGGGACCCCTGTTTACCAGAGACGGTAGGAAAGCAAGTAYAGGAATTTTCAAGCGACATAAACAGACGGGTCAGATCCAGGCCCCTTGCCGGGTGGGATCCAACAGCAGTGACAAAAGCTCTCAGGAGTTGTATAGGAAAGGAGCCCATTTCTCCCCACTGACTAAATCAGGAGCAGCTCCACCAGATTTTGTCATTTCATCTAAGGTGATGTGTGAATGTGAAAGAAGGATGAGACCATTTGTGTTTGGAATTCCTAAATAAATCTATTTTTCTCGGTAGCAAGGAAAATYCAGTGAGGGGTGGTCTCCCTTCCCACAACACAAATCAAAAAATGCAACTATTTTCTTACATTTGAGAATCATTCTGGAGGCCTCAGTTTGTGCCTCCACTTGGCACAGTGCTAGAATTACCCTTGTCTAAAAACCATCAGCTCTGCCCACATGCTGAGCCAACATTCATAGGAACAATTTTCCGCCAAGCAACACTGAATTTTTACGGCTCAGGCATAAGTGTAAGTTACTAAAGCAGGGGTACACGGATAGCACTGTTACTATAGCTATTTATTAACAGTCTTGAGAGCTGAAACATGCCACTTTCAAAGCACTTTCATGCTTAGAGGGAAAAAGGTCTCAATGCAACAACTGCTCTTTTCACTAATGTCTTTCTTGCCTTAATTTATGTATCTGCTTATGGAGAGCTCATGTCTTCAGCCTCTCCTCGCGCTCTCCCAGCCCTCGGGGCACCCCATTAGCCCGGCACAGAGGGGCATCCTCCAGCCTGGCAGGCAGCAGGCACCCCACAGAGCAGGATACCTTCCCCGCGTGCCCAGAGGGACAGTCCTGAGCAGCACCACAGGGTTTTGCTGAGCATGGGAAGCAGCCCACGGAGGCCCTGCAGCGCTAGAGAACACGCTATTCCCTCCTCGGGGGGAGGAGGAAGAGAGCGAAAGCAATGTGCTGATCGCAAGGCTCAGGAATTTCTTCAGGCTCATATGAAATGGCTGGAATTTTTCAGAAGCCTCCTCAGGACCCCCGTTCCCTGTCCCTGCCCACACGAATGCTCTTGTGCCAGCACGTCCACTGTCCAGYGGCAGGGCCCTGTGGAAGGAGGCTGGAGGCGGAGGGCATCCTTCCCGCGGAGGACACAGTCCTGCCCTCATGAGAGCCCATTTGACAGCTAGCGCAGGATGGCCGGAGATGGCATACCGACATACCGATGGGAAGGGGGGCGACAGGAAATCCGGAGCCTAGCTCTCAGAACAGGGAACAGCAGAAGGCGAGGAGCTCAGAGCCAGCACTCCYACCTTGCGCCCTGCAGCTCCTTTTGGAGCTCTCTCCCCTCCGCTACACAGCAAACACGTGCAAGTATCATYAGGGTCTTTCTCCTTCTCCTAGGAGCCCTATGGCTGCCAAAGCTACACACAGCCACAAACTATGATTTTTCGGGCCACCTCGGCAGTGTTTTGCCTTGCAAAGCCTTCCCTCGCTCCGGATAACACACTGTAGTACATTTCTCCCCTCGGGAAAGGCATTTTTCCCTCTGCAACAATAGCAGCCTCATTTCAAAACCTCAGTTGTTAAAGGAACTGTCTGCACTATAGCTGCACCTAGTTAATTAAACRTGTGCAAATAGGAGATCTTTTTCTTCTTGGTAAAGAAGTGCAACAAAAGGGAATACCTTGGTAGGAAAAGTAATTATTTTTTTTCTTCTCAAGAAAAAGCAAGCAGAATTTTCCATGTTCAGGTAAAAGTCAAAAAGTGTGGCTGGTTCTTCAATGACTACATGCATTTCCCACAATAAAGGATACTTCGTGGGAAGTCTGTCTTCAGATGGGAATCAGTTTTGACAAAAAGTCTTCATTTTTTTTCTTTTTTTTTAAAGAAAAGAGATTAGACTATTGGTCAACCCTGAGAAAAATTCCTGTTTCAGTTTAGGGTGGAATATTTTGGTTATTCAACTCCTTATTACTGCTAATTAAAAAAGATTAAGGGTGACACTTTAAAATGAGGGTGTCAAAAAGTACATTAGTTCAAAGTAAATTGTTTCTGCTTTTTTTTTTAATTAAAACTGAACCMAATGATTCCCAAATATTCATACGCCCAGGTTAGGATAAACATGGAGCAATACTAAACACTTGCAAAGTCCTACATCACCTGCAAAGATGCTTCCTACTCTGGGAGATCAATGGCTTTGTGTAACAAGGAATCCCTGCATCGAAACTCATTTCTGCAAGAAAAGAGTATTTTAAGATTCTTAGATCATATTGGATCAGATCGATACACGTTTTGAGACTAAGATTTTGAAACCTGTCCACATCTTCAAGATGTTTCCTCCCATCATATACAAGAAAGCTGTGTATTGACCTTCACCGTATTTGGGGACAAAGCACTAGGCAGTCTGCCTTCCAACCATGAGATCCGTGCAGTTCCCTTGTCTACGTGCTCTCCTACGTGAGCCGCTGGTGAACCCTGGGATTGCTTTCTGCAAAGTGTGGCAAAACAGCAAGGTTCTCAAAAACCCCCAAGTCTCCACGTCTCATGGACGCGAGCGGCTGGCTTCCTGCCCCGTGATGGCAGCTTGCTTTCCATCTTACATACTCACCCACCTGCGACGGCTCTTCTGAGAAGCGCCGGTCAGGAGAGGAGGCAGAGAAAGGGAGAGGGGAGCACAAGCAAAAGGGGGCAGTGCAAGAGAGGAGAGGCTACGGCTTATGAGCCAGGGTGCTCACACGCGTGCCCAGCCTCGCTGCCATCCACRTCAGGCTGTCCCTGTCCATCTGTCTATCCTGCAAGGAAAACTGTGATGCTCAGACCAAATTTAAATAGACACCATGAGAGTTCTTGCATGTTTTCTCCCGACCATGTATTCGCAGAGAAACCGTCTGGGTTCCTACTGTCCTAAAATCCCTGAAGGGAAATAAATGCATATAAAAAACATACTGCACAACAATTTTAGATGCAAGCATTTTAAAAATGTAATCTTTTTAATTGGAGTTGCTATTAACACCTACTGTGGCACAACTAACAGCCCCTAGATTTTAGATATTTAGCTRTTAATACTCTGATTTAAGATCTGCATCCAGAGAGCAACTGATACATCACTTTTAGATACCAAATACATGAGGCAACATAGATACTCTTACCTTCTCTATTGCAAGTCTCTGTATACCCTACTCCTGATAAAACAGCAAATATTTTGTAAAATGCCAAGTGTCCTCAATTCCCATTTTCCCTAAAGGGTGCTCAGCACTTGGCAGGATGTAACCAGCCCAGCTCATTTCTGTCAGTCCTGCAAAGTTTGCATCTAACCTTTGCAGCTAAGGCCTAGACACATACAAAATTAACATTCCTCCTTCCTTGCTATAAATTTCAAGTAATGCTCGAGTTGAGAAAGCCCTTACAGCAGAACAAATTCCTATCAGTTTATGGTTAAAAGAAGAAGAGAAGCACCATTTGAAATCGCTGCTTATGTAACGAGAGCCTGAGAACAGCACTAATATTTAATTGAGGGAAAAGTAACTGAAGGGGAATTGCTTGGAGATCTGCCAGAAGGATTTTAACAGCTGGAAGTTGAAAAGTGATTAATTTTGACAGCAATAAACGCTCTGTGTTCATACGTAATTATGTTTAGATTTCCAAACCATTTGAATTCTTCTCTATGTACTATTAACTTTTTATTATCCAGATTGGAATTTGGACCAATTCTATTTGGTCCAATTCTATTTGGTCCAAATAGACCATTTATGAAAATCCACTTTTTTTTCCTAGAAGGTTCCATGTTACCCTGGGAAGAGAAAAGTGATGCGGCTTGAAAGGAATGACCTATTGCAAAGTGAAAAGCAACACTGTTTTTCCCATTTCCCAAGGGGAAGAAAGGAGACTTTGAGACACAGGGCAAGGGTGGGAAGTGGAAGCCACTGTTCCGGAGTCAAATACCGGCATTTCAGGGGGCAGCGGGAAGCACCTGGGCTTTATGGCATTAGGCAAGACCATGTAGATGCAACAGGAGCAGCCTATGGAGAACGTGTAACTGAGGGCAGAGTGTCCTCAGCAACGTCCATCTTCTGCACACACTGCTATGGAGGAGATCTGACGTGGTCTGGGTCATTTAACCAGAAGGCAAAGCCTCCCTGGACACACTCGACCTTACACACAGTGCTCAGACAAGAGAGGCAAGGAAAACATTTGGGAAAATGTCTCTTGTAAGGGCTGTGCCTCCTGTCAGAAGAGCACCCACCTGAATGGGGGGCAGGGGGCCTGTCTGCTGCTCTAGTSAGCTCCGAGTGACCGGCAGGTCTGGCACGGCTGGGAATTCCGCCAGAGCCCCTGATGAGACTCCAGCTTTGGAAGCAGCACACAGGCAGCAAGCTCGGCCGGCAGCCACCCCGGGGCCGACAAAGCTAAGGGCAGCCCTCAGGGCAGCTTCCCCTCCGCTCCGGCTCCACGAGCAGAGCGGGCAGTGAAGGACACCCCCGTGCCACAGCAAACCAGCCCGTAGGCAAAGGCATTCCCAGTGCCACTGCGGACAGGRGGAACGTTTCAGCAAGGCCTCCTCTCCGTGACGCGGACACCCGGCCTGTGCAGAGCATAAGAGGGGCTGCTTTGTTGTCTGTGTCATCATTTAGGCGCAGGATGGGAGATTCCTGGGTTCGTATCTAATCTCCTGGCTTTTGTACTCGTTATAGAGGCATTTGAAATGTTTGCTCAGCCCTCAGCATAGCTGTTAAAAAAAAGAACTAGTAAAACAAGGGAAAAAATACGGGGACAGGAGGGCAGCTACGTACGGAGGCAGCACGGCAGGAATTCTCCTCTCCTCCTTTGATCCAGGCACTTGACTCGTATTTACCCAGCTCTTCTTCTTAACCCAGCCCTTCACTTAGACAGTTCACTTAGACTAGACACTCAGTTTCTAAACTGCTTCAGTGGAGGCAGATGAGTCAGATCACAGGCTCTGCTGCAGCCCGGGAAGTAACTAAGTTTCCTATGCCAGCAACACAAGAGAGGGATCATATCCATCCTTGCCCTCTTACCTGATCCCAGACTTGGAGATAACCATACTAAGAAAGGAGGACAGAGTGAAGTAAAGGAGGAAAGGGCAAGTAAAGCACAGGATTTGTTGGGACACATGTGGAAATTTCCTGCTGAAAATAGGCAGAGARCTGGTAATGCCCTGTCCATTAGGTTTTCCCCTCATAGAAAAACCACGGGGCCACTGTTAGCTGCTAGAGGCTCTGCAGAGCAGCTGGAAGGGAAACAAGAGTCTCAGGCCTACGTGTGGGTAGCCCAGCCCTCCAATGACCTCTCTGCTGAGCCAGGACAGCCATGGGTTGAACTTCCCGCCCGCTCTACATCCAAACCTCTGCTCAAATGGAGGACTTGGGAAGCTGCCAAGGGGAAGCGAAAATTCCTCATCTCTAACTTCCCAGGGATTTATTTCAAGAAGGGCTGAGCAGGGGCTCAATACTTATCCCAGGAAGCACCACACTTAGCCAGTCCATTCCTGTTCAGTGCACCCCTGACGTTAGGAAGACTCACCTGCAAAAGTAGGCAGTGCGATTACTAGTGCTCATGTCGCTTTCCACCATCCATGCACTTAGTCACTTGCTCCATATGCACGTAGTAGTCCATTTAAAACTGCTCTAAGGCATTTCAAAACTTTTTTTTTTTTTTTTTTTTAAGAGCAGCATGATGGTTAAAAGAAGCATCATATGATACTGGTTTTGATGTTATTGTTTTGATCGTGGCATGTGTAGCAGCACTCTGCAAACTGGATTAAGTTCTAAACCAGATGAACTTGAACAAGTGCATGTTTATAAAGCATCCRTCTAGTCAGTGTAAAACTGAAAGCTGCCTCAAAGACTTTGCTTAGCCCCTTTTGCCCCTTTTTCTTCCAAATGGTGAAAGATTTAAGGGAGAATAGTTAAGGAAAGAAAGGTTTGTAGGAGGAACAAACAATTGTTAAACTAGTTAATACTCTGAAAAAACCTAGCGCACTTTCTGGTCAAGTACCCCCTTTTAAAATCTTGTTTTCCCTGTATCCTCAGGGATATGACAAGAGTCATGCTTTGCAAAGGGGGAGATTCTGGATCTCTTACTTAAGCAAAATGGATTGGGGTACAACTTGTGTACATTCCAGCCCACTCAGAGAAGTGCTATAAACCAGCAAAATTCACCACAGTGCCAGAAACAAAACTAAATACTTCTTAAAGAGGGCAGAGCATAAAAAGAAAAAAAAGAAAAAAAAAGAGAGACAGTCTTGACATTTTTGGATTGCATTGCTACGTGTACAGAATGTGCACCCTCCTCCTCCAGCAATAATTCTTCTCCTCCTCCTTAGCACACCAAGCATCATTACTGCAACGCCCTCACAGCCAGCTGTCAGCAAACCGCTTCCTACAGAGCTGCAAGAGGCAGCTGCACGTTTGCTCTGCAGAGAGTACCGAGGGGCAGAGTTTCATTGCAGGGCACCATGCTGCGCTCCTCTCTGGCTGGTGGCAGGCTAGCATGCTAGTTGGGCTTGTTGAAATTGGGGGAAAAATTTACATGAACATCAAAATAGGCCCAAAATCTCACCCTAGCTGCACATACTGAGCATCTTTGCATTTGGAGGTTGAGAATAATTCATAYTGTATAGGAGCAAGATCTCTCGTGCCTCACACCTTTAGGAGGACCACAGTCTTTTCAGACAGCTGGGTCCATTTGGTACCTGTTCTTGCCTACCCAAAGAAAATTTCAGTTCACATTAGCTTAAGGCCTATTAGCATTAGCACCCCGAAAACACATGGCTGCTGCTGAGAGCCCTTCTCCTCCCTTCTAATGTCACCCTTCAGGATGCAGCAGTGTCCCCAGTGCCACTCACGGGTTCTACGACTCTGTTCTGCCATTATTACTTTGGAGCTGTTTTGTTTTTCTCCATGGAGGCAGTTAATAAAGTWTACTGTAGCTACAAACTCTCTCTAAATCCAGGCCCTGGAAGATAAGCCAATGCAATATAYGGGTTCCAAAGCTGGCAAGATCACACTGCTCAGGACCGTCTGGTGGGATTTCTGCCCGTAAGAGAGCCGCATGCCAGGTCATGCAAGGTTACCAAAAGCAAGATATTTGTTTTGTATTCCAGAGCAAAGGTGGCTTTGACTAACATTCCCTTGAGCCTTTGGATTCCCCAAAGCGATGGGGTTRAAATAAATGATTTTCTAAATCCATCCCTGTTCCAAAAAGGTTAGGGATAAAACAAGCAGCAATTAYGTACTGTTATTAAAATAGCACCTAGAGGTGCATGCCAAAAACCTCACTAAACACAGAGATGATTCTTGCACCACGGAATTTTCAATATGAGCAGACAAGACAAAGGCAGTACTGTTATTCCCATTCTGCAAATGCTGAACCAAGACACAGAGACCAAGTTACCAAAGCACAGAGAGCAGGTCATTTGCCAAGGTCATGTGAGGGATCTGTGCAAGAGCCAGGACCTGAGTCCCTTTGTATGACTGAATCACAGATGTGCGGTTCTGAAGAGCAGCCCCCTCCCGACTTGCCAGAACCATGTTGGTCCAGTCGTGATTTTCAGAACCAGAAGTCAGAGCTACTTCATCTTGAAATCCTGATTTACCTGACCCTGTCAGAAATAAAGTAGTTTGAAGAAGGGGTGTTCCTGTAAACCAAGCCACACTCTCCATAGGTYCACATGTTGAAAGGTCATTTGGTCAGACCTAACTACAGCTTTGAACATCTGGCCTAGCTAATTTTTTTAAGGTGTTTTACGCCACCCATTTTCTAGAGATGATTTTACTAAATGTCAGGATATGGGGGAGCCTTTGTACTCAACAGCTCTAGTCCAAAGTCCAAAGGAAGGAAGGGAAAATGACATATATCTAATTCTCATTTCTTTTTAAAGGATAGTAATACCTGAATATTATTTGTGCCTCTAAAATTTAAGTTTGATAGGTCTTAGATCAAGATTCTTGTACTTCAACTATCTGTAATTACTGAGAATCCTTTCACTTCCAAAGTTCAAAATGCATTTTCAAACAGGGAAGCTACATTAATACATATTGAGGTGCTACATTAATAGTTCTGAAAGAGATTGCCCACCTCTTCTGCCTGATAGCCTTCTCTTCTAACCATTTTACTGTAAATAAATGAAGAGCAGAGGTAATGTTGCCAGCTTTCCACATCCGCACTGCTGATTTAAAAGCAACACAAGTCTAAGCTATTTTAACTATAATAAGCTTGATAACTCAAAATAATAATTTCTAATGACTTGACTCTTATTAGCATGTCATTTCTTACTATAAATAGGGTAAAACAACTTATTTCATAAGAATTTTTATTCCCTCCCCCAATCTCCTTCAGCATCAATGCTTCGCTTTGAGAACAGACTGATTGGTTTGGTTATTTCTCTTGAAACCCATTAAAAATTGAGAGCTCTTTCCTGATTGTTCACAGTACCTGGAGTAACAGAGGATTCCTGCTTTTCTTCTGGCAGGCACCCATGCCTGTAAATGAAATTACACTCCTCTTGTCAGGGATGATGTGCTTCCACTTCCCAGGAATATTCCCACAAAAACACCTATTTTTGTCAGAGACTCTACCCATGGAATGGAAAGGTGAGACTTCCACTGACTCCAACGATGCAGGAGCAGAGCCCTTTTTGCCTTARTTCTGAGTTTCAGGACTGAACTCACCTCTGAATGCTGCAAAAAGACAGGAGAATAAGAGGGTTTTTTTTTTTCTGAAGGTATCATCTTGCTCTTACAGATACATAGGGTTAGGCTCATATCTCACTTTAAAAAATAGTAAAACTAAATAACCGTGTATTTCTCATTTTTTAAGCTACAGATCAGCAACTGTGCCAGTGATTTTCCAGCAYTGGCTGAGAAAGTGTCATCAAGGAAGTCCAAGCTATAAGCAGGAAGCCTTAAGCCAAACTCACCAACAYAGCAAAGGAGGTTCTGGCAGTCTCAGAGACGCTAACTCTCACAAAACAGAGACCACTTGTTTCCTCACTAGGAAATTCTGACTTTACAGATAGCAACAACCTAGTGAATGGCTAACACTTCTTAAAAATATATATGTTTTCTCCATTAATTCACATAGGATTTCTATAAAAACAGAAGGGTCCTGTTCACTTTGAGGAATGCTAACAAAATATTCAGCTGTGAATTAGAGAATCAGATAAGATAGTCCTTACTGACTAATTAATTATTTCTATCATTCATTACGGCTTTTTTAATCAAAAACTCATTAAGTCAGTGGGTGAGCTGTTCTAAGGAAGAATTATCAAAAGATAATCACAGCAGATTTGAATAATTTTATCACAGCTCATCCACTGTGTGCTTCTGCAGTGATCTAAAGGATGAGATTTGAATTTCATTATGAACTGATTATAAATATAATTCAGATGGATGGGAAAGTAATTTGAAGAATTTTTAGCCTAGTAATGAGTTCCCTTTGAAGACTGTGAGCTGAGTGTTGGACAAATTTGTAAACAATTATTGCCTGTCTGCAAGGAACTAGGATGCTGATTAAGTTCTTGAATTTTATTAAACTAGTTTTGCAGCTGCGAGTGAAGGCCTTCTGAGGAACACTGCCATGTAACTCTCTCTTTCCTGTCGTTAAAGATGTCTTTCTCTGCTGTGAGGCACTGGGGGTCTGTAGGGAGAGTGGCCTATTACAGAGGCTGAAACCATGTCCGGCTTTTCAAAACACAGTCTGTGGCCTAATGCTTTGCTTTCACATTCACTATATCCCTTATATCTAAGATGAACAGCTTCTCAAAGGCATAACGATTGTATAGTGTGTGTTGGCCAAGCTCTTTCACAAGGGTTGTGTCATTGCAAACTGTTTCCATCGGGATCCACGTGCCTTAAAAGAACACCTGACGTGGTAGGCAGCAGATCATCATCAGTGAGAGCGGTTGCATAGACGTACCGTATGATATTCACAAGCACTACGGCCTTKCCAACCCATACACCTCCTGGGGCAAGCCTTCTGTGCTGAAAGCCCTTGGAGTGGGGGCTGCAGCATGGGTTTCTGCTCTGCGGCAGCCATCGAGGAGCCATCGTGAGGGTCGGCGAGCTCCACATGGGCACGTGGCACAAATACACACAAACACACACATAAAATCACTCACACACACACACAAACACATAAAATCACTCACACACACAAACACACACACGCACACACACACACACACACACACACACTCCCCACGCCCGGGTAGCTCTGCATTAGCCCATGCCTGTAGGTGAAGGGGCCACCCAGGCCTCCCTCGTGACTCCTGCCGCTGGGACCCCAGCACCCCATGCCGGGCTGCTGGAGGTGCAGAACCCARGGCTGTGCTGGGCCGTGCTCCTCTGCCACGTAAACCTCGAGGTCCCGCACGAGCTAAGGGGCTGCTGCTCAGAGCAGCGTGYGGCACGCTCGGCACAGCCTGGCCCTTGAGGGTATCAGAAGGAGGATGAGCCAGCATCTCCAAGCACTTCCAGGCTTGAGAGGGCCCCAGTTTGAGAAGCTGCATGCCTCACACAGCTCCCATCGTAGACGCACCAACCCAAGCAGCACTGCTTTCCCTCAGGAAGACACGTTCCCATTTGTGTAAATGCTCCTCCCATACACCCAGGAGAATAAACTCCTTCCCTCAACTGAAAGGACGCTAAGATAATAAAGAGGTACAAAGTGTTCAYTTGTGCATTGGCTTATACAATACTCAGCCTCTCAAATGAGAAAGGGGACACTGAATATCCCAATTAATAATAAATTAATTTCCCTCTATATGCCTTAAAACGTTTTCACATGGAAAGCATGCATGATCATTAGTGCTTCACAGATGGAAAGCCTAACAAGGCTGTAGAATCAAGCCTGCTCAGAAAACACATTTGAACACAAGCTTTCTTGCCCATGCAGAGGGTAACATATTGTTAATGTGTCTGAACAGTTTTTAACGTAATGCATTAGCTCATTATAGATAAGCCCTGAGCACAAGGTAAGTGAAATGAGTGGAAGGAGAGCTCCCTTCACGAGGAGAAAGTGACAGGACAAGAAGCGAAGCTTCACAGACTGAAGACTCTCAGCACCAACTCCTACACCACAAGGTACAGGTACTTTATGATCTCTTAGATTTTCTTTGATTCTCCTTTAGTGTACTGTTCCTGAAAAATTTAGGGAGAGGGGAAACCATTTATAAACTTAAATCCTTCATTAAAAACAGCTTTTTTTTTTCTTTCTCTCTAGTTCTCTTGAAAGGCTGTTAAAGACCTTCACTTTCTTGATAGCTAAACAATTACCTCTTCATTTCTGGCCATAAGACTCTTAAACCAGGACAGCTGCACTTCAGTCAACAGGAAATTCTGCACGTGGACAAACTAACAACAAATTCCCACTGACTGCAGTAGAACATATATTCTCCTTCAGACTGTAGCTTATTAGTATTAGCTTGATTATATACTAAGCCAGGAGGAAACATTTTATACAGGATTGTACAACACTGCACTTCAAAATATATGGACGATTTATAACATCATGTTTTTGCACACATGTATAACAAAATCACTGTATTGGACAGATTTATTGCTCACTCATACTGGGAAGAATTATTCATTGCTACAAATTCCCCACTTTTAAAAGCCCTATATTCATTGACTACAAGGAGAATAACCCATGCTTTTCAAAATATTTATTACCTCCCAAGACCAATGAGTGCTGTAAACAAACAGAATGCTGGAGGAAAAACTGTGCTCTGATCTGAGTATCACGTACAGTTAACGACCTAACCAAATACAAACCAAACTTTGAGGCTGCGAGATGCTGAACTCTTTCACCTGTCCCTCCCTGCTGTTTACTGATATCTTTTACCCAATCATTTTTATTCAAAAGAATTTGACACCCTGCCTTGCCCCCTGCCCAAGTTGCTCTATCCTCTTTCTGTGGGCCTCTCTGTACCTTGAGATTGCACATTTGTCACATGAAGCAAAGAGAGGTTATTTCAGAATTGCCTAGACTTCCAGCTGCCTTTATAACACTATTTCTACTACTACTTTATCATACTATTACTTTAGTTCTTTTAAGAGGCCTGTTCATTTTGTTGCATTGAAAACACACTCAAGAAACAGCCCAAACATCTGAATTCCTTTATAGCAATACTTCTGCTTTTTTGAGTTACAGAAGCAATGTCAGATAGTCCTGCTGCAAAAAACCCAGCCACCACTTGGCCCGGAGCCTCCTGGTGCCAGGTAAACRGCGAGCGTGCTTCATGCTCTCTGCCATACACATCTCACAGGCAGGACAGCAGCTAGCATGAAGTAGAATTGCAGCAAAAAAGGTGTCTAGCTACACGTAAGCATGGGGAGATGCCTTTCCTCTTGTCCTGACGCAGCCAACACCTAATGCATGGTGCCAGCTCTCAGTCTTGATGAGAAACTGCCACTACGGCCATTGTAAATAACAACTGTGAGTGTCACATATTCACTCTAAACCACAGCAAAAAATTAAAAAAAACATAATTTTGCTCTTTTGCAAAAGGAAACTTTTCCTTTCCAAAGGAAACTGTGTAAGGAACCGAAAATGTGGAGCAAGATCATCACCTAGATACTGCATTTGCCCATAGGTGCAATACACTAGCAAACATTAATAAGGTGCAAGAATCCAGCAACCATTAACACACTTATTTCAACTCTTAAATTTTTAGTTGGGGTATTTGCATTGCATAAGAGTTCATTTTTATTCCCACCACAAATCCTATGTCTGTGGCTCACTTCATATACAACAACAGTTTATCCCTATGCTTCCTCTGTACAGCCTTAGGACATTTTAATAGCCATATCGGCCCATTTCAGGTACTCCACAAGGTGGTCAAAGATCCCTGATGTCAAGACAGCAGTTTTCAGGTTTCTGTCATGAAGAAACCTGGACACCACAAGCCGCGCATCTCCACCTAGCAGTYCCTGTTAGAAGAGACCTTGTGCATATTAGTGTTCTCTACTCTCTTCCAGAGAATTCAGCCTAGATGGCAGTTCCTGGGCTCTGCCATCCAAGTGGGGGAATCCACCAGGGATTCAGGGATCCTACAGGATATGGGTGTTTGAACTTCAAGAAGGAACTTTGAGACTTGGGCCCCTCGCGGTGCTGCCATGAGTGCTTTGACCTTGGATGACTAACAAGGAGGGTGGTACCAACCTTTCCATTGGCTACGTCCTAGTGACGTCACTCAGAGACCAACCAGTGGCGCAGTGGGCAGCGGAGAGCAGCTGTGTGATTGGCCAGCGACTCGGCAGCTATGGTATGGCGGGTGCGCGAGGAACGGGACAGGAATCTCCCYGCTTGCCGGCCTTGGCACCGGTTCAGATGTTGTCGTGCCGGCGACGCGATAGCTCTGCAGGAAATGCATATCTGAAAGGAAGATCTGTCCAGAATGATTGAGTTACACTGCAGTTAAAAGCAGAACAGATGTAGAAGCAGAAGCGATGGTGTCACTGAGAATCAGTTACACATCCTACGGGAAAACCTGCGTTTATTGGATAAGGGCAACATGCGGCACTGCACACACATCCTTCTACAAACTTAATCCATTTTTCCTGCTCTGTAAGCGTGTGTGACAGCTGCTCTGCCCATAAGCAAAATGACATTTTATATCAAAAGCAGTATTGATTTTTTTTCCCTTAACTGATGCTGCTAAAGCATTAAMAGGAAAGGTTAATGTAAAGTACTGATCTACAGAAATTATCAGTCAGCTTCAGAGACAGGAAAGGTTTGGAGTTTCTTGATAACTCTGCATTTTCACAACCTCCACATTTTTTAATTCTACCAGAAGTAAAAAAAAGCTTTGTATTTGACTTGTCCAGAGACGAGGTTGAACTATCTGAGAAAAGCCTGTTCAAGCAAAAGAAGTATAGCTAGTTATTTCAGGCGTGTATCTAGGATAGAAACAAGCCAAAACAGGATGAATGCAGTCGTTTGTAAGCAAGCACCAGCAGTTTGTAGGCAAGCCTCCCAGATGAGCTATCAAGGGACTCCTGGCATCAGTGTGGCACCTTTGCTCCAGTACCTGAATTCGCATTAAAAATGGGATGGGTTAATAGCATCAGTTCCACAGAAAGCTGTGATCTATGATCTGCTCCCTGCAGAACATCTACTTTCTGATCCCGCAGCTCTTTGCCTGTGAACAAAAAGTGGCTCTGTTCCCTCCTCTGCAGACTCCTGTGTCTGCCTCCTTTCCTGTTCGCCCAGGACAGCAGTCCCAGCCCATCTGCCTGCAAGCAAAGGGCAGCCCCCTCCTCCCTAAGCGCCGGCGGCCCCTGCATCTCGCCAGCCCCAGCCCTGCGTCTCAGCCTTGCACTGCTCTGTCCCGGGCTTGCACTGTCCAGCCAGGAGGGCACAGCCCATCATGCACCGAGCACAGGTAACACAGCAAACAAGATAACCCCTCACGAGCTTCTCAGCAAAATCCTACATACCTGCTGTGGGCTCATGCTACGAAGAGCTGCAAGGCCGATCATCAGGCTGACTTAACCTACAACTTAATGCTCTGCGAGTAGATTTTGGGTGCTTGTGAAATGTTTCTCCTGTCCTAGGAAAGAGTCAGAGATTGAATGCTGGAAGAGTCCAGATTTTCTGTTCCATTTGGAAAGCAGCCAAGACCTTTGAAAACATTTTTGGTTTAAAGACAAAAACAAAAAAGAGAAAAAGTATTCACCAGGCCAGGGAAAATTACATGAGAGCATTCATATGGATTCAGAGAGATCARTTCCCTGCCCCAGAAGAACTGCATTTATACAAAATAGAACGCCTCTAAGAGGGGCAGAAGAAAGATGTGCAGCATCAAACAGATTACAGCCGGTAGTCAAGTCCCTTGTGTGGCACATGGGAGAATGAGGTGAATGAGGTTCATGTGCCCCATGGAYATAGAAAAAATCGATTTCTTTCACAGCAACTTTGCCTGTCAAGATAGGAATGTAACCTCACACAAAGTTTTGGCCTCAACATAACAACACAGAGGAGACTTACATGGAAATTCCCAGAGAGCTCAATTTCTAATTTTATCTCCTGAGAATCTATTTACCAGGTGCACACAAAAATTGGGAACATTTCCTTTTTGGCCAGCTCCCCTCCCTTGTGCTGGCTGCAAGCCACGCAGGTGAGCCTCAGCTGCTGTTATCTAGCCAAGCCATGAAACACTTGAGAACAGACAGAAAGATATAGAATGATATCCCTCCCTACCACCAACGAACCAAATCCAGAAATTTCAGCTACTGATACTACTAGAAGAAACATAACGACGTTTTTATGGATTCAGAGTATAGGCTTTGTTTAGATACTGAAGCCTTTGCTGAACAGCAGTTTTGCAGTAGCAATTATATTTAACATGACGACACTTCCCCTTCTGTTGAAAAATGCTTTTTTGTATTATATCACATATATTTTTATGTATTTATTGATCAAAAAGAGATTCTTAATGCAAATAAACAACAAAATATTATACTAAGTGTTTGAAAAGTCACAAAGAATCCAGTATTTTTCACTACGAAAGCAGTTCAAATATGCTGCAAGATGCTTCTAAAAACACTAAAAATCATTGGAGTTCCCATCCTTCCTTTCCGATCTTGAGAGAAAGACTTCCCTATATCACCATTGTTTCTAGTCAACACAAATTTATGTATATCTGAGAAGCGGAGCCCATTTATCATGCACGTCTCCTCAGCAGACCTGGCAGCAATGGGCAAAACAGCACTTCACAGAATCCAGGACTTTGCTGATCAGTTCAAATGATGAAAAATTCCCTTTGGCAATAGTCATGCAACAGCCAAGTGCAACGTCCAGCACAGGGGCTTCCCATTGCAAGGATTGTCCCCAAATGGCAGGGGAGTGGTTTGCACACGCTGCATACTAAAATAGAAAGATTTTGCATAATGAAAGGGTTTTACCTTGATCTTTTTGTTATTGGAAGAGCCAATAATGGATTTAATTCATCTGACTGCAGTTTTAGGGGGAAACAGATGGCATGTGAATTGCTGCAATTCCTGAAAAAGATTTAACAAAATTGCCTTTCTATGTCACATCCTACAAAGGTCTGTGGGTCAATCAATATTCTACATGCTTAAACAAAACAGAGCATGCCATGAAATGTCAGGCCAATTTTCTGATATGCTGAGAATGACAGGTAGATTTGTACCCATCATTTGAGATACGGACTTTCACAAACACACCACACATGATCCTCCCTATGACCTTACTCGAGTAGTCCAATGTCCCCATCRCTGCCTTTGGTTAGCCTGAAGCACAGGGACTCCCGCACAGCCCAAGGAAGAAAAATAGTCACTCAATCTAAGTGTGGATTCAGGGGCACGCAAAGAGCCACTTCCCTTCTGCGAGCTCTGCTACTACCTTGGTAGCACCAGGCACTCTCAGGGTCAGACTTCTCTCACCAACAACAGAAACWGCCACGCTGGGAGGGGGCTGCTGTCCACAGGGCTGACGCTCTGCACTCTAAAGGCTTCTGCTTTGTGCAATCTTTATGGCAACCTTCCCTGTGGGCCAGTATAGGAAATGTAACGGTCATGCCAATAGCAAAACCACACCCAGACCTCAGCTCTGGACAACAATTAACTGGTTTGCAAACAACTAGCTGTTTTTCCAATAAACCTTCTTTCTTTSTCTGACTTCCATTCTCAGAATTTTTGTAACTACTTTTCTTTCTTTGGTCACTGTTTAGACATCTGTTGCTTTTCTGCACGTGACTACAAAAACAAAGGTTTTGACTAAAAAACGTCCGCCAGCTGCTCTAGTTTGGTTGATGAGCTTAAGTCCAGCAGCAAATTAGGTACCCAAACAAAAGACGTATGTGATTGAGCTTCCATCAGCTCTGAAGGCTTGAGAAGCTACTACTGATTCCTATCTTTCAGTAGTATGATTTATCTCAACTGCAATAATATTCCACTGAAATCTGCTTGGAAATCTTTCTGTTGATTTTACTGCTTTCTATTCTAACTTTCCTAGYAGACTTTCTATATGAAGCTTTTCCTATCACCAAATCAGTTTTACATGAGAAGCTTGCCTTCATAGTCATGGAAGATGCATAATGGCCTCAAACCTCAAATCCTATTTTATCAAGGGGCTTCTTGCTCAGATCTTATTGCAGACCTCTGTGCAATCTCACAGATGCTACCAGTCTTGCTTTGAAACCAGTCATTGCCAACACCTTCAGCTTAGGCATGCTGGGCCTAAGGAACATGGACAATTCTTGGTGTGCATTCATTTAACATGTTTGCATTCTTGATCATCCRTCCCATAATCTCTTTTATCTCTTTTACCTGTTTTGTCACTACGAATTTTCGTCACAGGGAGCTCTGGCAACCTTAATATCTCTATCCAAATTAGAGAGAATACTGAATAATCATATAATTTTATGTGAAAATTATTTAGGCTTTATCACCCTCTCCTGAATTTCAGACCTTTGCATGCAAAAACCTAAATAAAAACTGGCCTGATTTTCAAAGAGATTTAGTATTGAGATCTTTCACTAAAACCTAAAGGAACAGCACCCAATTTTCTCAGCTCAGTGTTCAGTGTGGGTGCCTTCCTGAGCCATATACCCATATTTTGGGGCCTCTGGGGAAGCTCGAGGCCTATTTTTAGGCAGTACTCAGTTGCCTAAAGGCATATAAAGCTGCCTGGGATATCTCAAAGATCTGCATGGTCCTGGTAAAGGAAATGCTAAGGGAAATCCATGCTCTTCTGGAGCCACACTCAAAGGCTAGATGGAATACTCTTGTGAGGTTCTAAGTGCATTGGCATGATATGTAGCTGCCTGAAACAGAGAACATCAGCACTTTTCCCACTGGTGCTCATGAACTGTTTCCATCATCTTGCTCACTTGGGATCTAGGGGCTCTCTCCTTCCTGCCCTTCTAGCCAGCATGCTGGAGAGATGTCAGGATTGTGTGGAAATACCTCCGTGTCCAGACACATACCAGCCCAATGCACCATGCCTGCGTCTTCCTGAACACACACGTGTGTCAAGCTCTCCACTTTCTAGTACCCTGTAGAAAAGGGGGAGAATGCTGGCTAGAGAGGAGGAGAGACGACAGAAAATAGGCAGTGACTGCATTTCCTCCTCTTTCCTGTCCTTACATATAGACAGCTTTTTATTTTTAATGAAAGTAAATGAGAGAGGCCACATTCCCTTTCAAGATGAGCCAACCGTTTTAGAAGCAAATCTAAATGACTGAACTCTTAACTGATTCCTTGAAATAAGCGTTGAGAAAACTGTGACATGAGCAGGGACCAGAAGAAATTCAGGCAGGGCAGAAGTCCTGTAGTCCGTGGAAAAAGGGTCCCTCTTTATAGGAGCGGCTAGTGAAACACTGGAGGTTTTGTTACTGAGACAGTAGTTAATTACATCCTGAGGACCCTGTTGCAGAAAAGAAACCCTACAGAGTCTCCACTTGCCCGTGGTATAAGCAAGCTTTTGTCATGTCTCTCCCCCCATGAAATCTTYCAGTAATCCCACCTGATCTTAAAGAAGTCTTTCCCATCACTTTTTTTCTTTTTCTTTTTCTAAAAAAAAGGAGAGGACTGAAGGGTAGATTCATGCAGCCAGTGACAGTCACTCTCTTTCTCTGATGCCTTTAGAAATTGCAAACAAATGTGCTTCCGGTGTTAAAAAAAGAAACTCTAAACAAGCAAAAAAAAAATGTCCCTGCCAGAGCATCTGTCCTAGCCCGTGACTTAGATCTTTTCCTGGCCGTCCGTTTTTCTAAACAATGACCCGAGTGTCCTTGTTTTATAGGAAACTCTTGTCAGGAACTCCCTTCTGCAAATCCAGACATGTATGAAGTTCAGCACAGGAAGTCAGGCTGTCATGGCTCCAGGCATTGTTAATCATTTTTAAATGATCATTAAAAAGCAGCAGCAGCAGCAAGAGGATGTAGCTCTGGTGAGGTCAGATAACAAAAATGCCTTTTTTTGGTGGTAAAACAAAAACACATTTTGCAGACTGGGTTTTAAAACACTACTCAACGTACTGGGGCTTAGTATGAGAAAAGAAAAATACGGTACTGAGCTGACAGTTCCCGAGGCAATTTCCAGCCTGCTTCCTGTGGCCCCCTGCTCCCACCATGCACATCCACACTCTGGTTTCCCTCCCTGTCTGTGCAGCCACAGACACTGCTGCACACAAAGCTACCAGGGGTCTACACTCTGCCATGCTATGTTTCCCAATTCAAAGATGTGCCAGCGCTCCAAGTGAAGCATGTGACAACAAAATCTCTCCAGTTTTGGGATGCTCCATCCTACACTTTGAAGCACCAACGTGCTTCGAATCTTGTAATGCAGCCTGGTTTTTGCAGTCTGTATGTATGGCTTGTCATTGTTAATTATGTCAGCCCATGACTTTGGTGTCATTTGTGCCATCAACTATCGCTGACACAAGAGTCACTGACCGTGTTGTCCCAAGAAACAACGGGTGTGAGGCACCGCTTCTACCCCGAGCCTTCCCACCATACTGTGTCTGTAACATGGACGCTCTGCCATCTGCAGTGAGTAGCAAATGCCCCAAGGAAGGCATCGACATGAACCAACCTACATTACGACCGGAGCCCAGACCTACGGCACAAGCACGGCCACGGATGATGAGGATGGATCACGAATCCCCGTAACCGTGCCTCGTCCTCCCTCCGCACGGGCTGCCGCGTGCCTGGCGGCCGGTGCTCGCTCCCCGGCCCGGTGCCGGGGCGCTTCCCGACTCCTCAGCAGGTCTCCGTCCCCCGCATGCTACCAGGACCAGGCTGTCACCACGCCAACCTGCCCGAGAAGGAACCGCTCTCGTCTGAGAAGGAGCTAAGCACACCTGAAGATAAGCGGAGGCAAAAACAATGCTGATGACTTGCACAACAAAGAGCAAATATTTGCTTATTAGCTGGTGCTTCCCAATTCAGTCCTGGTGGGGTTATTTCACTTATCTATTTCTTTTTGTTGTTTCATCCTCATCTCATCACAAAGTGCCTAACTAGGCTGCTTGGCAACTAAGTCACAGCTGTTGCTAAGAGACAATCAAAGAAAGCCGATTAGTCTCCAATATTTATTGTTTTATTGTTAGAGATGTTTATTTTGTGTAAAAGCAAGAGCTGAATACAAAGGAGTTCACTGAACTCGGATGAGTAAGCAAATCATGTGGCATTATTTTTCCATCCAACAGCTGTCTGGATGTCATAAAGCTTCACACAAAGATTTGAATTTTAATTCGGGGAAAAGGAATTACTTATTGGAACTCATGCAGTACGGCAGGGCCCAAAGAGGAGGTCACCTCCTGAGAGGCGCCCACCAGCCCCTGGCCTGCCCCACACCACACGGAGCCCCRAGGAGCCTGTGTCGCCCCAGGAACCGCAGGTTTTGCTGTTCCCCAGTTGATCTCCCCGTGCTGAGAGCAGGGAGCCACCCCGGGCTGTCCTCACGGCACCACAGCCACTCACCCTCATCTCTGCCAGCCACGTAGGCCAGAGCAGCACGGCGACCCGTGCCAAACGCCAGGCTCAGGCGGGAGCAAACCCCTCCGCCTCCTCCCCAAGCACTGCAGCCCGGTGGTCTCGCTCTTGCTCCTGTTCCTGCCTGCATCCACGTGGAGCAGCGTGGAAGAGGAGGAGACACCGGGGCAGAAGTGCCTTGCGTCCTGGTAAAGTTTCTGATGTTCCTTTAAGCAATGTTTGGATATCCATAGGCAAACAGAAACGGATGTGCTATTAGGGCATTACAACGTGGGACTTGGTGAGAAATAAAGCAATAATCAATGCAGAAGATAGTAAAGCTGAGCGAATCACTGTGGCCATCCCTCAGAGCTCCCACGCAGAACAGACCACTCTGATCCATGCAGTTACGAGTCGCTGCTGACGTGCCTATTGTTCACTGAGGACATATGCCAAATATGCAGCCTTTGGTGCACAGCTCTCTCCAGGTCTATGGACCACTTCTAAGAGGCCTGCCAAGCTAAATAATAAAAACAAACCTATTACCAGTAAGCTTAAATTACCACATCTCCAGTGAAGAAGTGTTCAGGGATATGCAGATCAGGGCATTTTCAAGACAGAAAACTAAGACCCGTATCTTCTACGTGGGCACTCAGATCTTCCTTTCCAGATTGAAGTGATGAAGGACACCTCAGTTCCACTGATACACCTTCCCAGTATGTGCTGCCACTTTTCTTGTGACAGTCCTGTTAAGACTTCGATAGTCACCCCCAAATTCAGCTAAGCAGGGCCAGCCCATTGCAGAGGCAGCAGGGAGAGAACGGATACACAACTGGAGAGTCCGACAGCGTTACCACAGAAGCCTCAGGTCCTTCAGAAACCAGGTTAAGAGCTGCAGTACAGGTATCAAAAACCACCACCAACAACAAGATTTTTAGAAAAGTGAGCAATCCAGTCAAAATTTAAGAAAAATGTTACTGTATGGTGCTTATAGCAATTTTATGCAGACATCCTGGCAGAAATTTCTAGAAAATGGCTCCCAGACAAGCTATTCCAGAAACTTGTCAGCAGGAAGGTAGTCACTGTGGGCTTACAGAATAGAATTATCCAATTACAGTTTTTAAGAACTGATGAGGTAGATGTCATCTCACCGTGGGTTTTGTGAGATGGATTTTTATCATCCTAGCAAGCAGTGCTATCATCTTCTCACCAGTTCAGGATTATGATACCAACCTGGTAAAGCAACTCAGGTGCCAATATGGGAGTTAAAATCACAGCTAAAATCACAGTTAAAATCATCTATATGGTATAACTCTAATTAATGGTTAACCTCCTTATAGATAAAATTTAACTAAACATGGAGTCAATCTCTCTTCTTCATCCTTTCTTCTCCTCAGGAGATCCTTAATAGAGGATATCTGTGCTATACTACTTTATGCTGGGGGGTCTGGAAGCTGATCTGTCTTTTTCTACATACTGCAAAATCTCTCTGATAATCAGCTGTAGTTTATTTTCTTAATTTAACACTGATTAATGAGCAATACAGCTGTTGCTCTATTTTCCCAATAGAGTATTTTGTTGGGTCAAGGAGAAAGGAAAAAAAGTTTTATGCTTGCTTGTGGAGAACTACGAAATAGTAGTTTGTAGAAYCTATTACAAACTATTTTGCAAAAGTGTTACAAACATTAAATTCTGCAAGTCCAAATTGTGAAACAACAGCCTGTGTTACATTCCCGTAACTGTTTTCTTTAACAAGGAGACAATACTGTAATGTCCCTTTTTTTTTTTTTTTGGAATTATGACCTTACTCTCCATGCAACATACTGCCTCTCATCAACAACTCAAGGCAAGCCTCCAGAGCTCTTTTCAATATCCTCTGAAGAAGTTTTCAAGCCATACATTAAAATGATGCATCGATCACAAGTAAAAATCTGATCACTGTTATGTAGAAAGGTATCTAAGAAAAGTTCTCAAAAAAATCCAATAAAAATGCATGGAGTATGTAATCAAAACCTATCACCATCTTCCCCTTGGTCTGTGCGGAAAAAAAAATACTGTATGAATCATACTCAATTTCATAAAACTATATAGAGCATTTTAATGAAGCCATGGTATTTCTGCTGCCAGAGATATAGTTTTGTATGAAAAAAAGTATTTTCTGGTATAAATTATGTGATAGGGTTATTATTCTAAGCTAACATGAGAAAAAAGCTAAAACAACAGTTACCTTTAAATCAAAATGTGTTWGAAATACATTGCATTTCCAATATGTCAAAAGGTTTCAAAATATTCCTCTACAGATCAGCACATACACACACTTGCATATTTTAAACATTTCAAAATTGTTCCCACAAGATTTCTAGCAGAATCAGCAATTGATTCTCAAGCTTTCCATAAGTGTTAGGAAATAAAGACAGCAATTTATTTGATTTTAAACCTAACTACATGTTCCTCTCAGTATCATTTCTTGTATTTTCTCCCTCTGTCTGAACATACAGAGAGAGAGCAATGCTAGAGTCTTTGCACCATTAAAAGACTGTGATGTCAACCCAACATCAATAACTTTTAAGACCAAGGGAAGAAAGAAGTGCAGGTATCAGTGGTTTGCTAGGACAGGCAACAAGATGAGGGACGAGTGCCTGGTCATCCACGGGTAGTGGGCTGGAAAAGGAGGCAAGCTGGCATCCATAAGAGAGTAGGGACTGGGCAGGAGAATAATACACGAAAGGATAAGAATTTCCGGGTTTTTTTTTTCTTTTTTTTTTTTTTTTTTTGCTAAGACAGAGAATTAGAAGAGAGGATCGATTATGAACCATCAATCTTTCCCTACAGCATACCTCTGAGATGCATCTTTGGCTTCTGCCTCAATATGTGTGAATACACTGTAATTCAGAGCAGAAGACAACGCCAAAACATTTGCTCTGAAGAGTAGTAATTCAGATGCTGGGCCCAAAATGACTCTGCTGCAAGTAGAGTTGCTTAGATTTCTTTATGCAAAATGATGAGTGCACAAATGAGCTCTACTGAAAAGCAAGTCATTCATCAAAGCACTGGCCCCTAAATTACATTTCAGGCAAATGCCTGCTTTCTTCAGCAGCAAAGACAGTAAAGCAGTTCATTGAGCTGTGTGCAAAAATCTTATTTTGTTCCAGTGCATGAATAATTAAAATAATTGACTGTGAAGACAAAGCACCTCATTAGAGTCATAGATTTTAAGAACTACTGTAATCATCTAGCCTGACTTTGTGCATAACATAGACCGTACAATGTCATTAAGCAGCTCCTTTGTCAAGTGCCTCTCAGTTGGCTTAGAATATCATTCTGTGGAAAGATATCGAGCCTTGATTTGAAAACAGCAAGTGATACAAGATCCACAGCATCYCTAAGCGCATTGTTCACCGAATAATCATCCTCATTTTTAATATACTCYCAGTCTCCAGTCACTGACTGAATCCCTTATCTGCTAGATTAGCAAGTTCCATTCAATCACAAATACTCCCATAACTTGGTGTTTTAKATCACACGAGCTGAGTCTCCCAGCTGTGGCAAGCTGCACTGACAACCTTCAGGCCATCCAGCCACTTGGCTGAATGCACAGGACATAAAACCAGCAATGCAGAGCAAGTCCTGACTGTGTTTTATTGATGATACTGGATAAAGTGAGTACCTGAGAAGGGTCTCTTGCCCAAATGAATAAGGGGCGACAACACAAGAACTAAAATAAGGATACCTAAGTCATCTCCTTACTGCTCAGTACAGATGTAATTGCCAATGCACACATATCTCTCACAATCCAAAAGCTCTTCCAAAACACTGTTTTTAATGGAGCTAGTTTCTGACTGTCTGCTTTATTTTTATAAAGATTGGACAGAGTGCATCCTGCTGCTGCTCACTGAGGCCATGTACAGGGCCTGCTCAGCATCCCCATTTCTACACTCTGTCATTTGCACATGTATTCAAGACACAAGCTCCCTTTAATGCACTCTCACATTTTAAGTTCATGTTCTGGTGATTATCCACTATAACTRTCTAGCCTGTCAGTGCTCTACAAAATGCAGTCTCTGGACTGTATGCTACAAGYAGACTGTGCATTCTTTGTTCCTTGATGGATGATGATGCATCTGGTTGTTAAAAGGTTAAAAAAAATAAACCAAGAAGCTACATGACTATTTGTCAGCATTAGATTGTAGCTTTCAGTAAGGGGAATATTTTTATCTAATTTACTCAAGTATTGCCTCAAATTACACTTAAATGTGTGCTGCAAAGCCTCATGGCAAATATTATTAGACAGTCATGCCTAAATATGTTATGTGTCTTTATAAGATTAGAGCTCACCAGTGTCACTAGAGCGAACAAAGCCATTCCAAATAGTCTATTTAGAATTACCATCAAGACACGTACAAACTCTACTTTTAAGATGGATATCAAAAGACATTTCTGATATTCACCAGAACAGCATTCCAACCTCCAGAAAGACTTCTTCAGTGGCTGARGGGAAAAGAGTGAGGATGAAGAAACATATGATGAAAGATTGCCTTCCTTTAGCATAAGGGAAGACAGGCTAGTAAGAAAACAAAAGATTTTACTAGAATGCTTCAAATGTGGGGAAAAAGCAGCCACAGGTTCTATCCAACAGATTTTGGGATTCTAAAACACTTCTTCAGTGGTTTGTGGGAGAGACAGTGCATGCCCCTTTTGGGGCAGCCCCCATGCAGTCCCATGGCTGCAATTCCCCATGCTAAGCAGCTGCCAGGATGTGCTGCCCCTCTCTCCTGTGCTCTCACACAGCAGCAGAGCCCTGAGCCCAGCTGCTTCACTGCAGTCACAGGACAGAGACATCCTCCTGCTCTGTGTTTTTCCTCTGAATCAGAATCAAAATAAATTGGCAGTCACTTCAAAACTAGCCTTCAAGTTCAAGACACAAAAAAAGATCCCTTGCTGGGTCAAGCAAGAAGTCTATCTCAGCTAGTGTCCCACTTCCGGCAATGACCAGTAGCAGATGCTTCAGAGTATGCTTTGCTCCAAGTTTTCTCTGATTATCTTCCTCCTAAGCACAGACTGTTCTTTCGTCCCTGCATGTATTTGAGACAATTTTCTCAGCCTTGCTTTAGGATTGCAGTTTTTGGCCTTTGCCAGAGCCAGACACATATGTGCTGCAGCATCCCTCTTCTTTCAGGGGGGTGTTAGCAGCTGTAGCTGGAAACAGATATGGAACATATAAATAACTGGGAGGAGGGCTTAGTTGATTCTCTTCTCATGTGGTTGCAATAGATTTTGGAACAGCTTAGGTGGGCAGTTCTAACCAAAATTTACAATAACTAGAGATAAATCATTTGCAGATTATACTCAAGAGCTGCATGAAAATAACAGGGGAAAAAAAAGAGAAAAAATCATTCTGTTGGATAACTGAGCCTCAATTTCTCTTCTTTATGTCTCACTATATTTAATAATCAAAGTAACCTCCATTATGTGTTCCTTCATCATCAGTTCAGATCGTGTCAATTAGTGGAGTTATGCTCATTTATAAACATTGAGGATCCATCATCCACATTTTTAGCGCTGGAGTTTACCACCATACCACATACCATATATTTAAGTGCCTCTGACAGCGTCCTGATGCAAAAGGGTTCAGTGGAAATAAACGAAGGGACAAAAGGTAAAGAGAGTTTGGCTGCAGATGGTCTATTAACAGTATGCCAGAGGCTGTTTTATATTGCTTTTTAATAAATGAAAATAAATGGGAGATTATTTTCTACATTATAGCCCCATAACATGAAAAACACCATCACTTGCAAAGAAGATAACATGCAAGGCAAACGAATATGAAATTGCAGCAATGAAGCAGACACTCTTCAGAGCAGAGCTCCGGAATATCTGAAACATCACTGTGCATTCTGGCCTGCAGCCTGAGGTGCAGGGAGGCATTTACCAGAGAAATCTTGGCCCCACTGAAATCAGTGAACAAATCTCACACCGATTTGAATGCAGCCAAATTCCAACCTACTCCAACTTAAAATCCCTACACAAGAAACACAGCAACTTGCATTATTGTATACGGAGTCCAACCATCAAAGGCATTTCTAGCTCCCTACACTGCCAATAACCACATACTGAATAAAGACTGGTCCGCATATCCMAGTATAAGTGTTGTGTCCACAGAAACTGCCATGTTTACCTTTGACCTTYCCACAAAGACAGTTCCCTCCCAACTTGGAAAATCCATGGGGTCTGACACTGGGGTAAGATGCTCAGGAGGTGCTACAGGCACTGCTAGCATAGCAGGAGAATGGACAGCAGTGCTTTCTTCCCGAGGATTTTGCAAGGAGTCTGAAGAATTTTCTCAGGGGTCTGTAAGGCTTAAACATGGCCCTATTTTGTTTTTCTTCTCTCCCTGAGGATAAAACAGTGAGTTTTCTTTTTCATTTATTTATATTTTTCCCCCCAGAAACCCATTTAAAAGGCTCAGAGCAATTTGGCAAAAAGATTTGAAGGCTCAGAAATATGGAAATTATTTTCTGATACTAAGCATATACATAGTAGTAAATTTGATTCCATAGGATTTAACTTTCTTTCATATAAGTGTTAAATATTCTAGATTTTCTGTGGAAGCTCAAGAAATTGCTGCCATATCAAATATCCTTCTAAATGGATTTAGCTTTGGGTAATAAAACAGAACTGCTGATGCACCATAATTTCCAGAAAGACTGAGGACACAGATGGCAGGAGAAAATGGAGCTGTCAGAAAGTATGAGCGTTCATATAGACTGTCACACTATCTATCTCGTGATGCTTTTCCCTGAATACTCGTCATTACGATGTGCAGTGCCTGAGAACTACTGGCCTTCAAAAAAGAAATAATGTGCTTGGGCTCCCAAATAAGAAAGTGATTTGGAAGCCCTGGAAGAAATTGTAAAGAGCTTTTTTTTTCCTTTTCTTTTTTTAAGGATTATTCAAGATAAGGATGACAGGTTTATAGAAAAGTAGTCTCCTACAGTCAAGGACAGTTGCAAGAAGTGAACTGTCTTTAAAAGGAGTGCAGGTCTGTAGCCAAGAGCAGTTTTTGGCAAAAGATGCATGTCTGCTCCCTTTCCCTCCACCCTTATTAAGTTCAACACTGTATTTATAGATACCAAGCTATTTTACAGAGTGAGAAATTTAACTTATTTTATGATTTTCTTCCCTGGGATTAAACGTTCGAGAAAATAAAGAGGAGAATGAGGTCTTTAAATTATTCCCTCCAGGCACCACAGAAGATCTGTTACAGCACCACTGTGAGAAGCCAGATTTTGGTTCCATTCCCACTCTTTAGCCAAAAGAACATCTTTTGATACAAGACAGCTTTAGAGCATAATTAGCTAAAGGAAAATACCAGAAAGCAGTAGCTTAGCAGAGGTTATTTTTATACTATGCAAAACCAACTCGTAGATACAAATAAATATATAAATCAGCGACTTTCCCTGATTCAGATGAAATTTAATGTCAGTAACAGCCCCTCTCGTCAGCCTGTTACTTGCTGAAGCAGGAGTGAACCAACCTGAGTGCTTTGCTTGGGAGTCAGAGCCACGCAGAGATGGGACAGCCTTTCCATGGCGTGCAGATGAGCAAGGCAGAGACGTCACTACGGAGCTGACCCAGCAAACAAGCAAACTGAAGGACAGGAGGATCCAAATACAAAGTGAAGGGTGAGGGTATGTTTGATGACTTCYTAGCAGACCTCATGAGTATCCTCTCTACACTTGTTCCCATTTAACTGGAAAGACTGAAGAGAGACAGACAAAATTAATATGAATCTCACATAGAGCTATGATGGGCACGATTAGGTCAGGCACAATTAAATCAATACTTTTTTTTTTTCCTCAAGTCAATCTAAAGTGTTTTAATACACACACACATATATATATATTTAATTCAGATGAGAGAAAGCAGATAAAGTTACAGGTTAAAATGTTTCTTCTCATCTAAAAATGAAATACTATTTTCCTTAAAGGTCTTTAGAAAAAAAAAGCAAAAAACATTTCATTTCAGAGTATCTAAAGTGCCAAAGCAAACCATTTCCATTTCTCTTCCAGAATACTGTAAAGATTTTTTCCTTAACAACTAAGTTACATATTTCTGACAGAAATATATTCTGTACAAAGCAAATCCAGAATTTTTGCTATTGTTCAAATAATTCAGAGAGTAGGAGGACAGTGAGACATTACTTGCCTACAGTAATGAGGCCAAAATAAAGTGAAAACTGTTACAGAGTTTGGACTCCATACATGCTGGGAAGTTCAGTCATCCTATCTTATCTTGACTAGCCAAATGTGCCCCCCTTCCTAAACACATATTTTACTTTTCTTTAAATCCTAGTCAGAGGATTTGGCAGAGGTCTTCCCCTACTTCATTGGAATCCCTTTTGTCCAGATGATCAGACTATTCATTTGCGGACATTATTATTGTCTGGAAGTATCTGACATTAGGAAACTTACTTCTTTAGACTCCTATGATGAATTTCACCCATTGCTAATGTTTCTTCTGCAGTGTTACACAGTAAAAAAAAAAATTATTTGGGCTTAGGAAAATAATACAGAGAGAAGAATCATTTGTAATATGTAATTGCATTTGAGGGCATCTCTCTTGTTAACTGGATCCACCCTTCTCCACAAAAACAGAGCAATTCCCAAGGGTAGTAAATCTTCTGAGATGTCATTAATTATTTCCTCCCATTATGCTTATTTCTATCTGACAGATCTTAACTGATGGAACTAGTTAGACAAATAAGCATTTGGCTGGACCCAGACGCCTCACCCAGTTTTTAAAAGATCTTTAAAAGTGTTGCTAATGGCAGCATTTCAGACTTGCTCCCACCTGCTTTAAAAACAGAGCAAGTCCCAATTATTTTTCTAATGTAGAGAGAATGAAAGGAAAACCAAGAAGCCAAGAAGCTTTCCCCTAGACACAGCAGTTTGCTCTCCAGTCTTTACAGCCCTAATCTCCCATCTGCATCTGCATCCACCTCCCTTGGAAGTCCCGGGAAACTTGGAAGTTCACGTTAGYGAGCATTTGACCAACACCAGCACAACCCTGCAGCAGGTCAGGCCCTAGAAGCATTCTGGAAATACAAAGCCTKCATTTCCAGAAAAAAATACAGCACATACCTGCCCTTCTGACGGCAGACAGGACGACACTGGGAGAATGCCTCTGAAGAGCAGAAGAACGGCTGCTTCGTTTCCCCTCCTTGGGCACCACCATCTGCGTCGCATCCCGGCACGACAGCCRCAGCCTGGCCAAGCCTGGGGACGAGAGGGTCCTGTGTGCGGGCACCGCAGCCTGAGCCTGCCCACGGTGCCTGCCCATGMTGCTGCTCTGCCAGCACCTGGGCAAGCGGGGACCTCTCCTCTCCCAGCCGAACGAGGCCACCGGGCACCCACAGCACACCCAGACCGCTTTGGACACTGCTGCTCTTTTACCTGGCTACTGTTCAGGCTGTCTGCCTTCTTTTCCTTGCCACTTGGTCACACACACTTCAAGTCAGCAATGGTTCTGGTAACGAGACGTTAGCGCTGTGGCCAGGCCAGCCCTGCTTGCTGCGTTTGGTTTGGTTTCGGAGCTGTTGCAAATACAAAACCTTAGTGGGTCTGGTAACCCAGTAACCTCCRCTTAGCATGAGAGTGACTCTGGGTTTTTACACCAAGTCAGCTCCAAYCTAGCTCAGTATGCTTTGGTGAAAAAAATACTTCAGTTTCTAAAATGTCTTTCCCAAATTAAAGTGGATTAATATATGGAGACAAACATTTTCTAAAGGACAAACCCCACTAACCCACGCAAGCCCATGCTCATCGATAGAAATGTCCTGGCTACTGTATCACAAGCAAGCACACACACACAAAAAAAAAGCTAAAACAAATTACGACACAATTCTTTCCCTTCAGCACTCTCTTGTAAGCTTTGTAGRAAGTTTTTACAAAACTACATGTGCTTTACGTGTCTGCAACAAATACAATATGATGCTTAGAAATATGATGCTTACTTAAAACTTACATAGAAAAARAGGAATCAGAACACACTTACTACAGGTGATGTGTTTCTGTGTTGTATGCCCTGGCTGTGTTTAACTGGATCACGATCATGGTTAGAGTAAGTGCTGGTGCCTCAGGACTGCCTGGAGAGCTCTGTGGGACACCACCTCCTTCCAWACGAGGTTTCCAGGTCGGGTGGGGAAGGTATTGGAGCAATTTGCCTGCTCTGCCCTAAGCAGGTAAGAAGACTTCAGATTCAAAGCTTTGAGCCCCAAGGTCCTGCAGAGGTTCTTTGTGCATGAGTTTTTAAAGCATGCTTGGGAAAGGGATGTCAATACCAACACAAAAGTGCTATGAAAATGGTGAAGCAAATCCCCTCTCTTTGACACCTCTGTGCAGGCTCACAGACTGTAGCCCACCCACGATCCTCACACCGGGCACCCATGCACGTGTGCACAGCCCCGTGTGCTTGGTATCTTGGGCTCATCACCACGCATCCACCACAGACCCCGACTGCCATTTTTAGGAAATAGGAGAAGCCGTAGCTGAAGGAAGAGGGGTGGAAAGTGCCTGGAAGCTACAGCTGGTAAGATTAGCTCAGATGAGGGAAGGCTTGGGGAGAAAACCAAAGATGAGATCTCTGCCCTCTCCTCCCAGCTCCCCACTGACTCCTCCTCACTCCTCCTCCTCACCCGCAATCCCCTGGTACTCCAATCCCCTGCTCTCAACCCTCAGCCTTCTGCCTCCCCCCAAGGCCCAGTCGCTGCTCCCACAGGAGCTGTACTGCTCCAAAGGCCAGGACAAAGCAAGGCGTGTTCGYTCCGCTGCTGGATCCCGAGCCTGCCTATAACAGACACAGACACCCAGCAGTCCTGGCTGAGGCCGTGAACAGCTGGGATAAATCCAAGAGCTGCCTTGGAGATGTTCTTATTTATACCAAGGTCTAATCTGTCTCTGGCTAGCAGCACCATAGACTGAGTATGATTTACAACCACCTTTTCTAGCGTGTAGCCAAAGACTATCCTTTCTTTTAGGCMAGAGATTTTTTTTTTCCTGTCCCAAAACAATACTTTTTTGTTTGTTTTGTTTTGTTTTGCCTCTGGTCTTTGATGTCAATGCCAAAACTCCCATTAATTTCAYTGAGCGTAGGATTCGTCAGTGTGAGATGCAGGGAAAGGCAGCAGGCTCCAAGTTAACATGCCCGGGCAGGACACTCGCTACACCATGAACCCGGTCTCCGTTTCTCCTCACTGAACGTAGCCCCGCAGGTGGTCAGTGGCCAAGTGGACGGGGGTGCCCAGCAGCGCGTGGGCGCAGCGTGGGCAGCACCACAGCCCGGGCGCAGGAGACACGTGTCGCGAAGCGCTGCAGTTCCCTTCAGGATTTTTGGTGAACCATTCCGTCCGTGTCCTATCTTGGGGCAGAGGGAGGCAAAGACCAGGAGCATCACCCTTTGACACCAGCTGATCTCTGCCTTCGCATTACACCACACTGAAATACCCCAGCGGGCTGAGCATCCCAGCACAAGTGCCCGGTGCTGAGCCCCAGGCACCCTGCGATTCAGACTGTTGTCCGCTCAGGGCTTGACTGCCATAACCCCWAGGAGAACAGAAGAGAAATTCAGATTGCAGCTTTCACCGGGGCTAGGATAAACACCCACTGCCAGGGCACCTCACAAACACTCCAGCTACGTCTTCTCCCCATGCTCCAGCAATCGGCATGAGGAGAGACTAGCAGGAGGCCACAGATTACGAGGAAGCCTGGGCTCCTTGCCTGAATGTAGGAGGATGAACTCTTGTAATTAGCAGTGTCTTTTCAGAGCAATACAGCAGACAGAAAAGCTAACCAGGAAGTTAACCAATTCCTGTTTTTTTCCAGATCAAGTTGCTAACGAGCGCATTGTAAGTAAGTAGCCCATAGATTCCAGCTACTCAGACATGGCTTTCATACCTTGACACAGATCAGAGCTGTCCCAATATTTTTCACAAAGCAACCTGTACTAGGTGCAGAACAACAAATGCCTTGAGCACATAGCACTTATTCCATAAACTTTCTTTACAGTTACTGGTAAACATTTTAGCCCAGAGTGCTGCACTTCACCACATCAGCCTCTTTCTGAAGCTACAAGTGGGAAAGGAAGACAAGATAGAGCTTTGCTTACTTCTTAACCCAGATTTCTCTCTCATTTGAGTATGCATTGGAATGTGAAGCTCTAAGTAGATGCAGCAGGTTTAAATCAGGTTAAATGTATCATGTCAGGGAACACTGAAGAGATGGCAGAAGGGATCTGTCAACAGCCCAAAGAACATCAAAAATCAAATAAGCTTCTGCACTAAAAAGAGTCTTTTTTCCCCCCTATATTATCTGATGGCATCTGATTTGCATGTTATTTCAGGTGTGAACTTTCCACTGTAAGTACCTAAAATAAGCTCTGTAAAACAGTTGCCTCCCCTGGTTGCTGTGGTAACAGGATGAATATGGAGTCGAGCAAAATAAGCCTTCCAGGGGTCACAACAACAGAACATAGTGACARGCACAGAAAAGAAATAATCATCAGTCAAAAAGACAGATAAAACTAGCATAAACAAGCTCTTTTCAGCTAAATTTTGGATAAAGAAACACGGTTCCATGAAACCAGGACATATTTACAGGCAACTGAGGCCCAGTGTTGTGGTAGCTGGTCTMTCTACTCTGATGATGGAAAGCAATAAAACTGAAATAAGGGAGAGTACAGTCTATACCTTGCCAAAGTCCATCATTGTTTCACAGAGTTCAAGACTGGCAAATTCTGATGCAGAACACAGCAACATTTAACTTTCTTGATATCTTTGGGCCAAATACCCCTCAGTGCTCTGTTAGCATTCCTGTTTCCTTTAATGCATTTGACATGGGTAAGAGAGAGAGCAAAAGTTGGCTGTTTAGACCTCAGTGAAGTTTTGATAATTTTTTTGACAGAAGACTCCCAGAAGTAAAAGCCTGCAAACCTTCCTCTACTTACGCTGTTGGCCTTGCAGGATCAGCAGTACTCGGTGGTGTATTACCAAGTGCTGGTTTCTAAGCTATAGYGATGCCAGCAGAGTGCCAGTAGCTCTCAGAAGAGAACAGAAGGGGAGAGGTGATAAGGAGAGGAGCTCCCCACCTGCCTACATGGAGGGCTGCTCACTGAACGCTAGTGCTCATCACACTCCATTTCTAGAAGCCAAACATTGCTGGAACACAGTCACTTGCAGGACAAAGGCCCATTKTAAGTGCTTCACACCAGCTCAAGAAATGACTTGAGACCAAGCCACAAAAGAGAAGTTCCAATTTTTTTTCATTGGAGCAGTCATAGGCTAATAAGAGGCTGGCAGCTTCCGTAGGCTTGCTAATGACAGTTGTTAGATAATAGRTAGTTCACAGGGTAAGCTAAGCACAGTCTTCTGCTTCTCCACAAAGAAGAACAGACTACAACTTCAGTGACACAGCTTATGTTTGGGTGTAAGGAAAGAGGCTCTGAGGCAGGAATTGCACCTTTCTGAGTTCAGTAATTCTGAACAGAAATTCTTCCAGATGTTCAGCGGAAATCTATAATGTCTCCTRCATGACCGAGCATCAGTTGCCACGTTGATCTCAAGTAAGCCCTGGCCTCCAGAGGCAGCTACAAGAGGGCTCACACAGGAAAAACTCTCTCCGTCCAAGCAAGAACTAGACTCCTTTCAGACAGAGGTGGGATTTCACTGGCTTAACTCTGCTGCTTGTGCAATCAACAAGCATAATTCTCAGTGGCAGCAGAGTCAGGCAGGTGAGATTCAAGGGGAATGGGAAGTTAACAAAGCCTGTGCATACAAGACAATCTCTGGGAGATGGAACAGACCCTGCTGAACTTCTGTCACTATTTTGCATCGGCAAATTCCTATATTTGCTTTAAGCAACARTGAGCAAACCTCAGGGTTTATGCAAGATGCCAAAGGCCAATTGTTTATTATTATTTATGTAGTGTTGGTTCTGTGCAGGTTTACTGAAAAGGTCATCCTTCAGGAAAACCTTTTCTGATGAGATACAAAACCAGTTTGTTTTCTCTTCATACTTTTCCTGGAAATTTATTTTGAGTGGAATCTCTTCTTGACAAAGACTTAACTGTTGGAATATATAAAATGTTGTAAGAACTGAAGCATACAATACGAAGAGCTGAGAGTTGTTCTGTACTGCTTTGCAACACACACACACACACACACACACACACACACACACAGTTTTTTTTGATGAGTGAGAATTAGTTACTCTAATGTATGGTTATACTCTGCAAAAACTATTTTACATGTTCCGTTTTTATTACACTTCAGTGACCCCATATCAAATATACTCCCTCCTAACTGCCAGCCAAGCACATCTGAGATTCAGAGTTAATATCTTGTGAAAGAGAAGAGAGGATTTTCATTTTGTTGCATCAGCAGCAAAACAAGCTCKGGAGCTCCATAACACGAATTACTCAAAATTATACTGACCCAGCAGAGAAGTCTCCTCTCTCATACCAATATGCAYGTCAAGAACAACTCTGGAGGAATGAAACTCTTAATGCTGTACAGTTATCATTTACAGAGGTAACCCACTGCATTTGAAGCGTTTCTCCATGCGCCCATGCAGCTCAGGCCTTGGGAGATTTCTCCTCCAGYCTCCCAGCACTGGAGCATGCTGGCTGAGAAGCTTGCAAGAAGGTAAATAATTCAGCTTACTCTCGAGTGCTGCGTCTCACAAGAAATGCAGCGAAGACTTCCTGCAGAACCTGCTAGCTATGACTGCCAGCAGACAAAGGCAGGACAGTAGAGTAACAAACAAATGAGCATTTTCAGAACCAAAAAATTGCCACGTTTCAGATATTTTCTCACTTTGGATATTTGCCTATCTTTACTTCAACTCTCAATTGCAAAGAGCTAGCAGCTTTGTTGTTGTTTTTTATTCTGCAAATATAAGCCTCAAAACTACACGCTACACTGATCAGGGAGAAATGTCTTGTGTCTCAGCAGACATAATATAGCTCGAGCAGAGATGTCAGTGCTGACTATAGCTCCCAGTATAACACACTGCTGCCGCTGACCATTATTCCCAATAAATGTACATACTATATATATATATTTCTTTTTTCATGGGTAAGAGTGTCCTCAACACCACTGTGGGCTGCTAATGATCTGCTGGTAGCAGGCCATTTTGCTGCAACTGCTGCTTAACCCACATCCATTTCTGTCAGGCACCGCTCATCTAGGAAAGCTTTCTTATTACCCGCTCCTCCTGCCCAGCCTGCTGACAGCAACCCAGAATCTGTTCATCCTCAATCTTCTGAATAAAGCTGCATAAAAAATAAAAAMAAATCAATTAAGCCCCAGAGGTCTCATGTTCCCTGCTCCCCCCACTCTCACCCCAGGGACAATCTCAGTGAGCTCTTGCAGTTTTTGCTAAGCAGAGCACAAACCTGGCCTTGCTGCTCAGATAGTCAAGCTGTACACACACTCCCTCACTAGACACATCGCAGCACGTGGCAGCAGCCTGTTCCTTCCCCTGGCCAGACAGGATTCCTTTCGGAGTGTAACGGGGTCCAGTTGGAGGCACCTCCACATAATCCTACGGAAACTACACAGTGAGGGCCCCGATGCTTGCCAGGTCCACCTAATAGAGTGTTGSGGAAAAGTACAGGCATGGATCCAGGCGCTGGGAAATAATCTTCTCAAGTCCACATGAAACCTCAGTGTCCCATCCACATTGCACAGCTTTGGGAAAGCTCACTCTATATAACCCCCTTCATTTCAGTTTTATCTGAATTTTCTCCTTTATAAAGAGTATAAATGATACCCCTCAGCTTTGCAACGTTCTTGGTCAGATTTGAATGGAAAAAAAAATGCAACTAATTCTGCTGTTCCATTTTTGCCATCTTAGTTCTGGTGATCAGCTGATGCTTTTCAGAGTTACAGCAGGAAAAATCCTAACCTTTTCTTACTAAATCTGCTACTGACTTGGTGTTGAATATTCTTTTAGTATCTGAGGAAAAAAAAAGTTATGCAGTTATGAATTATGCAAAGAAAACATACATGACATTCTGTATACCTTCCCTATAATTGTTTTGCTCAGGTAACTTTTGGGTTTTTATAGATGTAACAAAATGATTGGAAAAAAAAAAAAGTCCCATTCTAAAAACTGCCGATACTGACTGATATCTCACAGGAAAAACAAACCTCTTTTGGGAGAAAAAAAAGAAAACAAAAGCTGTTGAATTCCCCATAAATGGTACTAGCAGACTTTTGCCTCGATGGTTTATTACAAGCAGTACTAGATCTGTACAGGCTTGCTGTTCAAAAAAAAAAAAAAAAAAGAGAGTAACTCAAACTTTGACACCACAACTTGCCTTTTGGTCCTACTTTGAGACTAAGACAAAAAGCAAATGCATCCTCCTTAGACTCCTCCTTAGGCAGGTATCACACAATTCATTAAAAAGGCCAAGTGTGGAGGCTTGCTAATTATAGCACCTGGTAAAGAAGACTTTAACTGGCAAAGAAAAACAGCTCCTCTAARACCAACTCAGAGCAGAGGCTTCAGCCTTCACCTTTAGAAAGTGCACTCTTCATTTTAGACATCTGATGTTAAAAACAGGCCTAAGTTAATCTAGCCTGGCTGCCAACGGGACAGGCAGCTTCGATTGTTCAGTGTGTACATAAATGCTGCCCTACAGTACACCTCTTGTTCATAAATTTGGAAATAAATTAAACTAATGCTAGAGGAAGTTTGGAGATGTAAACTGACTATGAASGTCTCTGACAGGAACCCCCAAGTGCACATGCTGCATTTGCCTTGTCTATCTGTATCTGGCTTCCTTTGGTTGTGGATTCATGCCCTTGTCTTGGTACCTTTTCAAGGTCAGAAGTARTGAAAATATGGAGATTTCAAAACATGCCTGAAAGCCATCAAATTCTCTTTACATCTTTCAATTTTCAGTATAATCAGATACATCATTTTTCACAGGTAACTGGAATGTAGCTTTGCTGCAGTAACCAAAGACACAAAGATTTGACTCAAATGCATTTGATTGAAATCCTGTAACAGATTCTGAAAGGAAAAAAAAAGAGTATTATTTRTGCACACAAAACCTAGAATGTAAACCTATGTCTCTGAATGTCCTCTACAAACAGAGGCTGAATCAGAAACCAAGTATTTCAGTTGCTGTTCAACTGCAATTGATTCTCTTTACATTCCAAGGAATTTTAGAGTTGCTACTTATTTGTTAAACTGGCAATTATTATGGTGCAAGAGCAGTGAAATGCCATGAAGGAAAGCAATGGTTTCAGTTATGGGCTTCTCACTCTGTACTCCCAGCTTTCTTCATTAGCGCCAGATCTTGAGGCCTCAGAGAAAGCCACTTACTCAACTAAATAAAGTTAGAGTCAGCATTCAAAAAGATGAATAAATACTTTTGGCTGGTTGTGGTAAATCCCCAAATTGCGTGAGGCTTTGGTGAGCGGTTTCCCGAAAGGTGTTAATTTCCCGTGGAATTAGGAATGCCAGTTTTCTGGCGAGGGGAAGGGGTAGCAGAGCGATGGCGACGCCTGCCCAGGCCCTGACGGAGGCACTGCCCGCAACACCTCAGAAAGAGTCGTCACCTGCGGTTTCACAGGGAGCTCTGAAAGGCTCCATTGACACGTGTTTTCTGCGTGCAGTGATGCTGGTTCCAATACCTGTCCTTTTTTATGGTTCTTTCCATAAGCGGTTTTTCGGTTATACCTCTCACTAGGAGGTGAAGGCTGCCTGGAAYTCGCAGCTCGGGGTTACGCTGGTGCTAATCTCGGCGGCACCGCAGGCGAGGGGCTCAATGAGGAGCCTCTCTGCAGACCACCCCAGCATTTCAAAGCTGGGCTGTGCTGCACGCACCCGCAGCCCCATCCTGCATAACCACCCGGGCTCCTAAGACCCGAGACTCCCTTTAATTCTCTGCTGCTCTTACACAAGCTCCAGCAAGGCAGCCAGATGCTTATGCCCCCTCATCTCCCACAGATTTCTTTCCTCATGGTGAATTTTACTGACTTGAGTAGGCCATTTTAAAATAGCAGTATGTGCAATAGTCAATGACTTCATACACCAAGTAAAAAAACCTGGGAAGCAACAGACTAGTTAATGCCTGCATGTTTCRGAAGGTGTCATTTAGCTATTACACAGATTTATTCCCAGCCTTCATATGGCTTACAGAGTTCTCGTGACTAAGATGTTGCCAAAAATTTAGCYGAGGCTTGTACATGGGGCATTAGTTGGACGATATTTCTTGTACGAAATAGAATTATAATAGAATTTCTGCTCTACAGTGGTATAAGTAGCAAAGCTCAAACTATTCTCAAGTTAGATATTAAGAATACTGCTTCAGGCTGCAGCCAAAGGGAACTGATACAGTAAGGTCCGGTATCTATTTAATGCAACTCAACTTGGATTRAGTTTAATTAATAGATGGAACTGTTCATATACCAATTCTTTAAGCAAAGTGTTCTGAAAGGGATGCCCGCATAGCTCTGCAGACACCTTTAATAGGGAATTAACTCAAATGAGGCCAATAAGAATGGACTAATCTTTACAAAATTGAAATAAACAAGTCTTTTAAAGGTCACATCTGAATCTCTCTGGGCAATGGACAAAGCAGGAAAAACAGTCACAGTTTCGGCTTTGGTTTCTTCTATTGCTTGTCATCTTGCATCATGTTTACACCCAAGATTTCCACAACCACCATGGTTAAACTCCTAGTCTGACTTGGGTCCAAGTTCATATCTATCCACCATCACAGGCTCCTKGTGTGGCCTGGGGTTGATCTTTGCTAGTGTCCAACTCCCTGCATACAAGTTAGGCATAGCAGAACCCCTTCACCTCTGTGATTAGAGAAAATAATGAAATATTTGGATGTTTTGAAAATATTTGTAGATCTAGATGGAAATGGATTTTGTGAGTTCCTACAATACAGCCTGGGATGGCAAGGCCCACGTGCAGATTTACTGTTTAACCATCCAGTTTAAAGCTGCATAAGCGACTTGTGAAGTACGTCTACCAGTGCAGCGCAGAGGCCACAGCACTGACAGCGAGGCAGCTGCACAGCTTTCAGTCTTTGGAAGTCTTATCAGCCTGTGAGCTGGAGCTCAGCAAAGTGAAAGTTTTAAATAGAAAAACTAAGTGACTCAAACTGCTTTAGACAGCTGCTATTTGAGGTAGCAGGTGGTGAACCTACCCAGAAGCCAAGAAGTATTAAAATTCAAAAGGCCTTACATTTCACTAACTTCAGATAAATGTGTGACACTGCCTGCTGCCATAGAAATCATAATGAAAGAGCTAGGCAAGTGTTTTCCCCGGGCCTGAAGCAGCTTCCTCAGAAYGGGTCTCCGTTGCCATCAGCTCACGGCACGGACACCCCATAGAGTTCCCCAAACCCCCCAGACACCGCGTTCGCCCAGGCCCAGTGCAGCAGGTAAGTTTAGGTGAGTACTGTGCAACGCAGACATGAGGGGAAGCTCGAAGCCTGCACGCCTCCTCGTGCTGCAGGACACGAGCGTGTCCTTTTTGGAGTGGTACGGTCACACCRGTTTAAGGTGTAACCTGCTGCCCCTGTAACACAGATGTGTGGGGAGAGCCACCACCCGTGTCCACTCGGGAGCCTGCCCTTCAGCATCCCTTGTCCTGGTCTAGGCATTCCTTAGCCCTAAGGAGCGTTGGGCTAATCCACAAAAACTCCACTATTGAGCCAAGGTTTGGTAATTAAAAAAAAAAGCACCGAAAAMCCCCATGACAGTTTTAGTTTTTACTAGGCACTGTTCCATCACTCTCTTTAGAATTAAATACACAACTCCACCCCAATTCAGGTAAGGGCTCATGCAATGGTATCTTCATATCTGATCTCCCAGCCTTCTAGGTTTACAAACTGGCAGGAAAAGAAGAGATATATTGTAGTTTTTTTTTTTTTTTTTAAATTGTTGGATCTAGTCAACTGCTGCGATGGAAATAACATTTATTAACCTGTCATTCAAAAAGATGTTGAAAGATTAATTATAAAGTTTTATTCACACTACTATAAATTACCATGTTTAAAAGGCACACTTACRGGGCATGTATGTTATTCTAGGGAGATATTTAGTGCTTTATTTTCTTTTCTGAAAAAAATCTTTAAACATATCCCTTGGAGAAAGTATTAATAAATTTCAGTTATTCCAAACTAAAAAGCTGCAAATCTTACAGGCCATGAAAACTTCAGAATTCTACCTTTAGTCAGCAGTCGAAAACTGATTTTTATCATATGGGAAAATACAACCAGTTCTAATTATATGTGCACAGATATCTTAAATATGCAGATGTGTTCTACAAACTGTGTGGTAAAATGTATGCTATAAACTCATGTCTTAGAAAAAAATATGACAATAGTGATACCACCACTGATCAGCTAAGTAGTGTTGAAGAATTTCTTTGATATTAGATTTAACATTCTTTTACCTGCCAAGCAACTCTTAAGAAATACAAGAAAAGTCTGTCTGCAACAATATCACTCCTCTCTTGCAAGCAAGTTCCTGGAGTCCTGTAATTGAATAAGTCTATTTTTGTTTTGACTGGTCACTACAATTAAATAGAAATTAAAATAAAAAGAGTAATCTCAACTGGGGCAGGATAGTCTTGCAATGCTAAGACTTGACAGTCCTCATGACTTGCTCCAAAGAGGTACTTTTAAAGTAACTGCAGAACAGGGGGGAGATATGGCCTGTATATTCAAACCCATCTTTTCTCAAATGTAAGGCTAGCATTTTAGTACAGTCTAAAGACAGAGATGCATTTGTCTCCATGAGATTATCCCTCCAGTTCCTGTCCTACATATAACTAAATGAGTGCTAAACACTACCTGCAGATAACTACATGATACACCTACCATCCTCATGATGCAACTTAGTAGCTGGGCAAAATAATTGGAAAAGAAAGATCTTGAGATGAGATTTTTAATGTGCTTGCACTGTGAGAAGCTGTTAGTGGTCTGGAAGGTGGCACAGGGAACTTCTGAGGTGTGGGCATAGGTGGTCTTACAACTAAAATTTGTTTTAATCAGCTACAGCTGCATATATAGGTGGGACTCAGTTGCCCAGGCTGAATGAGAAACCATGACTTCAGCCCGTATTCACCTCGAATTCAGTTGGAGTTGTTGAGTGCAGCCCACTAGAGGTAGGCAGGGCAGGGATTCAATCTGCTACATGAAGTTATCTCCTTGGAGAAAGATTGGAAGAGTTAGAAGCTCCAAAAACAAAACAAATAAACAGAAAAAAAAACAGCTGCAGACACCAAAGGTCTTTCTGCTTCAGGTCTCTTCTCATCAAATTTTGGTTTTTTTGATCAAACCTGATATTCAAGCACCTTCATGGTTAGGCAGCATCTTTTGCTTAGGCAAAAGTCATTTGCTCTACCAGGGATATGGGAGTCTTCAAAAATCCTTCAGGACTTGGCTTCCCCAGGTCTGGGGCACGCCATGAAGCACCTCTGAGGATGCCCCAACTGGCTGCACCACTTGGGAGGCCTGACTCATTACCCCGAACCCAGTGCCAGGATGGCACATCAACACTGCTGTGGGGACAGAACCAACGCGTTTCTCTGCGCTGGGACAAGTGGCTCTTAGGGATCTCTCACATCATACCCTATTCTCTCATCTCTTCTGTATCAGTTTAAAACAAGTCTCTAAACTACACATAGGAAGACATGCAGTTCTCCAAGTTTCTTTGAGAACTGAGAAGAGAAATTAGAGAAACTAATCAAGAATTATTAGRACTATTTAAGCATCTTCACTTTTGCCAGGATTGATAGTTGGCAGATTCAAAATTGAACTGCAAATTCTCAGCACTTCATGCTCCCTGCTTAGCCTACCTCAGCACTCCTTGGTGTTACAGCAGTTTTTGACACAGCCAGAGCCCACCCTTCATTGCCCACCCCACTTCCATAGGACTACGTCAGCAGCCTTGAGTTACAGTTCAAGGAACACACACAAGTCTGTCATAGCAATTTCCTGGGAACCTGGGACCTATACAATCCTGTTTGGACTTATGAGTGAAGGAGAGGGTTAGGAAGATGAACAAAGTCTGACTAGCTTCTACTCTTCYATCAAATTTGATTGAAGAACAAAAATAAAATCTCCAAGAAACATTGTGAGAATTCATGCTGGGGAGACTGATCTAATCACCTTTAAAGGAAGGTGAATTAAAACAACTTTTTCCTTATCTGCTTTGAGAAACATCCRCCATCTAGCCAATAAGCACATAAATCCTGAGCAGCTAATGAGCACATTCCCAGCTTCCAGATAGCGATAATATACATCAGTGCCTGTCCAGACCAGCACGAGGAGAAAGACATGGCATTGAGAGCATGGAAAGAAGCCAAGATACTAGTAGGGTTTAGGGCACACACACAGTAGAAATCCTCCAGCTTCATTAGTTTCATGGCTTACAAAACAGCATGTAGAACTGCACAGTACTCATTATCCACATGGACGTTGGGGAGAGACTCAAAGTACAGATTTTGGTACTCTGACGCAACAGAAATACATTTTAACTGTGTCATATTAAAAAGCAGTGACAATATGAATACTCAAAGCATGAAACCATGTCATCCTATGAAAATGATATTGGTCTAGACAGTCTAAGCAGACATAGTTCATTAAAGAAGTCACCACTGAAAGCCACAAATTTAATGAGGACTTTGACAACATCCAGGAAAGCCTCCTAGATGGAGCATGTAAATGTCTCAGTTGACAGTGAACAGTGTTTCATTCTCTAAATAAGTCAATTTTGTTTTCAAAATGAGCAAGAATTCAAGATCTTTAGAGCATGAACCTCTCTCCTGCATTGTCAGCTCCCTACTCACACTGTATATATTTCTTTTTTCACTAGGGAAGATTCATTTTGAACTCCCAGTAAGCAAAATCACTGACCTCAGAGTTAAAGTTTACAAGTAATCTAGAATAGTTGATTTTCTTCAAAGTTTGATGATTTGTCATCATTAGGTCAATCAAGGATTATGAGCTATCAGAAACCTGCTGTTGTTCTTTGACAGGCTGCTCATAAACAGAGGATCTCCTCCCAGCTTGTAGGAGACAATGCCATGTCAACAGCCAAAGTCTGATCTACATCCATGCTAGGTGTAGAGTCCATCACTCCAGCAGTGCTTCTTCTAGAAAGTCTTTGGAAGGAGGTCCTTTTTATATAAAAGTTTAAGTTAAATGTTCAGTACCTCATGCAAACTGCCTACCACAACCAAATTTTCARAGAGTCAAAGATTTATAATAGCCTTTTTCTCCTGCCTCCTTAAAGTACCTTATCCAAGAAGCATTTTTGTTTATAAGTCTGCTTATTTTAGGAGTGCATACCACTGTCAAAGAAAAAAAAAMAGTTTAATGCAAAGTATGAATAGTAACCTATAATTTTATGTAATCATAAATACTAGCAGAGATCTATTAAAATGAACTTTGCTGCTTCTAATCAGCGTAACTGGCATAATTCAAAATAGCACCGTGCCCCAAAACCTTGGCAAGTAATTGACACCATTTTTGCATTTTCTGTGGTAAGGCAGCAGACGTGACAATGTTGGAAGAGCTCTTTCTAGATTCAGATTTTTCTTCCAACTTCTGTCTGTAGAGAAAAACCATAACCTACACGAGGTTTTGCCAAGAACGGCTTTGCCCAATAGTTCAATATTTTAAACAACGTTGATTTGTTGTTAAATAATACTCTTACTGATACTTAGTTGAACCTAAGTTATATTCAGAAACACCATCTAACTATTCTCTGACATTTTGGAAACATATTGCTGAAAGGTGAAGTGGTCTTTAAAAAGAATCTTGACAATTCCATGTTCTTCCTTCATCATTGTGGGCAGGGGTTCCTCAGAATATTTTTGACTCAGATAGGATGTTTTGAAAGACTTGGTAGCCACAATAACACAAATAACACAAGCGAGGTCATACTGCAGACTGCACTCAGAGTCCCAGAGCTGAGGCACTATTTCAGACACCCAGGAAAAGTGACTGAGCTCAGTACCCAACTTCTACACTCAACAATGCAATAACAAGTATCACAAGTGAGAGGAAGAGAAACACCTCATCTGAAGCTTCACAATGACCATTTCTACTCTCAGTGTTGTACATATGTAGCCACTTTCCCCATAGGGCAATTTATGGTTCCCAGAGACGGTTCCTAGCACCTTGGCCATTCTGTCTAATTTTAATAAGTTTAAACAGATGCAAAGGTGAAGCATATTCAGAAAGTTAAGAGTACAGTTATTCTGTTGTTAAAATTATTAATATTAATATTCTGTTGTTAATATAATCCAACACTACCAGTTCCAGCAGAGCTGAGGTACTGTTAGCAATGAAGCACAAGAGGAAAGATGAAGCCAGTGCAGTGATTAGGACATCTGCCTAAGATTTGGAAGACTCAGATTCACAAATTCATTTAACCACAAAATCTCAGGTAAGTCACCTAACTCTTTGGGCCTTTTATTCTTACCTGCTATGTGGAGAAGTATATATCTCTCTGCCCTACAGAAATAAAAAATTGGGAAAGGCCATAAGAATTTCATATATATGCACACACTATAGACATTTTTCCTCATCATTTCTTCATTAGTAAAGGAAGAGCCAGCACACCACTGAAAAAGCAAGAAAAAAAAAAGGTATCCCTGTATAGTACCAAATCACTTAAAAGTGATCACTTAAAAACCTACACAAATTTAGTGCAGCGAGGAAAATTGGCCATGCACAAAATTCGTTTAAGCTCCAAAGAGCTGTTCTGGTCTTATGGAGATGCTTGCAAACATCAATACAAACTGATGGTCTGAATGCTGTGGACCACAAAGTTTTATAGCAACATAACTCAGAGACGACTATAATTTTCTGATTTTTTTAAAGTGGCAAATGAAGCAAAATCCCTCCCAGGTTGAAGAATTATAGGGAGGTGTCACTCTTCGTGTGCTTGGCCACGACCAAACTGAGTTGGGCTTTAGAGGAGTATGTAAACAGATTAGGGAAATTAGRCTTGTATGCAGTTTGTGTGTGTGCTGTTTCCATAAACACATTTTTAAATAGTAAACTCCTCCCTCCCATCATAGCTCTGTCCTGACCAGCAATTTAAGTCACACCACAATTCTGGCCCTGGGACAGACTGACTCTGCTCCCTGTATCCTATTTGTGCATCATGGGGACACATGCCAAGCACAACATTCCCTTGATGCCAGACTCTGTCAGACAGAAAGCTGCTTCTTCATAAACTAGAGGGTTTTCTCAGCTAGATACAGTTGTATTTGTAAATTACAGATTTTAAGCTTATAAATAAATATACTGCAGGAATCAGTGCAGAAATATATATATGCAGTATGTAGGTTTCAGAAYGTATTGCTGGTGTTCACTGACTTGCAAGCCAGAAAGATTTCTGGATATTGAAAACACACACAAATCCATCTAGACTACAGCTCAACCAAGCCCCCCAACTTAAGAAATAGGCACAAAAAGATGGTGTAGACTTTCTCCAACACTGAACTGCATACAGCAGAGCATAGTGATCCCAGGAAAAGTATTTTTCCTTGASTAACTAAATGGATTTAAAGTCCAAAGTCTTGGGATGGTGCTCTGCTCATTGATAATAACCAGGTTTTTTCATAGGTATRATTTGTTTTAAGGTAAATTTTATTTCTCCTAGTTCAAAATCAAACAATTACAACCTTAATCCCAAGCATATTGCTCCCAAAAATCACCCCTTCCAAACTCCCGATTCTTTTATGCTCTGTTACAATTCCACCTTCCTAAGGGAGGTCACTTAGAGAAGTTCAGCAAGTTTTATTACCAGCGGCAAGTTATTAGATGAACTGCAACTGTTTGGGTTAAACAGACAAGCTTTCAAGCACAAAAAGAAAAAAGAAAAAAGAAAAAAACCCCACATTTCTGAGGTAGGAAACAGAAGCAGAAACCTGTCAGTGTAATACAGGCATGAACCATTACCAGTTTCAGCTTCATGTAAATCAAGAATAGACTGGCCAGGTCTTATTAATTCAGAATAAGAGCACTATCCTCAGAGAAAATCTTGTCTCTGATATAGCACCGCTGACTGCCCAGACAGCAGATACTTCAATTGCAAAAGATTGATGAATCATTTCTATTAGTGGAATATCCTTTTCTGTCTATTTGCTTAAAGCAATCAAAAAAAAACCAGCACTAGCTGTATATTCCCAATCTACCACTTGGCAACTATTTGATCACAACAAATAACTTCCTAAACTACAACCTCTTTCAGTTTAGACTAAAACACACCTGAGTGAGGCGGATCAATTTGGGGGTTTTTTTGTTTGTTTTCCCCTGTTCCTTTATTTCCCCCAGATAGTTGGGTGTTTTGATTTATTTTTAATTAAAACCTAGTAAGTCGGAGTTCATAAAACAGCTATATTTCATCAATATATTTGAAGCTACTTCACTAGTTTTCTTCAGAGCTGGCTTTTCTCCTTTAAAGCTCAAGGAAGTACTGTCAGCCAGCTGCCTGCCTTGCAGGGCCACGAGCCAGCTGCACAGAGCCTGCTTTCCAGAGTGAAGAAAGCTTTTATTAAAACTCGGCAATGCGCAGCTCTTCCAGGATCAGCAGGCTAGCAATCCCTCAGCCGGCCCAGCCGGGAGCAAGATTTGTAAACTGCATGCCCAGAGCGACTGTTTGTATTACAGCAGCACTTTCAGGTACTGTCTAGGGAATAGGCCCTGTTTTTCTAAATGCTGCGTTTTCTCATGCATGAGAAAAAAGTATTTCAAGATTGATCTGGAAGGTATAGCTACTCATCTTACTGAAGAAATTAGACACATAAATCAATTTAAATATTAAGATTCTTTATTCTTCTGATAAAGATTTTTTGAGTTGTCTATATAGCTCCCTAGCAGAATTAAAACTGAAGCAGAATAGTACACTAATTATAAATTTCCTTATCACAAATAAGGCATTTTGTATTAAAAAGAATAAAACCCCCACCACACATACACAAGGACTATTTCCTCCTCTCTGCAGCATTCTGTGCTACTGTCAGTGCCCACTTGACAAGTCTCACTTGTCTACTATCATCAGAGGACTAAGTTGTAGCTTGTCAACATCAGTTACAAACTGCATTAAAGCCTACAACAGAGCAGCTAAATAAGCAATGTGACGGTCAGTTTATGAGGCTGATGGGTTAATATTTCTTTTGATTAACACTTTACCCATGAGTAAAATCAAGACAAGAAACGAGTACTAATTGTAGAGCAACCARCGAAGAGCTGTAATACAAGTTGAGCATAGGACACCACAGGGGATGTGTTGAGTAAAATAAGTTGAATCTGATAACATGGTACAAGAGGTGTGAAACACCCCAGGACACATATTACCACATCTTGTTTTATGGTTACCATGATGGGATAGCACAACTATCTAGATGTCTTTCAGAAGAAGCTTCCTATGAACATGTCTGCCAAAACCTGGGCTCTTGTTAACGTGGAAGTCTAAAGTCCCCCAAGCTCAACTCTGCTACAGATCTCAAAATGAGGTTTTATTTAGAAAGTACACGATACAGCTGATATTTTGTGTGTCACATTTGTATTTTATGATTTCCACTACATTGCTGCCAATTCTACAGTGAATGTCTCCTACTATTCCCACTGATACATAAATATGTGTTAGAGTCTAGACTGAAAACACAGGGTGGAACAAGCCAGATCATGTTATGGATAAGCTAAGACATAAACAGAGCTGCACAGTGCCATGGCAACGTTTCTCAGACAGAAATTGCTTTGTACAATCCTGAACTGCTGCCCACCAGTGCATTTCCCATAACCCACCACATGTCTTTTCACATTCAGCAACTTTTACAAGTTTTCACCCCCTTAATTAATCCTATTCAAAAAGCAGCATAGTAAAATTAATGAAACTAGGCTTCAKGGGAACATCTCTGACTAAGGCAGGATTACATCCCTGAGTTCCCCACTTCCCTAGGTTGAGTCACGCACAACAACCTGTCTACCTGTTCCCAGTAAGGGTCCAGTTGTGCAAGGACAGGGATCCAAAAACGAGTCAAGTATTTGCCAGCAGGTACCTTTAATGTAAAAGTAAATTAAAAAAAACAACACAAGTTACTCATTTAAATAGAACTCAGAGCTTTATGTATCTGTGTGCCTGATCTGGTACTCCTTAAAAACCAGGAGACATCATCCAAGAGCCTGAGCCTTTAAACATCTTCAGGTTTGAGGAGCCAAAATCATTACTAGCTTTGAAGAAAAAAGGACTCTGAAGGAAATTTAAAGATTCTGGTATACCAGGTTGGCATAGGCTGTTTGTATTTTAATTCTGTTATATAACCCATTCCCCTCACTTAGCTTTCATACCTGACAACCAAGTTCATCCTAGTACTATCTTGGTACTTAGAACTGCAGATTGAAGAAATCACATAATAATGCATCATTTGTACTATTTGATGTGTACTCTGGATGATGCTAGTCAAATGCAATACCTAATTATATACAATTTCCTTTCCCAAAGGCAGGGGGAAAAGAGTTTGGTAGTGTGCTTCATTCAATTATATCTTTTCACTTTCTTGGTCTAGATATTTGTTCTGACTGATGTCTAAACTGTACAGAAATGATGCATTAAAAAAAAAAAGAAAGAGAAATCTTGACAGTTTGTTACCCAATATTCAAGATGAATGAAATCTCTTTTTAMAAAGTACTTTCAGCACTGAGCTTATCAGATCACTACTGGCTGAACACTTGCAAGAATGAGGGCCTCCGGCTACAAAGCAAAGTGTTTCCTGAAGTGATTAATGTCTGAGAAGAGAGAAAACCATGTAGCACTTAAAATCAGAACAGAAAATAACAAAATGAAACTTGGTTAGTTGCACTAATGCCAGGGGTGATGAATTTATGAGATACCCTGAAGATAWCAAAAATATCAAAAAAAMCCAAAACAAACAAAACAGCCTGGAAGGATGGAAAATACATTATATGACTGTATTCTTATGATGGTGTTCTAGAATAAAACTAAATTCAGGAGCATATTGAAATAGATGATTCAAGCAGTAAGGTCAGTAGAGTGACAACCAAAAATAAGCTGAGTACACACTGACTTTAGAAACCCCATAAATTCCTGTTTCATCCCACCGTTTCCTTCCCGGAGGACTTAAAGAGAAAAACAGGATTTGCTTGTTGCTTGTAAAGACAATAAGTGGAGCTTTTTACAGAAACTATTTTAGTAAGAGATCCCTGTTTGCTCCTGGCTCTGGGCTAGCCCATGAACCCACAGAGCAATTCAAGTCACCGCAAACTATCCTACTGTGTTTTGTCAGTGATTACATAATTATATCAATATACAACATTGCACARGTAAGAGGATGATTGTTCTGGGTTCCTAGGACAAAATTCACCTGCTTTGCTGTAGACTTCCCATCTGACTTTACAGAAGCTCGTTGTAGYCTGCACTTCAGTTCCAAATATTCAAAGCCATGATCAAGGTCCATTTCGCCCAGCTTTAAGTCTAGTTTATCTGTCAGCCAAGCCTTGAAACCTTCCCTTTACACGTTACTGGTGACCTTATCCTAAAACAAGTCCCAGATGATGCAAGAAGTTTGCAGGAACAAATGTTCATCCTCCTTAGCCACTTTGCTAACCAGATTCAGAGCTCCTGACAATACACCAAGAAAAGCAAGTAATTTTAACTACATATTCTGATCTTCRTCTTCAAAGCTACTTCCCTATCAAGGAAAACATGCCTACACTGCCATTTTCACTTGTATCAGAAATACACTTCTGAAGCGAATATCTTGGTAACTCCTCCACGCAGGGCTTTGGTTGACATCCCAGGCTCTCTTGGAGCAGGGAAGCTGGCTCCCTTTCGGGGGTGCACCCGGAGAGCACACCTAGCACACTGCAAGCACCAACTGCCTTCTAGCTTAAAGGGGCAGACCAAAGCTGCTCTTCATTAAAGATAAATAAAATGCACTTAGTTTGGATGCCTAATCTCCACTACCGACACTTTGGAACACTCTCTACTTCATTGCATCATTCTCTACCACAGACATTAGGAGAGATCCTATATATATAAATTATTTAGAAGTTACTCAGCCATATTCATTTCTCAGATAAGAGAAAAGTAGCATTTTAACAAACTTGAAGACCTAAAAGTTAGACAGAAGGCGTCAACCACCCCCATGGTCCATATCAGAATGTATCCAACTCAACTTCCCAAACTCCCCAAGAGACAAGACCTCCATCAAGCATGTGGTAACAGAGCTCAGGAACTCATACACAGGAAGCTTAGTCACTTACCTCGGCTTTCCTTTTGGAATAAGCTGCCACCAGTAACCAAGTCCACAAATRTAGGTCTCTGTTTGACTCCTGCCTCAGTTCCACACCTTCCAGGGTGCCAACTTCTGAAAGAAAATATAATGGAAAGCAGCGCTGGATCCCATCCTCTTACTCAGCACGTTTTTCCCAGAAAGCACTCACCATAGTGCTCAGCTCCGAGGTACCTAGTGCAGAGCCCTCCACTACCAACTGGCCTGCTCTCACTYTTCTCACTCCTGCTTATGCCCACCCTCAGTACTGCCCTCAGCTTGTTCACCTTGCTAATTCAGGGGAAGGACGTTTGCTATTTTTTCTTTCTGGGGTGGAGAAGGAACAACTAAATTCATGTGCTGTGCACATAATCCACTTCACAGTGAACTCCACGGACCAAAGAAAAGCGGTAATAGAAAACACACAGCCCTAAAGAAGACAAAGCAAGTCCTCCTCTCACAGCAGGGGTTTAGTGCTCCCACTGGCTAACCTGCAACATTCAGCTTCATCCCCAAACACACAACCACGAAACCCTTCAGACACTTCTACGCCTGGGAGCAGCGTCTCAGGGCACTCACAGGCGACAGGCTGCAAGGAAGGTCTCCCCCACTCCAGGGCTACACCCTCTCAGGAAGGTTCCTATGAGCTATAACCAACCTCAGCTGCTTGTGTCTCAGCTGGAGCAGCTCTGTCCCCATCTGAAGGAGCCCTCCCAGACAGGCCCAGAGCTTGCACATGCTGTCACCAGCACCCACCACCTGACACCGCAGGGACCAAAACATACGTGTTTCAACTGATGGATCAATTAACRTGCCAAAATAGAAAAGCTTTCCCACTCCATTGTCAGCCCGGGTATTTCAACTGCTAAGAAGATTTTATAATACAACCTTTGTCAAGATTTTTTGATAGTATTCATTCTGTGTTAATTCAGAGACTCTTGCATTTCCTCTGATTCCAAAATGAGTATTTTATTGTATTTCTCAATATCTGAAATATTAAGAAAATAAAGTGAAGAACATATCCTCATGCCTGGTGATTGTTTTCCTGTACCTTTTGTACCACAAAACTTGCCTAAACTGGAAACTTGTATTAAAATAAGATGGATTTGAATATAGACGGATGCAGGAGCTGGGCAGCCTTGTTCTCATACACACATCTTTTGTTTTTTACCTTTCGTTTACATTATTTTGGAACTAAACTCCGTTGGAGGAGCTGGGGGGAAGCGTTCCTTGTGCCTGTGTGATTAGAGCAATTTAACCGCCACCGTAGTCCAGCAGGCCCCATGTACAGGTTTTCCCTGAAATGACAGGACACAGCAAACAAGTGGTGCAAGAGCAAAACAAGACAGAGACGCAGAGAGATGAAACAACCAGCAGGTCTGCATGGATCTAAATGAATGCCCATCCCATGAGAATTACTCCTGATCACTTTAAAGCTTTTCCATACTTTTTGTCTAGGTTTGGACACATGTTTCGCAGTACCTAAATAGTTGCACAAAGCCTAAGAAAAATAGTCTAATGAGGGCACCAAAATTTTTGGCCTTATCAAATGTTGCAACACTTTGCATTATTGCAAGCCTTTTGTGCAGCCCAGGTTATTTCAATATCATGATCATTCTGAATATTCAAAAATAATATTAAAAAAACATTCTGCCACGTGCTCTAGGTAGCCCTGCGTGTGCAGGGGGGTTGGACTAGTTGACCTTTAGAGGTCCCTTCCAACCTTAACTATTCTCTGATKCTGTGATTCTATKATTATTTTTTGTCTGTGGAACTGGAGAAAAGAAACATCATCTTGGTCTTGGTTAACTCACCCACCTCTGATCCCCGCCAGTCTCAGACTCAGAAGATGTTGGTGGATAGCAAGGTAGAAGGGAGGAACACGTGTTCAAACTTTKGACCATGAAGCAGTCCCAAGTGCCAAACATGCTGGCCTTGAGAAGTAGCGTTTGCTTTTCCCTGGCCACAAATAGTGCTAGTGCAAATCTATAAACAGAGGCTATTAAAGAGAGGAAAAAAAAGAAAAGTTTTCATTGAGTGGAAGCATTGCAGAGGGCAATAYAGTAGAATATTGCTCAGGACTTTTATTTTTAAAGGAACATTAAGAAGAAATGGAGAAGCTCACAAAATTAATTTGGAAAAAAAAAGTGGATAGGGACTCTATTAGTAGTRCTGGATTCTGAAACACTGTTTAATCTAATGGGAAAAGGCACAGCAAGAAGCTGGAGCTAAAAGGTGGAGCCAGATATGCTCAAAACAGGATGTCCAACCACGTGGGTTGTTAACTGGTGGAACAAGGGCAAGGTTGGTTCTCCCTTCTGGGCCCATTTCAGTCGAGGCTGAATACTTCTCTGAGAGAAACTCTGAAAGATATCAAGGCAAACACCCACGTGCAAGTAAAACATAGCAGCCAGAGGCACTCAGGATTAGCCCAGACATTCAGGAGTCTTTTCTGTCCCAAACTCCACAGAACTGTGACAGGCACCAAMTAAATGAGACGCAGGATCAGGCCGCGTAAGTTCATTAACTCAGTGAAAAGAGATCTAATGAATAAGTAACTCCACAAACACCCAGCACAAGGATTTCCATTTGCACCCTCAAAAGCTCCTCACTCCAGCTGCTTGTCCGGSGCATGAGGCCTGTCACTCACCCCTTTGTACCTCCAGCCACTGAAAACCCTTTTCTTCCAGGAGAAACCCCTTATTTTGTTCTTAGGGAGAAATCTCCAAGGACTGAGAGAGGGAAAGGGAGCCTTTACCTCAAGACAAAGGGATATAGGGCTTCTGCCAGCGGGGGGCTAACAAGCAAAGGACAATTTCTACGCCCATGGCCTGCGCACGGTCTCCGGAGGCACCGTGGCGCCCTGGGTCAGCTCGCTGCCCTGCCAGCCGCGCATAGGGGCCAGCCTGTCTGCTGGGGGGCGCAGCTCCCCCAGCACCAGGCGCCATGTCCCCTAGCCCGGCGTGTCCCTCCGCACCACCGGGGCTGGCGCGTGGCCCAAAGCAACGCGGATTGCAGCTGGGCTCCAACAGCCACRCACCCAGAGCGTCCGATCAGAGCGTTAGGGCATGCCACGTGGACTCTGCTCATCGTGTAAGGATCTCCGTTAACAGCCACTATACTGTAAAATCTTGCAAGGCTTGTGCCGGTGCCGCGAGTTTGTGCAGCACGTCACAAGCCTAYAGAAGGTCAGAGAATTTGGATGGCTGCATTAGGGCAAGTCATTTAGCATCAGAAAGTAAGCAGCCCCAGGGGGCCATTTCTGGGAGCTTTCTAACAAACTCCTACTGATTGACCGGTAGGAGAGGCACAAGTCATTTCTTTTCTGCAAAGCAGCTCTATTAAATCCGTCTCAGCAAAGGCAAGAAGGAATCTTCCCCCATTGAAAACATCCTAAGAGGAAAAAGCAAACAGAAAGAGCTAATAGCACGCGGGCTGGCCTGTGTCTTGGTGATGTATCACATCAGAGCAAAGGCCCTAAGGAAGCGACCGCACAGCACGCGCTATCGTACACCGGGTTCACAGGCACCGGGAAGAGCCACCGTGCGAGTGGCTCTGCAGGCCTGGAATTCAGCCCCCTATCCGACAAACTGCAGCTCAGAGCTGCTCTGAGGGTCTTGTTTCAGTAGTTTTTTAAAGACTTTTTTTTTTTTCCCCTGCTTGCTCCCTTTAATTTTACTAATTCCTGGACAACCCCATATATAACAAAAGACAACAGAATGAGCCAGCAAGCAAGTCAGGAYTACTTAGCATGTATAAAATCATGTCCTGTGTGCAGGCTGAGTTCTCTGATAACTCACTGCTAGGAATTCATCTCCTGTGAATAACTCTATCGGTTTGAAGAGAAGGATTAATTTTGTCCAAGTGATAAAGGGATGAACCTCCCACCAACCCCCAAGGGGACTGCAAGCTTTTATACTTGAAACTCAGAGGAAAAAACAGCCATCAAGAAATGCTGCCATCAAATTCATCAAGTGAACCAAGGAAGAGCCCTTTGTTTAAGCGACATATTCTGTATTTTCAAGTGGTCTGTTACAACCATGACCAAATTCTTTGATACAGACAATTCCCTTTCTGCCCTGCAACCACTGCAAGGCAGCAGGTAAAAAAACAAGTAAGAACATCTAAAAGAATAAAAATGCCTTTTTTTTTTTTTTTAACAAAACTGACCTCATAATGAGTGAAAACAAAAAGATCATTTATTACAAGTGATCCTTTGCCAACAGCCTCCATGCCCGTTACCGATTTCAAACGCTTGATGCTCCTCTTCTAGAAACGCTTTGTACTCTTTCCCAYTCATTAGAAGATGGCTATTGTAAATAGCACTTCCAGCATTAATATTAAATACAGAAAGAAATATGTTCAAACCAGGTTATGGCTGTAAGGCAAACTGACAAAAGCCAGGAAATTCAGAAGTTCAACTCGGCCCTTAGCTCCCACTGTTGTGAAAACAAACATTTGGGAGCTAGCGAGTTGCCCAGGGTCAGCGCAAAGTGTTAGTTTCCTGGCTTTTGTCAGCTGATGTCAAAACATCAACCTTACCTAAACACAGCATTTKTCGGCCTTAAAAATGACCTTGTGTACAGGGAAGAGGGGACCCTGCAGGTGCCTTTGGTTGCTGCCRCCTCCGGTAAACCTGCAGACACCTCTCCTCCCTCTGAGCCTGCAAACCAGCCCTCYGCCCGGCAGGGAATGGTGTTGCTTGCCTAGCTCATCCTTAGGAAAAAAGGCAAGACCTTCAGCCTCCCTAGAGACCTGCCAAAATTTGCCTTCTCTTCCTCTCATGCACGTGAGCATCTCTGTTGGTCAGAAGTAGCTCTAAAACCCAATTTTTAATTCATTGATTTTACTTTGTCGCCTCTGGGAGGGATGAGGCCATCGCAGGGTCCTGTGGCACCAGGGCAGGTGTCCAGCCCCAGGGGAGGCCCTGGGGCATCGTCCCAGCCCTGGCGCCCGCTCCCCGGCACGCGGCCCCGCAGCCGCCCCACAGCCGCCCCAGGACCCTCGTGCACCCKGGCCAGAGTGGAGCAGCTTGGAACACGCTCACTCCGTTCTAACAGGGAAAGGTGCGCTTCGTTGAACGTTGACTTGCCAGGCGCTAGTGTCATTCCATTTTCCCAAACGGAAAAAACGGAGATTTGGGGAGCGAGGAATACAACTTGCCTAGGAAAACACTCACTTTGGTAGGAATCTTTGTCTTATCTTGGGTATTCATATATATATATATATACACATACATACACACACACACACAAATGTGTGTGTGTATATATATATATATATATAATCAGTGATGTCTGCTACTCATCCTTATTTGAAGAAGGTGACAGCCAATCCTGCAATGTTCTGGAGAGGAAAGGAAATAGATCCAGGCCTACATCCTTTTCTGTTACAAGATGCACTTATTAAAAAAGTTGCTGTCCCTCTTAATTGGATTATTAATTAAACTAGGTTAATTAAACAGCTTCATGCCTCTATCACTAAAAATACACTTTAAGTTGTATTTAAACTAATTCCTGATATATTTTAATTTAAAGCTGTATTTTAACTAATTCCTGAAGCAGTTCAGCTAACACAGGTTTTCTCAATCCAGTGCAGATCTCACCCACACCACCTCTAGGCCACAATAAATATTTAATTATATGACAAATATTTTATCTGCCTCAGGACGTTGACAGGTGATCGACTTTGTGCATTCTGAGAGAAAACGGGTTAGTCAACTCCACGCTCAGGTGTCAACCTATTATTGCATGACACCTCCTCTTTGAAGGAATACATCTTTTATAACCGCAGAGAATAGGGCGGAGGCCCTCCGYGGAATTAAATGTTCCCAGCTTCTAATTAGACGGAGAGAAACTGCAGGGTCATTTATAGAGCTCTTAATAATTTATTTCATTTTCAGGACAGGTTCATCTGTGCTCTATAATTTTCAATCACACGCTAGCCAAAGAGAGAGGCTTTTTGTTTGTTCGTGCTACACACTTGCTGTCTGCTTCACTCTTTATTTATTTTGGCATCTGCCAATTCGGGGCATCTTTGTGTTTTGGTTTTATTTTTTCTCTTCGCATAAGCCATTATTCTTTAAAGCCGTGCAAATTTATGAATTCTTCAACTGCAATTAAAAACAAAAAGAAAAAAAAAGGCAGAACAAGGATTCGTTCAGCWAACCACTAAGACCCCACAACTGTGGCTCAGTTATCACGCATTTGGTGCTCTAGGTGAGAAAAGAAAGCCCCTTCTGCAGGAGGCGTGAGGCCAGGGCAGGGTCAGCGGGGCCTGAGCACCCCCCACACGCAGGCTGAGACCTCCATCAACTGCAGAGCCGCTTATGTAAGCAGCGTCTCCCCSCTGGCCGCGCACCACGAGACGGCCTCGAGAGGCGCATGGAGGCAGTGAGGGGAATTCCAACCTCCTCCTCCTCCGGGCGCAGGACCAACAGCGAGGAAATGAAACAGTCACCAAACACCGCACGAGGGGCTTTCTCCTCCTTAACTACCTTTAGCACTCCCGGGCGCACAAGGGCACCCCACACAGCCCGTCTGTGGTGCCGCTTCCCGTGAGCGACGAACGTCAGGAACCAGAGCTCCGTCACGGAGCTGCTGGCACGGCGCAGGAGCGCGGCCCGCGCGAGCGGGCGCCTTGGGATCAGCCATTCCCGGGATGGGCTGAGGGAGAGGAGRGGCGCCTTCCTCCCTTTGAGAGCCCGGCTTTTGTGTTGCTCACCCTCCTACACGCCGCCCCTGCCAAGCTATTCGCTGCTCTTTGGAGGCTGGTGCAGCTTCCTACAGCACATGGAATTTACCTTCATGTAATTATTTGTTCYGGAGGCTTTGATCTCTGCTTCTCTTGTAACTGCAATGTAGTCACACTTTGAACTACAAGAAAGTACCAATTTAGGGCTCTTGCTGCAAACATCATAATGGTTAATCCTAACAAAAAGGTGTTAATTGGGCTCCTGGTGATTCTAAGCCGCAGTGACAATAGCTTCGTGTATTTGTTTACCACTGCTGTATTTCCTCCTGATCCCAGGAAAAGTGCATTAGATCTGATAACCTTTCAGGCAGGTTTTTTTCCCTCTCTTTTTTCAAGATTACACTGCAGTTTAAGGTAATACACTTCATACCCATAGCGGAGGAGCAGTCCTGTCCTGACCAGCAGCGASGAAAGACTCCTGGCTCCACAAGAAGCTGTTTGAGGCTGAATACTCGTGGTTAAGAAAAAGTTAAAAATTCAGATGGCTCCGGAAGTCYTCCTGAAGCACAATAACCCCTCTGTATGAGGTGGAAGCTGCCTCTTCACATAATACGCTCACGCAAACCTTTGGCCCCACAGAGGTTTCATGGAAGTGGCAGGAGCTTCTCTCTGTTTCAGTTCTGGCCCCCTGTCCCGCTCAGCCTTYCGAGAAATTCAAGCTGCTTTAAAACTGCTTAAAAAATTTCTTGAAGACTGCAGCTCAAGCTGAAAAACAAACACGCAAACAAACCCTGCTCATTATTTTGGACTGCACTGTTAGATTTGTCAAGAGGTTTTTTTATTTATTTTCATAACAGTGCCAGGATAGAAACATCTTTCCAAAAGAAAAGCAAGCTGCAGTTGTGATGCCTCAAAGCAGGGCCGCCTGTTTTATTTGCCTGGCCTAGGAGAAGCCTAGCACGCCTTTAAGCACTCGCTGTGCAGACAAGGCTATGGAGCTTCCCCATGGAAATTCAGACCGGTTTGCCTTTTTACCTTACACCAGAGTGCCCTTACTTTAAACAGAGCCCCAGAATCCTTCTCACAGGCAAATATCTGGAGGGAGGAGGAATAGATATATTTGCTTATTTAAGTAAAGACACTGGGAAGCGATTATGGGAGGCCCTGGGGCTATTTCTTAGTGGAAGGACCAAAGGCCCAGACAGGACAGTGGTGGYGGGGCTCAGTTTACATGCTGCTGAGTGCAGAGCATTCAGCTCTGCAGCRGAAGATTCGCCTTCTTTTCACCCAAAAGTTAAGCATGGAAACTTAAGCATGGCACGCTGTGAATAGCAATCCCTGGCTGTGCTATTCTGACCTCCTTGGGGCTTCAGCAGGCTCAGTGACCACCAAATCTGCCTCCCACTTGCATGCTTGGTATTCTCACAGATTATTAAAATGTTTGTGTTTGCTTTTGCCAGGCCAGGTCTTTCCACTTAGCAGCTCTCCGAGGTAGCATTTCCTGTTCTTTCTCAGCGATTAGAGCACTTCAGAGTCAAACACTCTTCAAAAAGCCTCTTTACAAAAGCCAGGAGGGCTCTGTTTGACCGACTGGGGACGCCCCTCGAACCCTGATTTAACTTTTCATTCCTGCCAGTGAACAGGGCTGTAAATTCCCACAGTGCAATCCCTGTCAGGGTGCACATGCCCATGGGGGTAGAGGGGAGGAAGCTGCCCAGCCTCCTCCTGGAGGGCCCATCTTCTCTCTCTGGCCCCCACGGCATGTTGCCAAAGGGCTGCCTTGTCCCTTAAGTAAGGAAGTTACATCTTTATTCCCTGTATAATTTCTGTAGAGGGGTCACACTAAAAAATGCCACTCTCCAGCTCACAAAATACCCGAAAACTTTTTGAAACGCAGACAAAATTCTATTATGATGACCCCATTTCAACATGCTTCGTAAACAGGCTGGTTCAAGAAGGGAATATCAGGTTTGAGAGAGGAAGCAGTAAACGGGAAGCTGGATGTGAATGAGGTGACCTGTGCATAGGACCCGGGCAGGGAAAAATGCACCTCGTTTTCTCCTCAGCTGCAGGTGGGAACAGGTTCCCTGACGCTCTGCATATTCAAGCCAGGAACACCAACTAATAGCCTTCTCCCAGAAAGCTGCTCCGCAAGGCACAGGCGCTCGGATACAGGCTGCTGTCCCAGGCCACTACAAAGGTCTATGCTGGAAAAACAATTGGTTTTATCTTTTCACRTTTGTTTTGCACGACTTCCTACAATTTCCTGAACACAGTCCAGACCTTTGGCAGTTGCAATCCACAGGCTGAGGCATTGAATAATTTATTTTGTAAAATAAATAGTAATCTCACTTTATCACAATGCTCTCTGTGAGTAAGGGGCAGGGTGAAAGAGCCACTCAATTTCCCAGCATTGTTAACATCTACAGTCAATGCATTTCGCATCTGGGGAAGCTGACAGTCACGCTGAAACCTTTATTGTTCTCACAGTTAAAACCTGGATCTGTGCCTTCTTTTTCTGTCTCCTAAAGGCTCCTTTTTGCTCAGCTTTCTTCCTTTTATTAGTTATTAGGTTAAATATTAGATAACTAAACATTAATTCATGAGATTTAATAATAGGATTTGCTTATGTGAAGGTTGGTGTGGGTTTTTCCTTTTTTTTTTTTCTTTTGGAGGGGGGAGTATTATTTCTTTTAAATGACTTTGAAATGAAAAAGCTTTCAGAAACCATGTAATATCTTCTCAGCTCCACGCCTTCCCAGGACATTTACAGGCGACCTTCTTAGGAAAACAAAACATTTTACGACAGCAACTTGACCCAATAAATCCCAATTAAAGATTATATTTCRGGATTATTTCTATGGCAGATGACACACCAACGTTTAATGCCTTTGATTTCAAAGGCAATTCCTACCTAGGAGAACAGGTTCCTACGCATTTCACACATGCATCCCCTTACAAGGCAAGTGTCTATAAAAAGTGATAGCATTTTCCTTTCACCTGGGGAATGCTAGGGAAATGTTAAGGTAAATGCTCATATTTAAGAATGGGCATGAAGAAGGGAAATCAAAATTGTGTGATTTTCTGGAGAGGAGTGGAAGGGACAGAGGCAAGTTCTTTGCTCCTGTCACTCTGTGCAAATCAAAATGAGCGAAGAGTTTCAGTTGTGTCCGGCCACTGGGATTCCTTCGCTGAAGAACAGGGCTTCTAGAAGCAATACCCCATCTTCAGCTTCTTTACTTGGTTTACTATAACTGATAGATAATAGTCCAAGGGAATTATATGTTTTATGGCTGGCTGTAACATAGTAAAGAACCTCACAATTTTTGGTATGCTTATTCTCTCAGGATGAGGAAAAGTAGGAATTTGAGGCAAGACACAGAGGTCCAAAGAGAGGAAACAATGGCTTATGGTAACTCATTAACGTGGGGAAATAATTCTTGTGCAGAATCAGTTCAGCAAACACACAGCTGAACCAGAGTATATGCTGATTCTTCCTTGCTGCTTTTTCAGTATTTAAAGTACTGATATTTCTTCATGCAAAAATGCCTGTCCTAACTTTAGTTTTAATTACTGTTGTTTTGTTTACTAAGTCAATCTGGAGCAATACTTTCCACATCTGAGTCAGCAGTTAGCAGGGACATAAACAGTAACAAAGACAGTGCAACTGCTTTCAAATTCCTAGCAGTCTTGGTGCTCTACATGTTACACAGAAAGTACAGTGTCGGCCACAGCAGCAACCTCAGGACTACAGCCCGCTCCCCATGGGACTCCAGTCTTTGCATGTCCTCAGTTCCCACAGTAGTCTTGGGCAGCAGTGGAGGCGGAGGCCACCAGGCTCAACGCGCTGCCTCAACAGCAGATGTTGTCCTAGAGCAAGTCTGGATATAAAGTCACAATTCCTTTAGCCTTCCCTAGCACCACCCTCCATGGAGCTCCAAAGTTTCCCTCTTAGGCAAAACCCTAAGCGTAATTGTCAAACACAACTGAGGTGTGCCCAGAGGACCACTAGGATCTCATGCTTTCTCAAGACACCCAGAACTCTCAGGGTAATCTAAGGCAGATCTAGAGCCTGAGGCCAGCAGCCTAGCTCATAGATGAAGGTGCTTCTAGAAAAGGCCTGGATATAACACCACGATTCCTTTGGCATGCCCTTTCTAGCCCTRTTAAAAATGTGGCTCAAGGCTGTCATTCTTTAATCTAATAACACTCTGCTTCTCAACCTCATTGTCAACGAAATCTCAGATGGGTCTGGACGCTGAGGCAATCAGGACTGGTGTGCCTCATGCTCATATGTTCTCCTAGAACCAGTCTGGGTCCAGCACTACCTTTCCTTTGCCATACCATTTCTATTCCTCAATGGGATTCTAATCTTTTTCTCTCACTTAACCCTAACCCTAGTTGTAAACAAACCCCTAGTGGGTCTGGAGGCTGAAGGCTGGTGTATGCTCAAAGACAAAGGGATTAATCTAGATACAGCACTATCTTTTCTTTGTCGTGCCCTTTCTAGCCCCATGTCCATGAGGATCTAAGCTTTGTCTCTATCTTAATCCTAAAGCTAGCTCTGAAAATAACCTCAAGTGGCTGTGGAGGCCACCAGAACATACTCGGGCTCAACAGCAAATGTCATCCTAGAATTAATCTGGATATAGTGCTTCGTTTCCTTTGGAATACCATTTCTAGCCCTATGTCCGATGGTTAACCTTCCCTATCTCTTAATCCTAACCTTAACCCCCTAACCCTAGTTGTCAGGCAAATCTCAGGTAGAACGAGAGGTTGAGATCACCAAGTTGGCTTATAGACTTATGGTGTCCTAGAACCAACCTGAAGATATAACTACACTTTCCTCAGCCAGATTTCTACCCCTGCAACCCATGGGGCTTTACACGTTCTCTCCTCCTTAAAAATAACAGGGCTCATAGAAAAATCTCAAGTGGCTCCAGAGGCCACCAGGCCTAATGCTGGCTCAACAGCACATGTTCTCCTAGGAGCAATCTGGATATAGTGCTACGTTTCCTTTGGCACACCTTTGTGAGCCCCACACCCTGCTGAGGCTCTAGGCTTTCTCTCTATCTTAACCCTAACCCTACCTGTGAGGTTGGGGGACTGAGGCTGAGGCCACCAAGGCTGCTGCTGGCTCGTAGCAATATGCTSTCCTAGAATCAGTGTGCATAAAGCTCAACCTTTCCTTTGGCATACCCATTTTATCTCTGCCCCATAGGACTCTAGGCTTTCTCTCTTAAATCCTAATCCTAACCGTAATCCATAAAGCATATGGCAAAGAAAATCTCCCCTGAGGTGAACGAATGCCACCCTTCCCAAAATGCAATGGCTTTTTAAAATTTTATTTCCTATTACCATCTTCTAAGCTTCTGAATCCCACAGAACACTTTACAGGCCTATTCCAAAGGTGACACTGAAACGTTTATTGACAGGCAAGTACTAAGCAACGAGCTCCTATTGTCTCTGTCTGCCAAAGACGTCCCCTCAGGGCCCTCACGAGGGAGCAGCRTGTCCCTTTCTGCGCCCCGAGAGCAGAGAGCAATGCTGGGGAAACCCTCCACTTCCGGGAGGGAGGCTCCCAAATCTTCCTGTTCATTCCCGCCAGTTTTGCTTGCCTTGGAAACGGAACAAATACATGTTCTTTAGATGAGGATTCCTGCTTCATTAATGGGTCTTTAGAAAGGTGACAGCTGCATACTGTAAAAATAGCTCGGGTACTCACGAGAAAAAGTTACCTGCAGAAGCCCAAGTAAGCTGGAGAGAGAGCGGCCCCAGAGGAGCCCACCGGCCGCTCCGCGAGCACGCGCTTCCGTACCTCAGACGTGTGCAGGGGAATGCTCCGAACAGGGGCGTCTCAAGGGAATGTGTTTCTATCTGCCGCTGGAATAGCCATCAGTGCACGGTCTTGTTTAAATTTCTCATCTCCAAGGCCCTGCGTGATCTAGCACACCTGCATGGGATGCTGGAACTTACCATGCAAATATTCCAGGACCATACTGGTCTGCCGTACAGCACCTGTCATAAAGCAGGCCTCATCTGGGTGAGTTAATATTGCCTGATCAACCTCAACAGCTTTCTTACCTGCCATGCCGACTCCCTGACTCCTTTCTGTCCTTGCACACCATGTGCTGCTTGGACAAAAGATTCCTCACGACATATGCAGCWGTGAGTACACGGGAATCCTTATACTAGCAATGCTTGCGGATGTAGTTCTCGACACAATTTCACGCAGGCAAAGCTGGTTCGGAGTTTCTCATTTGCTGCTTTCCRGGGCTGTTCGTATCTCAGCCAGGCTGCAGTTTTGCATGCCCTCAGTCACACCACATAACACTCCACAGGACCATTGCAGTTACCTGGTTTGCAGCAGACCCACAAGCAGTTCTGTTAAAACGGGGGGATGGAGAGCAGGATGGAGATGATTGACTGGGGAGGAGGAAGAGAGATTTCTTCATCTGACTTTGCTGTTGAAGAAAACATGTCATGGAACAACATATCCAGATAGGAAAGCACTCCTGCTTTTTTTTTTYCCCTTATCTGCTCTCCTGCAGAATATCACCCCGCCCATATCCATAACATGAGCCAGCAAAGCTACACAGACATGTAGGAGATCACAGAATAATCAGTTTAACTGCTGCTAGCGGCCTCAGATCCGATCAGTTCTTAGGAAATCTCTCTGATAAGAGAAGGATTCTTTCCAGACCACCGTTGCCAGGCATCTAGTTGGAAGACATCTGACTTCCCAAGACAAAAGATTTTTCTATCTACTTTCGAGCTCCTCCACACCCATAAAGACTCAGGGGATACATCAGCCCTATTCTGTGCAACAGAATTGCACCAGCACAGCGAAACCCAACCAGATCACATTGCCAGTCRGTTCAGAAATGACTAACAACAGCTTAAAAACAAGGGCAGCACCTTTGTCCCGAACCCCTGCATGCCCCTCAGCCCCGTCAGAGCAGTAAGTCTTYGGCAGCTAAGGTCCTGACGCTTGGGATAAAAGTCCACTTTAACACACGGTTTCCTAAATCCCACATCTCCCAGGCTCACCGAGCTTGCTGCCCATCCACTAACCAAGTGTGCAGAGCATGTGCAACACCAACTGCGGCTTTGGGCGGCACAGTGCCTCCCCTTACATTTATGCCCGAGGATTACAGCACAGAAACACTGCAGTCCCGCATAAGTAACGTGAGCAAGAGACCAAAGTCACAGCATGGCAAAGCCTCTATTGACGGGATATTAACCGGTCATTAAAAATAGTTTGCCTTTCCTCAGAGTTTGGTTTGACCCAAAGCTTCATGAGCCAGGCTATGTGGGACAGACAAGCTAAGAACAGAACAGTGTTAAGGAGAACAAAATTCTGGATAGACTGAACAGCTCTTGAAGTAATACTGTATTTCTGAGYATGAAACCCATGTATTACCAAAGTTACACATTTACCAAAAAAAAAAAAACCACTTCAGAAAAGCAGAACAAAATTAGCAATTACGTTCTCTTTATGTTACCTATACAGCCCTTACAGTGGCTGAGTCATACACTTACTGAGAGATAATTTACGATTTATAAGCATGAAAACACTGCATTGCAAGAAGAGCCCTGCACTATAAAAAACATGCCCAGTAAAAGCCCCCTATTGTGAAAGCAACTAACAGGGACACAACAATAGATTTATTTGACACCAGAAGGAGCTGAGATAGCACRGCGATATAGAAGCCAGAACAGAACTGTTACAAGCCTTTGACTCCTGAGAAACCCCTTGTAGAACTACCCAGATTGTTAGGGATTAATAAATGAGTCTTCTGAGAGCCGCCTGATCAGATACAGAGCTTCACAAGGAAAGCAGAAGAGACCATTACAAGGTTACTGAACAGKGCAAGAAAGGAAGTACTTACATTTAAATGATGAAACATAGTGGGAGGCAATACAGATAAAACAAGTTTTTCCAAAAAGTTTCAGGARTAGCAATGATATGGATAGAGCAAATAGCATGGAAATAATCTCATTCAATGGACAATGAAGTGGCAAACCCAAAAGGGCAACAAAAGACCTGCACAACATAAGCTTTGCCTATAATATAACATAATATAGCTATAATATATATCAGTTCTGAATACAGGATAATTGAGGGACCATTCTAAAGGCAGCAGTTCTTAAACTAACACTGAAAGGGTGAGGTACAGTAAAATAAAAATATATGGTAATGGAAAGAGATATAGAAAAAGAAGCATGGCTCAAGGTAAGAGCTGCTGAGCAGATAGGGCACTTGCAGGAAAGGTCCCAGGTCACCCAGTGGCAGTTCTAGATTACTCCATGGGTAAGAAATTCCAGAGACAAGTGAGGGGTGAGGAGAACGAGGGGACAAAATGCCTTTAAAATAATCCCAGACAATTTTGTTCTACCTCTGCTATTTMAAGACATGGTGAAATCAAGTGTTCTACCACAAGAGAAACAAAGATCTTCAATGTGTTTGTTGCATCATGGCAAGGGAGGCTTGATCGCCTGTCTCGGTAGGCTTCAGAACTGACTTTTTGGCTAATTATGACAAAATAAATACTATTAACTGAATCTTCCAAGTACACTCTGCCTAGTCCAAATGCAGGAATTACTACTCTGCACCCCTGTCGTTCCCAGGCRTCCAGGGAAGCCAGACACCCACTAACCCAAGCAACTAGGTATTATRGGTCAAGCAGAGAACGCTCCTGTGGACACGAGGGATGTTCCTCTCCAGGATGACCCTGAAGAGCTGCAGCGATTGCAGCCCATGTGAGCTTAGCAAAACAGCATCCCCTTAGCCCCGTGCTTCTCGCTGGCGCTCTCCCGTTGTGGCGGCCGAGGGCTGCTGCCTTCCACGCAGCCTCGGCTTGCACTCCCGTCACATGTCACGGAAACCTGCATGGACAGCCCCACCACAGGCACCTCGCGCGTCCCCCGGCTCCGCTGCCGGGCGCGGATGAAGCCAGGCAGCAGTCAAGAGCAATCTCTACCTCGCACCGCCGCCGCCGCCGCCGCACGGCAGGCCTTCCGAGCAGCCGCCAGCCCCAGCTCTCTGCAGAGGTTTTCCCGCTGCGTTTCACTACTAACGTAGCGTGTGAGCGTGCCCCAAAACAGTGCACAGGCAAGTGTGAACAAAACCAGCGGTCTGGCGACCTACAAGAGAAGTTCCTCCGGGCTGGAGGCTGCGTTTGCGGGACGGGGTGATTTCAGTTTAAACGAGGTAGGTGTGTAGATTCCTACTAAGGTGTTTCACCAGGAGCAAGCAGAGTGTGTCTCTGATAAGCAACACAAACGGCTTCCCACGGTGAAACTCCTTTTACCCACAGTCTTAGATTTCTTCCTACTGGTGATCGTGAAGGGAAAAAGGCCACTTGTCCCGAGTCTGGCTGGGAAGTGATTGAAGTGTGTGCCCTGGATACATTTAATGTCAAGCATCTGGCCGAAGAAAGATTTGTGATGATCGATATGAGGATAATGCTGGAGACAGTTGTACTGCAGCCTAAAGCATTGCAGATCTCACTTGGCGCTATTCAGTGGGAAACTGAAATCAAATACAGTAGCAGGGCAATCTGTCAAAACTTGTGTCACAGAGCAGCAAAACCCACTTAAAAACAGAAGTCGGCAGCATATAGAAACAAATGACGTTTTCATTTCTTTCATTCCTCGTGTCTGAAGGATATGGAATGTAACGTATAAGATCCATTGTTATAAATCAGAGAAACTATAAGAAGCGACGTCTGTAGGGTAGCTCTGTACATTTAACAGTGCTCATTTTGGGACTTTACTTTCTTYCCCAAGGCTTATCTCTCAACCACATCTGTCTTAGTAAAAATGACATAATGGGAAATTGTTACATGTCTGAAGAATTTGTAAAAGAATCACTGGCTAAAGGATTAAGCATTGTGTTTCCTACATTCCACAGATAATGACAAAGCACTAGCTTTGCCACTAAAAATACGTTTTCCAGGTGACGTATTAAACTATTTCAGGTGATTTGGAAGAAAGGGCAGACAGGAGAATATGCTGGATATTTACAAAAACAACAACAGTTTGCCACTGAAAGTGACTTCCGGTGAATCTACTATATGATTTTTGCACGAAAATATCTATGAGTAAGAAATTTGGGTTGAAATTTCTCAGGTTTAACTGGAGAGAATATGTTGGACAATTGTGGAATTGGCTAAAGATCCRTTTTGCTGATTTTGATGAGTTAAAGCCTTGAGAAAAACAATGACACRTTCTTTACCCGTTTTGTTTAGAAAGGAAGTGGTTCTGTTAGCTTTGTTTTGGCAACCTGAAGATGCAGAGTTTTACTTACATTCCCTGTTGTTTTTAACCCTTTTACAAACCCTCACTGTCTGCCAGCCCTCGGTCAAACTTTACCACTTCAGGAAAGGCAGAAGAGCACATAAACTGGCTATCAACCAAAATGCAAGCAGATTGGGCTTTAATTCAGTAGGCATGGGTGTAAAACGTGGAGCCCGAGCGTGGTACCTTTCGGCAAGCTGAAGAGGTGGGTCAGCCATCTCTACAGCTACTACAATCAGACAGACAGGAATAAAGGTCCAGAGACCTAAGCAAATAACTTTGTTTTCTCTCATCTCCACATCACCCCCTTTCATGTATTTTATTCCATTACTGGAACCCAATTTAACAATATAATTTGTGGGACTTAACTTGAGGTTAAACTCCTAACAGGGTCATATTGAGCTGTCAAAGTGCCAGACTCAGCTCTCATGATCCTGTTTTAAATCGCCCTGCTCCCTCCAGGCCTGCAATGCTTTGACAGGTCATCCATACAGTGTGAACACATATATCACACATAAGATCTCTCACGCAACAGCATGCACTTCTCATAGCTTTTCTTGAGTTGAACCTGTGGTTTCCTCATGCACTTTGCTTGCCACTTTATGTTAAGCACAAGTATCCAATTTCTGAAGAGAAGGAGAAGTCTCCTGGGTGAATGAGGTATTTTATCAAGAGGAGAAACATGTGCAGAAACATGTCAAGGATACTTTTAACTTTAACCTTTCCCTTTACTATTTTTTACTGTATTACTTGATATCAGAGAAAAAGAAAATCATTTGKGAGCTACAAATCATTAACTATGGGTCCATCAATACTGTGTGGCAAGGTGCCACTCTAAGGGCCACTAGAAACCCAAGTCGCATTAGTCTATACTGCTGCATGATTAGCAACACACTGCTTCTCGGTTTGGCATTCCAGACTGGTACACGTCAGAGTTTAGTGCGAGTTAGCAAAAAGAACTAAAAAAAGKGGGGGCGGAAATAACAACAGAACAAGGGACACGCTCTTCATTGTTCTGTCCTTCAGTTACACAAAGCAGAGCACAGCAGTATTAATGAAGGTGGGACATAAGCACCCTGCCTCCGAGCGGGATGGATGCCATTGACTGCAAGACAGCAGGCGACATCAGTGCAAGGACACGGGTCAGGCCGGCCACAACAGGCCCATTCTAATCCCTAGGGAACTCCATGGTTTTAGAAGTCATTTTCTTTTAAAATCAGAGTGAACGCTCTACGGAAGGCCGGAGCAGCACGTGCTTACTGCCGGAGACACTGTTCRGGGCACTCACCCAGGGTTTCGGTAGACCCCATTTCTAGGTCTCCACCTTCCCACGGGGCTTCTGCCTGGCCTGAACATGCTTTCTGTCTTAGCTGCTGCCTTTCCTTCTCTTCCTGTCACCTTGCAACGCAGAATATGCAAAGAAAGACATCACCACATTCATGTTCTTAGTTGCTTTTCATGATCCCAATACCCAGGCAGAAAATAAGATTTTTGGTCTGGATACAGTGGAGTCAGTCATTTAGTTCTCCCCCTTTCCGTATCCCAAAGCCTCAYTCCTCATGTGAGAAACCTTTCCTAGCCACAGCTTCATTGAAGTCGACAGGTTTCTCAAGAAAGTTTTCTTTTCAACAAATCAGCATTTTACAATGAAAACATTTGTACGACAGGAAGATTTTCCAATCCAGCCTTAGCAAGAGGTTTTTCTTCCAAAAAAGGCAGAAGTTTAACCTTACGTTTTGGTGATCCCCATTTAGTCTGTCATGCATATAAAGTCTTACTGACTGGGTATGCAAGTCTTGAAGTTAAATCCTGGCTTTCTTTTATATAACAACAGAATAGGAAGGAAAGACAGGGTAGGGCTGTCACATGTGAGACTTCTCCAGACTTCTGAAGCAATGGACTGTCACAAAACGGCCTCAGATGCTTTAGGATCCTCTGGCCTTAATAGTCCTTAAGTAGTCCTTAAACTAACTGGTTTTCAGTGACCCAAACAGCCAAACCTGAGAAGATCAATTAGTTCCTTTGCTATGTATAATCATCATTCTGACTAYAGGCTCCTTACAGCTCCAGCAAAGTTGGCGTTTTCTCTACTTATACGTTATCAGGCACAACTGGACTAACGACAGTCACGCTGRATGAAACTGGGTGGAGCAGCATTGGAGGCATCAAAACAGGCACTGCTGCCAGGTGCGAGGGGAACTCAGCCTCTTCTGCCATGCTGAATATGTGAATGGCCCTGGGAATTGCCTGCATTCCTGTAGGGAATCAGAGAATTGAACAAAATAGGGCTGAAAGGGATTGCAAGGGGTCATCTCATYCGCCCCCCAGCCCCAAGGCAGGCTCAACTTCACCTAAACCACTCCTGACAGATGTTTGTCTAACCTGTTTTTAAAAACATACAGCAACAGAGATTCCAAGGCCTTCCTAGGCAGTCAAAATAAGAATTTTCTCTGATTTTCCAYACTTCAACAGACATACCCACTCACTCAAAGTACCAAGATGGGGTGGGTATCAACTTTTAAGCTGATGAGCAGGATTTCACCTCTTAAATTCAAGCCTTGTATCCTCACAGATAAAAGACTGAAAGCAGTAGCTTTTACGTGCTTGTTCTGAAAGAGAAAGAGGACTTCCAGAGCAGCCAAAAACCGCATATTTCAAAACTGACCTGCTCTGAAATAACAGCTGTAACTCCGTGCTGCTCCTTTTCCTCTCCATCAACACGACTGCTCTACAGGCCTCTTAGAAGCTTCCTGTGGTCCACCTGAGCATCCTCGATGTCTAGAGGCGGAGACCTTAACCCACTGCTCCCGTGTGATTTCAGCACACTGTTCTTAAGGAGGCTGTCCCTTGATATCTTTGTCCAGAAAAGGATAATGTTTGTTCTTTCATGTGGCCTTTCTCTGCACAGGAAAAGCAGCTGTACACTGGCGGAGTGGAAGCAATTAGAGACTCAATCTGCTTCCCACAAAGTTAGTTTGAGTTTGTCATTGGCCTCAAAACGTGTTTGGGATGATTTATAAAATTTTGGAAGCCTGCAGGCTGGAAGCTGATTCAACAATTAGAAGAGTCAGTTATTTTAGGATAATTAGACAAGCCATACTTAGAAGGAAAAGGGGGAGAGAGTTTACTGAGGAGTACACAGTGGAGTGGCAGAGAAGCTCCTGCGTGACTGAGGGATTCGTTGGTCGCATCCAAATAAAACAAATGAGGACTCTGCATCTCTGTCTTCTCCMTGGAAAGCCATAGTTAGGTGAGACATAGCTGTGAGTTACTCCTGGAGAGAAATGTAATTCCCGAGTTACATGACTGCCCCAAATTCGTCATGTAGCACTAGCTGCATAACAGTCAATGCCCCAAAGCCTTCCCCTCACACATGGCTGCGAGTTGCTTTTGCAATTTCAGTGACCTGAATATACGAGAGCAAAACTCTCAGAGAGAATTAGATTCAAGAGGCTTGAAGCTTCCCAGGAATCTGAAAGTGCTGGCATTTAGGTCTTCATGGCCCACTAGAGCCAGTTAAAAGGTCAGAAATAAAAGGTTATTGACCTGTAGATTTTCTTGAGACTCAGAGGGCACCACGATTTCAGCCTCAGTGTTCTTCTCACAACACAGGGATCATAAAGGAGTTTGCAGGTCGCTGACCCCAAAGCGTATGAAATCAGGAAAACAACCAGCAAATTTACTCTGCATTTTATTTGATTGCCATTGACTTTTAAAAAATTACCAAGTAATTATCACTAATCAGGAAAGCTCAGGAAGGGAGAAAGTAATTCTCYTCACTGCAGGAATTACTGAGTGACAGTCTATGTCCTAAATTATATAGTCGATCAAATACAAGATCATGCAGATCTTATCTGCCTTTACAATATATGGATTTATTTTGTGTCCCTGWAGCAAGGCTCTCTCTCTCTCTTGGTCAAATTTGTTTTTCTTATATTCTTTAAACTAGCCCTCATGAGCTCCCTAAAATCCAGGCAGTTACCTTCTTTTAAGATAAATACAGTCCATGCAGCAGATCAGATTATTATATATTACACACAAGCAGGGGCTGTTCTTGACACGTTGCCAAGATAACTTGAGAACACAAGACTCCGTATCACTTTGATCATGAAAGACAAGTGGCTCCAGTTATTTGAAACTGTATTTGACAGGATGGAAGTAAGATAGGAAATGAAATGTTAAACTGTACTATAAAGATCAATGCTTTAGGAATATGTCAGCAAAACAGAATAGAAGTGGATTTTCAAAAGGCAGTGCAGGCCAAGCAGGGAAAGAGAYGTGTGCACATTTCATCAAATATCTCTTTAAAAACCTGGCCTTGTTGCAAGTGAGCTCCTGGCGGCTGCTGTGCTCGAAGCCCCCTCGCTAATTCCAGAAAGTCCCTCGCCACGACAGCAGGTTTCCCGAGTTCAGCGGTGCTAATCGGCAGCAAACGTTGCTGCAGCCTCATGAACACCTTTCCACCCATGCTCTTCCCTCCAGTGACTACATCCTAAAGTCAGTGGAATTACTCATGATCTAGGCTGGGGGAAATGAAGGGATAAGACCCCGCTTCTTGTCTCAAGTGATGATCCTTGTAATCTTTTCCTAAAAGGAAAGCAAAAGCTACTGCCTAGAGAAGTTACCCCAGCTTTTGAGCTGGCTTTGAAAATTCCACACACACTCCATGTGTATTGGCTCGGAGGTGGATGTTTGCTTTGCTGTGGTGCTCCTGACATCACTTGCTTTGGGTCACGAGTGTATTATACAGATGAAAGACTAACAGCTTATCTAGCCAGCCTGGTGACTACGAGGATCAGGCTGAGCAAGAGCAAATTTCTTAAATGGAAATAGTTGTGATTATTTAAAAAAATCAAAGAGCTGAGGAATTCCTTGTGGCCTTTTTTTCCCCTCAGGATATTTATGTTTAAAAGCTGTTAGCAGCCAATACATGAATGAGGTGGAAGCAGGCAGAAGAGTAACTTGTCCTCAAAATAAACTCAGTTAATAGTCCTGGAAGCACTTGCCTTTCCTTTACCCAGGGGAAGCAGAAGTCTCCCTACCCTTGGTTTCCTCACAGGAGGGCACAGCAAAGCAGCTGCCATGCTCATCACCACTTACCCCACTCCACTACTCACTTCTGAGACTCCAAAGACATGGACATAGAACAAGTTACATCAAATAACAAGCTAACAGTCATAGATTTTTCCTCACAGAAAGCGCCCCTCCACATGTTTCTATCCAACAGTATTGCTTGGCAAATGTGAAGTTGCATATACTTAGCTGAAAGATGGATGAACTACTGCAAACCACCTCCCATTTGCCACAGAAGCACATGTATAGGGACCAACAGCCCAGCTGACTCGCATTAACCTTTAATCTCCAGTGACTTCTCCATATACCCTCAGTTTGAGAACTTTTACCAGGGTCTGCAATATGGACACTAGTCTACACTGAAACCAATTTTCAATTAATATATGAGAAGTAAGAGCCGTCCATCARTTCTAACCAGAAATCTATGAGCGCCCAGCCTAAGCCATCTAGCTTCCCACTGCTGATTTTGTATATAGAAAAGACATAAGAAAATAGGAAGAAAGAAAATAGAAGAAAAAGTTTCATTTGCTTTCCTCCTTTCTTCCTCCAGTGAATACTTAATCCTAATTTATTTCAAATCAAGTTTTGCATTTGTGATATGAATCCTAGAATACCATATTCAAATGTCAAGATGTTGCAGAGATCTCTGAGATCAGCACCACACRGTCGTCAGCACCACGCACCACTGCACCAATCTGTCCTGCAGGCCACATCAAGCGAAAGAGGAAAAGCAGTAGAGAAAAGATGGGATGTTTCTATCACCATACGATAAGGTATCGGGAAGAAGCCGTCATCCTACAAGAAAAGATTGAAATAATGTTAATATTGTCTTTTGATGTTGACTATCTCCCATCACACTGGTATTACTCTTGTGGTTTGTTCTCTGGTGTTGACCAGAGCCACTTGTTCAAGAGGAAATTTAAGGAAATTATAAGGATTTCTATAGAATAAATTGCCTCAAGGAAACATTTCTACCTAACATAAAAGATTAAAAGCTGAAGATATAACACAGGGAAAATATATGAGATGGTTTGAATTTCACAGCATCTTAACAATAAGAAATAACATCTCACAGTAGCAAAAGTCTGTCTTGTTCTCTACTATTTACTACTGAATGTATCTGTTCACCCAAAAACCAGGTTCTCTGTCCTCCTCCCCTCATTCTTTCCCCACAACATCCATTGATCCTCTCTTTTCCTTCCATAATCTGGCCAAGGGCGGAAAGCTTTCTCCTCCACCATTCCTTATTTACTAGTTGTTTTCCTAGCACATCTAAAAGTAGAGTTGGCTGAGACAGATCCTAAAATACCAGAGAGAGATGGAGAGTGAACATCCCCTAAGCAAAGTGCCACGAGCCCTCATCACATTCTTCCACAGCTGTGTCGGCTGAACATTTACCCTTAGCTCTTCTCGACCTCATGCTTGTAGTGCCCAAGCTGGGACTTGGGTGCTAGTCTTGCAGACACAGTAATTCGGCCAACCCCAGCCATGAGTGCTGCTCAGGAACCCTTGAAATGGAGCTATAGCCTCATCTCACTGAACTGGGGTGCTGAGGGGAGTAGTGGGGGCATTTTCACATGTGTTTCGAGCAGTGCTAGTATGTACTAACTGCTCAAACCGTTCTCCAAACTGCAGCGACTGGTCAAACCTGTTYTAACAACAGCTTCTGCCTTTGAGAGCAGGTAACTCAAACCAAGGTAGCTGCTGCTAGAGAGGTGTTTCAAGTACAAAGTATTTTTTACCAATTTGGAGTGTTTCCAGACATTTAAAACCTTTCCTGGGACAGGTGAAATCCTACAGTTATCTTCCCAGCTCAATCATCATTCTTTGTTTTCAGCATTTGGTATGAATTTTCCCACCTGAGAAAAGCATATCAGTGTAGGCAGAGGGCATATTCCACTATAGATTTTAACATAATCTGTTAATGACTCGTGACTTCTTTAGGCAGGCAGGCAGAGAAGACTTGTTTCACACTGAGGCAGGTAAGCAAAATTTAAAGCAGGTGGTTCCAAAAAGGAGGGGTGTTGAGAGAAGCAGAATTAACAAAATTTTATATAACGAAGCAGGGGTTCAAAACATGGGAGGGAAGTAGCAACACAATAACAACCTTTGGTGCTTACCTGGAAGTCAAGACAAGCAGCTCTATATCTGAAGTCCTAGAAAAATGTAATTAGTTAGGAAGTTTTTGGTGTAGGTTATAAACAATGACCCAGAGCACCCATTTAATATCACAATGCTCTTGGAGCAATTCTGGCTTGTATGGCGGACTCTAAAAATGCACTGCAAGGTGTTATTCATGTAACAAGGAGAAAACAGCCATGAGAAGACGGCCTCCTCAGTGTCACATGGTGCCATTTTCACCTGTCCATCCAGCTCAAACAACAGAGCTAATAGCATGCAGGGATTTAAGCAGGTCCTCCCTTTCCCTAGCAGCAATTTCAGCTGGGGTGGAAGGCGGATGCAAATGAAAGCTTCTGGTAACACTTTGCCAGCATTCCATTTCACTGAATAAGGGCCTAGCTTAAACAAGTAGTGCTCTGAATTCCTATGTGTCATTCTAGCCATTGAAGTCATTAGTTGTCAGAATAAGGACTGTCTGTGAGCCTGGATGCTCTTTAGGTCTTTGGAAGATCGGGATCAGGTTCCTTCCATCCTCTGCCACAAAATTCCTCCTGCAAGCCCTTGCTATCGCAGTGTAAGACAAGGTATGAATTTCAGCTGACAGTGACACTCATTAGTCAAGTAATTGCACAATAAAATCACCCTGTATATACAAGACTCCATCTCTCTTGGCCAAACCATAGCATAGAGGCGCAGATTCTCATGGATCTCTTGTAAGAATGAGCATACTAGAGACCATCAGGTCCCTGGGTACCACTTTAAAGGACAGCATATAGATGTTTCTGCCAGAGGAACATATTTGGGTTGCTCCTAGATCCTCGCTACAAATTCACACTTTCCAGAATGTTTTTGCTAATGCACCTAGTCAGGTAATTCGTACAGCTTCACTGCTGCAGGTCGGCTGCAGGGTTTTMTTCACACAGAAGTGAGGCTTCTCCCTGCCCCGAGGCAACGACACTGCACTCAGGCCAGTACAGCCCAAGTGCAAGCTGCGAGCACTTCAGCTAATACCCCCTGATCCTCTGCAAGCCTTAATTCCCCAGCATTAGTGTCACCYTGTCCACTCCCACACAACATCCAGTCAGCTCACTGAAAAGGTTYGTGTCTAGCCACAACGTATAGCAGCAACTTGGCCCTTATCTTCAGTTTATTGCTAAAACATTTCCCCACTATCCTTCCTCATAATGCAAGACTCTAGAGATTTGCCATAGTTTATTGCACTATAATAATATTTAATTTTATAATACTTCTGTCTCTCATAACTAGAATCTGAAACTTATGTACGCCCATCCTGTCCTCCAACCATCTTTATGGTCAGTACAAAGCTGAGTGAGTTCTTGCAACACACTGAGCACACATGGCTATTGCAAGGGACAACTGTGTATGGGGAGCAGGGTGTTTTGTGGATATACACCTGTATTTACATACATACATGCACACACAGCCTGCTCTCTTTGCTTTAGAAAAGGCAGAGATAAAGAAATATGAGGGCTAGGCCAGCTTGGGGGCTGTTGATTCAAAGGAAGTTGATTTCCTTTGTTTTAAAAACCCCTTTCCTCCTTATTCCCCCCATCTTGGTGCTGCTACTCCCCATGGAGGCCGTATCCTGCTCCACCAGCCTTCGCGTTCTTGTGGATGGTGCCGGGGAGCGATGCAGGCTCCTGCTCAGCCTCTCCGTGTTCAGAGATTTACAGGATTCCCTGCTACTGCAAGGGCAGCAACTACAAGGCAGCCTTACCACAGACACCTACCATAGCTCTGCAGATAGTCACAAAATCAGGAGGAAATATGACAGGAAATTTGAGTTGTGTATCTGAATCTCCCAGCTGCTTTTTGCTCACATATTTTAATCTTGCTGAGTATTCTCTAATAGAGACTGCATAAAAGGGGCTCCACCAAACGGCAGCCTGAATGGTGGCTGCTCCCTGTCAGCTGCGTCCAGACTCCTCCGAGCTCAGCACAGGACCACGCTTGGGCTCTTCAGGACCACACTCCTACTCTTCAGGGCCATGCTGCTGCTCTTCAGGGCCACGCTGCTGCTCTTCAGTAGCACGCTGCTGCTCTTCAGGATCACACTCCTACTCTTCAGGACCACACTCCTACTCTTCAGGGCCATGCTGCTGCTCTTCAGGGCCATGCTGCTGCTCTTCAGGGCCATGCTGCTGCTCTTCAGGGCCATGCTGCTGCTCTTCAGGGCCATGCTGCTGCTCTTCAGTAGCACGCTGCTGCTCTTCAGTAGCACGCTGCTGCTCTTCAGAGGGCCTCTGCCTTGCTCCTGCCCTCAGAAGCCATTTACTGTTCCAGCAGACCCTGTCCTGCCTGCCTCCTCGTGCTTGCGCGTTTCCCTGTGCTCTGCACCATCCCGGCTGTTAGAAGGTTATGAGCTCTACCAGCATGGTTAGCTTTTGGAAAGCTCTAACTCAGCCTCCTCGGCCACCCGTTATATCTCCTTTCAATCATTCTGCTTATTTAATMCTCCCGTTGGACTCTGTTCAACGTTAGCTAGGAGGTGTGATGGACAAGTAGATCTTCTGCTGTTGTCACTCCTCTCTGGTGGGAAGGGCTGACAATGAGGCCTTTTCCCACGGCAAAGCCAACTGGAACTCATGGGCGACGTGTCTGCCAGTAAATTAAACCATTAAGCTGTACTGTTTAACTGYTACAACAGATCTTGGCATGCTATTTGCCAGGGCCAATTAGCATTCTTCCTCATATTATTCATTTATGTGTATTATTCATTGATTAGCAGGTTCTGTTCTTGTAATGGCACTGAAGTTTTACCTCTCTGTTGCACCCTTGTCCATACTCGTGATATGTTACAATTCACTGAGGCAAAACTGCTCACGCCCTGCAAAAGGCTGACCTTGCAGTGGTTAAATCTGGTCAARTGCCAGGCCATGCAGCTCCTTATTGGAGGCCCTTACCTGTAAATTATTCCATGCCCAGCATCAGCCAGAGACGTGAAAGATGCCGAGCAGGCCGCCTCYCTGCAGAGCGTTACCTTCTTGCGATGTCTCTTCTGCTCAGGTTGACGAGTAGCCTTTTTGCATTTCCCCAAAATTCCTCCTGGAGGTGTGTTTTCCTGTGGTGCTTAACCAAATCCTGCCTTCCCTTCAGCACGTGACCCTTCTCTGTCAACTGCTAGTGGCCAAAACTGACAAACTTCAGCCTTGCCCAGCACAAGGAGGTTGAAGAGCATCCCGCCCCGTGCCCTCYTGGGGGATATTTTGCAGCTAAAGTCACATCTGCCCAAACCTCCCCTACCCAACAGCAGGCAGTACCAACTAACCCCWGGTCAGTCAAGACTGTTCAATGTTCTGTCAAGAACCAACAAGAGCACTAGCTTATTTCAGCACGTCTCAAGCCATTAGAGAAAGCAGGTATGAGGCATCCGCTAAAGAAAAACATCCTCTCTTGGAAAGAGGTGGATATTCAACAAGGCTCCTCCAGAAAACTGCCTCTTCAACATGGAGAAACAGGAGGAGACTTCTTTTCCAAAGGAAAGGGCTTCTTTGGGCTTTTGTTTTATAACCTTTTATGTCAGCYCCACCACTGACTAATTATAAAACCTTGTATGGGTCTCAAACTCTATTTCAGTTTTCAGACATCTTTAGCCATACTTTGGTGTCTGTCAAATAACTCCCATCTCCCTAAAAATATAAGGGGAAAGATGTGTTTTCTGTAACCTTGTCCATAARCATAGTATAACAGCAGTAGTATGATACAAACAAGACAATCAGATTAAACTGTGTTACAGTTGCCTCCAGATGGGACATCCTGCTTCTTGTCCTTTAGAAATCACATGATAAGAACAGGGAGTTGCTCCTGCTCTTTCAGTCTTCATAACCACAAAGAAGAGTTTCACTTGATTTTGCTGGATTTACACTTGAATATTTTTAACCTTATGGATAGAGTTGGAATCCCACTGGCTACCCAGTCAGGAGGCCGTCCTGACTACAAACAGGGGTTTGTGCAACGTTAGACGTTCACAGAGAATGTGCTGATGTACATGCTGTTTTTAACACAATAATATTATGAAGAGAAAGAGCAGAATGAGAGCTGTTAAGTTGCTCAAGTTAATATAGATTTGAGTTAAAATTAACTTTAATAATAAAATTCAGCAAGCTGGAGACTATTCCATCATTCCTAGTGAGATTCCACTGCCTCAAAACTTCAAGCAGGGCATGTGAAGAAGATAAATTCTGTGGGAAGTATGCACAGAAACTGTGCATGGCAAAGCGGGATGGATGCTCTCTGATCAGATTCTCCTAGAAACTTCCTACAGTTAATTAACCATTTCTCAGTTACTGCCTATATCACTATAAACACTTTTAACCAAYAAGAAACAAAGTGTCTAAGAGTGTCTAAGATTATTGTTAAACATGTTTGTGGAATGATGGATATCTGGAAGAAGCATCATTCAACCTTAAAAGGAAAATAACTGTTTCTGAAAACCATGGAGGAAAAATCCCTGAAGTGGAAAAATGTGTCTATAGTTTATACATATGTGAGTCTTGATTCTGCAAAGGCTGTTCCCTAGAACATTCTCTTGCTCTGGATATCTCYTTACCCACCAAGAGCCCGCTTGGGAGAATATTTGTAGAAGACGGCCAGAGAAAAGGCAAATCCCACTTCTTTTCTCCAGTGATGTATTTGCAAGTGTACTATTGGAGGTCTTCACTCAGCACTAATAGCACAGTCAAGATCAAAGCTAAAAACCAATTTCTCTCTTTCTGATCTGTGATACTAACCTATTTTTGAATTYACCCATCTGCCAGCAACTCCCCACCTGATTGTGCTGCCGTTCTCACAAGCTGCCTTGATAATCCAGCTGGTCGCATCCAGCAGYTGAGAAGCACTTCCAGGCCCTCACAGAAACACAATGTGCTTTATTACAATTAGCCAGTTAAATAAAACTGGTCTTCCAAGCCCCCAAAATCCCAACAGCACCGTCCCTGCAGCTTCCCAGGAGGCAGCCCCTGCTCAGGGCAGGTACCTGCTTTCTCACACTCTGGCCACCAAACAGCGAGCAAGCGTTTCTTGCATGAGGCTCCACGTAGGAGCTGGGGAGGCCTGAAGCRCAGGGTTTAGGGCTAAAAGCATTATTTGCATTTGGGCTGATGCCTTCCTTAGCGCTTTGCATTTTATCTCCATACACTGGGCTGGTGAATAAGCCACGTCTTTCTGTATCAAGCAATACAATGTTTATTTAGCTGCTGGTATCCTTCAGATCCCTAACAAAGCCCCTTGCCTCATCMCTTCATAAACAGTAGCGACTGCATCTTTCTACCTGCACTACATCAGTGCCACAACAACCCAGTATCAACAAGTTTTATACCGTATTGACCCCTCACTCTCAGCTTATGGTCATAAGCAGGAAAACTCCTTGCAGCACAATGAGATGGCAACAGAAGGAGGATTGTAGTCAAAACCCTTCAACCCACTGGGGCAGGTTCAGAGGGCAGGACTTGCAGGTAGAGCTCTTCCCCGAGCTATGGGTTCAGTCTGCTGTTGGAGAGGCAGAACTCGGTCTACCAGATATCAAGGGAGCCCTTTCGTATCCAGAAAAGCTGTCAAAGAAAAAATTCCCAGGAAGATTAGTTTTGCCACAGCTGCTGGTTTCAGGCCGTCTTGCAACTCCTTTGCCATATGACATAATGCAACAAATCCACTAGCATGCTGACCTCGAGGAAGAGCTGCCTGCCTGAGCCTGGTCACGGCCCTGCTCTGTGAACGCAGCCCTGAGGCACGCCAGGCCCTGACGGTGCCTTCACGGAGCCCGTCAGAGCAGAGGCGCCTGCTGGGGTCAGCAGCACCAGAGAAGGGACGAGGCGCTGATGAGAGATTATCAACTCACTGTTATGGCCGTAGCAATGGATAGAAAGAGTAATTCAGAATTTGCATCTAATTCTTCCTACATACTGTGAACCCTCAGAATGAGCTCTGCAGTGCAGTGAGTAGGAGCCTATTCCTAGTTACTCAGAGAAGAAGCAGTAATGGCATCCCCTCCTCCACTGCATCTATGCAACCTGAGGGAAAATATTTTATACCTTTATTTGTAATGCACCACTGTCTAGATGGGGGAATTTGCTGTGAATGCATACTTACGTCTTTTTATGCTTTATAGGAACTAATACCACATAACTAGTAGAAAACTTTAAATAGATTCTAACGACAACAACCCAAAATTGTTAAAATTACCTTGTGTATATTCTTGGTAATATTATTAGACTTTCTCAAGGTATCTTTGTTTTTATCTACTGCAGTTCAAGTCCTCAGGAGAAGSTAATGTCTGTTTCTCAGAGGAGCAATCTTTTTGATGTCCTTAGTAGTATTAAACAGTCTGGCCATCCCTTAACCCTTAAAACCAGCACCCTGCAATGTTACRTCATTGCATTATTTCACATTAACCTGAGCCTCAATCATGCAACTCACAAACACTAACATTGTGGATGCTGCATTAATCCAGTGATTAATCCAGGCCACACCTTCAATAGTCATTAAATAGACTAGCTCAACCAAAATAGAAACAAAACATTTATTTTAGGGATCAGAATTAATCTTCTCTTGCACTATTGAAACTAAGGTAAAAAAACGCTCTCACACACATTTGGGCAAGTATTTAAAACTTTGTTTAGCTTCTTCCAAATTTATAAAGCCTATACAAACTTTCACMCAGTTTTTGGTGTCTGTCAACCAAAACCAATTTTACTCCTTAGGACTTTGATAGATATTAGAGCAGGTGAATGAAGCAGCTTGCTCTGCTAARAACCAGTCAAGCCCTAAGGATTAAGAAGATGTGCCCGAGCTTCCTCGCAGCCGTGTTTGGAGCAACCGGACGCCTCCCAGAGCCAGGAGGCAGCCCCGCTCCGTTCCCGAGGCCGAGCCCCACGGTGACCGGCGCCGGCAGGAGGGCCGGCCGCGTTTGCGGGGGGAGCGTTGGGAGCGCGCAGCCGTGGGAGCGCGCAGCCAGGCCGGCCCCGACGCCCGCCGGCGCCCCACGGGCACAGCCGCTCTCCAGAGCGTCCGCGGGCACCTTCACCGACTCCCGACTCCCTCTCTCTAGTCCGGCATCTCTCAGGGTCGAATAAACCCCATGCAATTCCCTTCTGGATGCCAAGGAAACTCTTCCAGCATCTCAGAAGCTTTGCTTTAGGTCTGCCCCAACYGCAAGAACAAAGCGTTCCGTCTCTCCCCAGGCCTCCCAGTCCCCACGCACGCTGTGAACAGCTCTCCCTGCCTGCCCAGACCGTCTCCCACACGCGGCTGCTTTTTACCTGAGCAACTCCCTCCTTCTGCAAATCTGCACCTAACCACAGYGCTGCAGCCATGAGGACAAACACGAGTGGATGGCCTGAGTGCTGCCAATTCGCAGCCTTAAAGATTCAGTGTTAATACAGAGCAAAGCAAGTAAACCAAACACCCATCACAAGGAGATCTGCAAAAATATCTGAAAAACACGCTGTGTGATGAAAGATACACGGCAGAAAACAGTTGATAGGTGGCAAGTGGTACCAGGGGGAAGAACAGTGATTTGTCCTTAATCATGTTGGTGCCAGAAAGATTTGCTCTTTCCTAAAAGAGCGACAACTTCGTTTGTGTTGGGAGACAGGGAAAGACGATAGCAAACAAAGATAGCAAATAAATTCCCATGTGGAACACCTGCGGAGACGGAGGGCAAGTTTCAAGACCGAAAGMCCAGCGAGGTGCTTGCTGCAACAGTTACACACACATCCAGCCRTTCCAGGGCTCTTCGCTGGGAACAAAGACGAAAGGCATGTTTCAGCTGAATAGTAGAGGACACACATCAGCACTGATGACTAACCCGTTTAAAACTAACAAAACACGAGCTAACACAACACATCGGATCTTACCTTATGACATGGGCATTTTCAGGATTTGCAAAGTTAACCAGAAACAGCTAGATACAGGCCCATGCCAAATGCCGTTTAGAACAGCCAGGAGCTGCGAGACGAAAGAACAGGGGGCTGACGCTCTTCCATAGGGATGGAGCGGGACGAGGGCCGATCCTCCGCAGGACTGCCAGGCTGTGGGGCACGGCCTCCGGAGCACGTTCAGGGGCAACGTGCAATGAGTGCAGCGAGAGCGCTCTGCCTGCGAGCCCGTGCTGTGCCGCCACCGGAGCGGGGAGGCGGCGGCGGCTTCTCTCCCCTCCTGCCCACAGGCACCAGGGCTCTCCGTGAGGGCCTGGGGAATCACGYTGTCCCAACCCACTTTTTATATATTCTCTTTGCATATGCCTTGGTCTATACATGACCCACACGAATGGGCAGCACTGGCAAAAAGGGCCTGCAGACAAGGCACATCTCCCAAGGCGACGTCAGGGCCACTTTGGACCACAAACACTCATTGCTTCAGCCCAGTTTGTTTTTCATCTATGTTAATTCTCATTTTCCCTATCTTTGCTAGGTTTGCTGCTCTTCCCTAATGGAACAAGCTTGGGCAGAAGTCTATGCAGGAATATGCTGAAAGAGCAAAGAAATGAGAGAAAATCAGGACCAAGACCGTATGTGTAATTAAGAGCCGGGGCTCAGAGACACTTCCAGCAACCCACTCACCAAACTTCTCTCCTCAGTCAAACTGAGGACTTTGATCCAGGCCATTCCAGCCAGCAATTCATCCCAGAAGAATATTCGAGTTGTATGAGTCACTATACAGCAATTCTGAGACTTTAAACTAAAATATTCCTAAGGTGAGATGGCTACATTTTTGACCTGAGAAGACAATGTATCACTTTAAGAAAGAAAGACAGGCCCGGATCTTTCTTTTGCTCAGTACCTCTCAATTTTAAGGAATACTACGGAGCACGATAACATTTCGATTGTATGTAAATACTCTGCTACCAAGAGCTCCCTAAACCTGCCTACTTCCTATCAACTGCCTTTAGCTAAAGAGTAACCGTTTCCCTAAGAAAGGCTGTTGTCCCCTAGGTGAGACCACTGCATAGAACACCAGCCCGTTTCTGTTTACCTCCGAGAAGTCCCCTCTGCTTCTGCTAATCCTGGGAGACATCAACTCTGCAAACAGCTTAACAGCTCCTCAAGTCAACTAACCATGAATGAAAGGGAAAAAAGCCACAGTCTTACAGAAAAACCTTAAAAATCATTCACTGGAATAGCGTAAACTGTGGTTTTATAATAAGACACTGAAAACATCCAGGGAAATTCTGCCACAGCTCCTCTTGAATGCTTTGGAAATTCCAGCAGGTATCAGCTTCCCAGCTGTGGGCTGGAACTAAGTATTTTTTAAGTCCTTCATAGAACTGTTGTGATGAAATGCAGTGAGACGATACACTGAAATCTCACAGAAGAAACTGTAGATATGTTAAATCTTACAGCTTATCCTTGTGACTTAGGCTTATTTCAGTATCTGTTTCACTGAAACGAGCAAAAGTCAACTATAAACTTCACTTCTAAATCAAGGCTCTGGGCATGACCCACAAATTGCACACAGTTATTAGAAAATACCCAGTGAACTTCATCTAGCACACACATGTGAAATTATTTACTAACTAYGTGATAACACAGAGGGTCTCTGCAGAAATCCCACTTGCTTTACCTCCTTTGCAGCTCCCCATGGCTTCAGGGATGAAGATTGTGGTTCCTAGGGTTACTGGACAAATGCAAACACARAAGGACACGTTGGCTAATTTGGTTTCCTCAGCCTGTCAAAGCAAGAAATATAAACATGATTATGAAGAAGATTTGTAATTTACTTGACCACTCATTTTAATTCACAGCCATGTTTTATGTGCATTATTTAGTCTTAGGGCTAACTCTCCTATTTAAACATATTGTTTAAATACTGATCCTGTAAAACCCACAGACCATTAATAAAGGCATATACAGAACAGATGGCCCCGTTGTGCATGTGCATACGTTAACTGTTGAGGAGATCTTCATTTTACTCCACACCACATCTATACATAAATGTAAAGATCCGAATACACTGCACACTGTTTCTGCATGTTTCATAGAATCATAGAATCATAGAATGGCTAGGGTTGGAAGGGACCTGTAGAGGTCATCTAGTCCAACYCCCCTGCACACGCAGGGTCCCCTAGAGCATGTGGCACAGGGTGRTGTCCAGGCGGGTTTKGAAGATCTCCAGAGAAGGAGACTCCACCACCTCTCTGGGCAGCCTGTTCCAGGGCTCTGTCACCCTCACTGGCAAGAAATTCTTTCKSAAGTTCCTGTGGAACTTTTGGTGCCTCAATTTGTGGCCRTTTCCCCTAGTTCTATCACTGGCCACCACTGAGAAGAGGCCAGCCCCCTCCTCCTCACTCCCTCCCTTGAGATATTTATATACATTGATCAGATCCCCTCTCAGTCTTCTCTTCTCCAGGCTGAASAGGCCCAGCTCTCTCAGCCTTTGCTCATAGGGCAGATGTTCCAGACCCCTAATCATCTTTGTGGCCCTGCGCTGGACTCTCTCTAGCAGCTCCACATCCCTCCTGCMCTGKGGAGCCCAGAACTGCACACAGGACTCGAGGTGCGGCCTCACCAGGGCTGAGKAGAGGGGCAGAATCACCTCCCTCGACCTGCTGGAGACGCTCTGCTTAATGCACCCCARGATCCCAYTGGCCTTCTTGGCCACGAGGGCACACTGCTGCCTCATGGTCAACYTGTCGTCCACCATGACGCCCAGGTCCCTCTCTGCGGGGCTGCTCTCCAGGAGGTCGKTCCCCAKCCTGTAGGCRTGTCTAGGGTTATTCCTCCCCAGGTGCAGGACCCTRCACTTGCCCTTGTTGAACTTCATGAGGTTACTCGCCGCCCAGCTSTCCAGTSTGTCCAGGTCCCTCTGGATGGCAGCRCAGCCCTCAGGGCTGTCAGCTATTCCTCCCAGTTTGGTATCATCAGCAAACTTGCTGAGGGAGCACTCCATCCCTTCATCCAGGTCGTTAATGAATAAATTGAACAGGACCGGACCAAGGACTGACCCCTGGGGGACACCACTATCCACAGGCCTCCAGCTGGACTCGGCACTGCTGATTACTACTCTCTGAGTCCTGTCATTCAGCCAGTTCCTAATCCACCTCACTGTCCACTCATCTAACCCACACTTCTGGAGCTTGCCCAGGAGGGTGCTGTGAGGGATGGTGTCAAAAGCCTTACTGAAGTCCAGACATCCACYGCTCTGCCCTCATCTATCCATCTAGTCACCCCATYRTAGAAGGCTRTCAGSTTAGTSAAGCATGATCTCCCCTTGGTGAACCCATGCTGGCTACTCCTGAGCACCTTCTTCTCCTCCATGTGCCTGGAGACAATAGCCAGGATGAGCTGCTCCATTACCTTCCCAGGGACGGAGGTCAGGCTCACCGGCCTGTAGTTGCCCGGCTCCTCCCTCTTGCCTTTTTTGAAGACSGGGGTGACTTTGGCTTTCCTCCAGTCCTCCGGCACCTCCCCCATTCTCCAGGACCTTTCCAAGATGATGGAGAGCGGCTCGGCTACGACATCCGCCAGCTCACGCAGCACTCTGGGGTGCATCCCATTGGGGCCCATGGATTTGTGGGTGTTGAGTTTCCTCAGGTGCTCTCTAACCAAATCTTCCTCTACTCTGAGCAAGTCTTCCTCTCTCCAGTCCCTTCTCATTTCCCTAGTGTCAGGGACACTTAGGGGCTGCCCTTGAGTGTTGTCAGCCCTACCTAGGCTCTGTAGTTCCTGGGGACCAGCCCTAGCAGAGAAGACTGAGGCAAAGAAGGCATTTAGTAACTCTGCCTTCTCCACATCCTCCGTTACCAAYGCACCCTCCCCATTCAGCAGTGGACCGATATTTTCTCTAGTCTTCCTCTTGCTGCTGATGTATTTGTAGAAGCCCTTCCTGTTATCCTTGATATCCCTTGCTAGTTCTAATTCCAAGCGGGCCTTGGCCTTCCTCGTCACACTCCTGCATTCCCTGACAACATTCCTATATTGTTCCCACGTGGCCTGGCCCTTCTTCCACCTAACGTATGTTTTTTTCTTCTCATTAAGCTTCCCATGCACACAAATAGGACAGACCAGATTATCTTCATAGATCTCAACCTTATGTACAGCGGAGCAGATTTCACAGGTTTTAGCAGCCTAAGTGCCAATGGGAACGATGCACTGGTTAAGTTGGAGACCAGCGATCCTTCGAGATCAAAGAGCCTTTGCCTGTCCCATTCTGCTGCCCAGTATTTGCTGGCCAAATATACAAACATATGCATGGATATTACAGGACACTACTTAGTTATCTTTTCATAACAAAGTTTTACTGTATTTTGTTTTTATTTTTAACCCAAGCATGGAAATAGTGCACCCACTGTTGCAGAGCTCTAGGGATCATTCCATCTCCTACCTTCAGGTGCACAAGTTACTTTTCACAGGAGCACTTCTCTTTGCCCAGCGCTTCTATAGGATCATCTCACAGCCTGGGAAGAAGCAGCATCTCTCCATCCTCCACAGTGGGGAGGGAAATGGGCCGTTTGTCAAGGTCCCAGTGACTCCAAGGCAGCGTTCTGTCCTCCACCTTAGCAGCACCGCTAGCCACCAACCCTATGGCAGGCGGCTTAGCTGTAGACACTGTGCTGCTTGGCCACCCTGGCTACAACTACAGCACTAAATCAKGCCACGCTCAGGAAGGTTCCCAGGCCAGGGAACAGAGCTGTCTACCCTACTAGACGGTCCCCAGCACATTTCTTGTCTCTGCAGACCTGCACTTCTGCAGAGCAGCCCCWGGAAGGGCTCAGGAGCCCCCAATACCTGCAGCCACCCTGGCTCTCCAGGAAGAGGGGCTRCCCCCCAAAGCCACTGCCTGCTCCACACCAGCTGTCCCCGATACCAGCGACTGCTCCCAGGTGCCTTCAATGTGCTAGTTCAGGCAAAGCCTTTAAGACCTTCTCAGAGGAAGGCTGATCACCTAGGTGTGCTGTGTGGAGTCTTAGTCAGCACTAGTGAAATGATTCCTTTCTATTCACTTGAAACATTTAGTGTTCATGCCTGCTATTAATACTGCCAATGCCTTGGAGGTGTCTATTTTKCAGGTTATCAACTATCTATTTTAAGTTTAAATGTAAGTTATCTATTTTAAACTCTTACCGTGCATATCAGACCTCAAGTACGAGAAGATTTCTGCATTCAAAGCCATAAAGGGTGTCTGAATCCATGACGGCCCCCCAACGAGCAACCTGGCACTCTAAAACGACACCAGTGAGCCAGGCTACAGTGGGCTCTTCATACCCAGTGCTGCTCTAAGCATCCCAGGGCCTGGCAAAATGCACATCCAGTAACATCCAGGTGATTGCTAAGACAAGAATTTGCACTTTAACCGACAGAACCATTCCCTACTCTTGGGAGGCTGTTTTCTGCTAGTGTCTTACATACTCCAAAATCCCCTATAGAATAAGCACTCTGGCCTTGTCTGAGGCCGATTGCCAATACCTCAAACACACGGTAGCCGAACAGCAGTTAGGCAGTTAAATCACTTGATACTGTAACTCTTACTCTTTTGGGGAGATAATTATCCTGAAGAAGCCTTTAACTTTTTGGGGGCAGCTACAGGAACTTTAAAAYAGGTAGTAAGATTAGGAGCCTCCAGCAGAGCTCGTTCTTGGGGGAAGCAGGACTCGTTCCTGCCATCCCCTCCGCTCCTCGTAGCTCTGCTAGATCAGCTCTACAATTTCACCTCCACGGCCGGGCCCACAAGACAGCACACTCAGTGCTGCGCAGACGAGCGATGGCAGCACAAGCATCGGYGTCTCCAGCGCCCTGAGACCTCCGGGCACCTCCCAAGCCTTGTTGCTTTGACTTCCTTCTTGGTAACTGCACAGGCAAAGGAAGGAGAGGGCAGAAAGGGAGATGAGCTGCCTCAGGAAGGAATGCTTTATTCCTTTGCTCCAAAGTGTGGACTGGCATCTGTGGAGTAGCCTCTTCAAGGCTCCTATTAATCAGACTGGACCACCAGGTCGTACCACTGTTAACCAATGCCACTGCCTAACTTGATTTTAGATCTGGACAGCAGCCTGGGACACCTGAAGGCCAGAGAGCTCCTAAGCACCCCAGAAATTAAAATAAAAATGTAAAGGAGCTTAAAAGATCAAAGAGAGCGGCTATATACATTATATAAAACAACTGGAATGTTTTATACACAGCCAGCATTTTTTTCCTCCTGGAGAATAATTACAAAGGATTATGAGATGCCTAATTTTGCTTCCAAGTCATATCAGACACTGAACTGTAGTGCAAGCACCACTGAACTTGCAGTTCCTGTTCTTAAACGTTTTGAGGCTCTCAGAATTCTCACTACTGAACTTTGAGATACAGATCACAGGAACAGCAGCAGAACAGAACAAAGGGAAGGGAACTGCAGCTGAAGCAGAGGCTTAACACAATGCAGGGAACTGCTGCTGCTGGTGTCTTTGTAATAAAAGGAGAGGAAAAGGACATTATACAGGATTAAAAACATTTCTGCAGGGGGGAAGCGGAAACAACCTTTAAAAGAAATGACCCAAAGAGAAAAATCTCTAATAATTTATTGACCTTCAGTTTCACATTGTGAAAAAAAGCAAGTTTTACAAAACCTTAAGATGTAGTAGCAAACAAAATAAACACACAACACAGACATTTTACTTCTTCACTTGCACAGTTTTCTTTTAGTACGTGAACCACATCTTYAACAGCCAGGAAAGAGAACGTTATTCTGCTCTAATCACTCTTATTCAGACAGGTGTCAGAGCTAGAGAAAAGGGGCTACACAATTATACCAGAAGAGGAAGGCTGTCCTTTGTTGTATGTTTCTACAGCAACCAGCCTGCAAAATGAGAGGAACCTTCTCGTCTCACGCCGAGGTTTTTGTGTGCACTCCGCTGTGAACTGCCTTTGCTTCCAAGTGTGGCACRTTTTGCAGCACTGGAACAGTCAAGTGGCCAGCCAGGATTCCCACATCAATTCAGAAGGCAAGAGCCCAGCGTATGCCCTGCAGAGCCAGAGGCCCACCCTGCCCTCTGCTTCCCTCAGCCTACACACAGGAATTAATGGAGGACTCGAAAGCAGACCACAACGCTGGAAACAGCTGCCAAAGATTCACCCTCCTTTCGGGAGCTGCGTGGTGCTGGCAAACAGGATTGGGCTGCAAGCTCAGCAGACACAGGGCAGCTCCACGCCTGGGCTGCAAGCAGCTTGATGGAGAAAGCAGGTCTTGAAGCTACRTGCCCTTGTTCGAGCGACGGGTCACCGAGGGACCTGGTTCTTCCCTTCCTCGTCCCTCACGCAGCGACCGAGGCCTGGGGAGGGCACTTGCAAAACAGGAAGTCTGATTTTATGGCTCACTTTGCATGCATGGGAGCGATCCGCAAGATGAAGGCAACAGCAACTCAACCCTGTTCTCTTCAACAGGACAACCTGCGCAACTAAAGGGTGACAGTTGAGGTGTTTTTACTTTGCTTAAAAGCCATACAAGAGAAAAGAACCAATTCTGAGAAGGTTGCAATTTTAAGCACTTAAAAAATATTCTTTCAACAGATCAGTTTAACCAGAGGAACTATAATTGTAACTTTTCACATCAAGCTGGGCCTTACCCAAAAAGAAAAAAAGAAAAAAAAAAAAGCCATTTCCTTCAATAATTAAACAGTGTTCTCCCAGTACTTGTACAACTCCAAATATCCAATTTCTGAAATGTAAAGGTCTATGTATTTCAAACAGCAGTCAAATGTAAGGCAGCATAGAGAAATTGTCAGTGATCAGTGTTAATACTTCAGATGACAAGGTTTTCACAAATACAGCTACGCCACTGTCGCACAGAGAAAGGCAGGCACCACCAATGTGACTATTTCTGTTTTGCATGCACGCATGCAAACTCGTTACTTACACTGTGGCATACGACGAGCACGGTACTGCATGTGCCAGTTAAACTGGGCTCCACAAACACTTAGGAAAAAACACAATACGATACATGCTTCATGACGGAATCTGGCAAAGAAAGCATCTGTGAAACACAAGCTTCTGAAATCCAGAGGAGAAAGAGTGGCTTCATATCTACCTCAAAACAGGACTGATAAACACATTTTCCTTATAAAATTAAAGTTTGGCTTCTCAGGATTGTACCTGACACTTCTGAGCACCCRAATATTTAGAGACATACCTGGCTATGGAAACCAAAGGCAGCAATTTGAGGACTACTTCTAAGATTAAGAGTTACAAAATTCGTTTTCTATCCTCACGCTATAACGCTTGGGTCTTTTGACACCTCACCACTCAGCTTCCCCTCTGAAATCCAGAGGATTAAGACTACCCAGTCAGTGCAAAACTGCTGTTCTGCCTTTTTTTATTTTAAAGACTTCATCATTAACCTATCTTAAGTGTTTTGTTCTCATTCTTGAATCAGCCATACTCTACTCATTCAGGTCAATGTGGCTGCATCGTAAGTACCCCACCCTTTAACCCAATAAATAAATAAATAACTTTGGACAATGACTTCATCTGGGCTTGGTATCCAGAAGCTATTCCACAGTATTTGTGTTGCAATCAGGAAGCTGCACAAAGAGAGAGCCATAAGTGATTTGGGCTGTTTCCAGACTAGAAATTCAAAGGCATGAACAGCAAATGAAATGTAGCAGGGACACCACCTACAAGACACCCCACATGCAACCTGGGGAGCTGGTGGCCTGAGAAAGTGACCTCTGTGGCTTCTTCCTTTAGTATGGGTGTAATTTAAGATCCTGCCTTGTAATCCTTCCATTTCCGACTGGGAAGCCACCCCTCCCACCTCCAACCGTTACTCAGTTTTCTTTCTTTGTGCAGCAGAGCAAGTTAGAGATCACAAAATGTGCAAAACATACAACAACTCACACAAGCCCTGACCACATGAAGACAATTGCAGGCATTGTTTCAGCATGCAAGCACGGAACAATAAATAACTGTATCTACAACAAGTAACATAACAGGAAGGGCCTAGTCCAAACTACTTATAAATACAGGGAGGCAAGGGAACAACAAGCGTTTGGGGGACGCCAGCTTTGCTCTCCACCGCTGCGCAGCTCCGTGTGACACGGCAGGCGGCAGCGGCACACGGGAGAGCACGGCACGGGCCCCGGGGGCTGCCGCGGGCGCTGCCCACGGCCGCGCTCGTCCCCACGTCGGGGTCTCTGCAGCGGCGCCGCCGCATCCTCACGCGCAGGACCCTCCGGCGGGGCTGGCGCTCCAGGGCACCAGGGAGAGGCACCGAGCCCTGCGAGTGCCGCACACAAACCGCGGAGCCCGTGGAAATCGAGTGGTGTGCTGCACAGCTCGCAGAGGCTGAGCTTCCCCCTCCCTCGAAGGGCTGATTAATATTGGCATTAATCCATATTTATCAACACAAGGACCAGATGATTGGTTCGTTCATTCACGTTTAAACTATGTGCTGAAGCACTGAAGACAGCGTTTTCCTCCCGTTCCTTCATGTAGAGATTAGATAATTTACAAGGTGCAGATGATTTTCTTCAAATGCAATAGACACTGAACGATTTTTCTTCATTAAAACCGTTTCTCCAGATTTGAGGTTCCAATCTTCTTCTCCAAATAAAGGAGTATATCTAAAAGCATTAGGGAGGAGGGTAAGAAAAAGGGGAGAGAGAAAAAAAAAAAGAGACTTCAAGAGCTTTGCTGAGACAGAATTGTATAAGGTTTTTGTTAGGTGTCAAAGAAAAGCTACATATTAGGTTTAGGACACAATCCAGTTCACACGTTTCCCTCCCTTCCACCCACCCCCAGTTTAGTGTTCCTGTTTAATAGCCAACTACTAATAAATAAGCCAGCCAAGCACACAGTTACCTAGGGTCAGATTCTGCCTTCATTATTCAGCTAGCCTTACCTTGCAAATCAAACCAAACCCAGAAAGACTTATTTTTTTTCTCTCTCTCTCTCTCTCTTGTAAAAAGAGAGGAAGCTAAATTGCATTGGCCTAATACTCAGTCTGATGGACTGTGCATCCTACTCCATGCTCCCCCCTTAAAACATACAAGTTTGTGGAACTGCTTAGTTTAAGTGAAAATAACCTTGTAGGACTTTTCTTCCACAAAAGCTCACTTAAACATACAGTAGAGGGAGTTTTTTAATCTACCCCTGGACCAAGGCAAACCTGGTTGGAGAAATGCAGAAAGGGAGGGAAAGGGGTCTCACACCAGTGCCTGCGTTCACCATGAAGAGCTCTCAGCCCACTTTATTCACTACACAGAGAGGGCATACTAATCTCATTGAAATTTCACTACTACTTGTTACAGCAGAAGTCTGCCATTTCTTTTCACACAGCAATGTACCATGTACCACCAACTCCATCCTAAAGTCTTCTACAGAAATGGATTATTCACAAATGGAAAATTCATCCCATGGACACAGAGATTGTGCTTTCYTTTCTTTGAAGCTGTATTAAAATGTCCTCTTCTGAACCATCATGGGCTAAGCAGGATCATTTCTGATAGCACTGCTTAAATTTGAGGGGCAAGGCCTACACMATTACAAAGCATAGGTGAACTCACAATTCAGTTGCATATACCACATATCTGTCAAGTTGGGACGGATGTCTAAGAACAACAGGGATGGCTCACAGGAAACCCAGCAGCCTACATAACAGCCCCAAGAATCAAGTGCCTGCTGTTGTAGGCTTGAAAACAGACAATMTTCATTACTTTCAAAACAGTTTTCTGCATTTAGTGTTGATTAGCCTTTTCTAGACATTCCTCAGGGTACCATGTCATTTTTCCCACAGAAATGTACATATCAACATTGAAGCCAAAACAATGTTTCCTGTCATGGGATTTAAAAAGTTATAAGCAATTCCAAAGAGGAAGAAAAAAAAATTCCAACCTACTCAAAAGCCCCAAGTTGGGAGGAAAGGGACAAAGCTGACTGAAGCCTTCCTAAAAGCTGTCAGACTGGGGCCACACAACGCCACGAAAACAGACRGTAATCAGAAGTAATTTCCTTTTTGTCTCTCCCACCCACTGACAAAGCAGCAGGAGTCATAGGAAAAAACTTTCTGGATGAGCACACAGCACTGGAGAGACTTCAGTTTATGGTTGCATTCACCCAGTTATCTGGTTTGKTAATGAAGCAAAAATAATGGCATTTAACAAGATACAGCAAAGCAAATTAAATTTTTCTTGCACCGTTATACTCTGAAGACTATTTTTCAAAATAAAACAGTGGTTCATAGACTGTAAACTTTAGAACAATTAAGTCAGTCTCAGAAGAATAAGTCAATATTTTTCTTGGCACAGACCTGAGTCTGAGCATTCAATACTACTGTTCTGATAACACCGAGAACTGCTGAAAGTGAGTAATAATAGAAACTGACTGAGGATTTAAAGATGTCATCCCCAGCTAACGAGGAAGTCATCTCAAAGCATCCAAGGTTTCTRTTTGCTCTCTATCAGGGAGCTGTGATTACTCTCCAGCATTCAGGATATGGTAAATCTCAAGGGCTTGAGTTTGTATGGAATCCAGAGCCCTGCTTACACAAGGGTAAGCCTGGGAAAAAAAAAACAAAAGGAAAGCAAAGTAAGTAATTTCTCAGATGGTTATTCAAGTTGAAGAGAAAGCTAAAGGCACAACACAGCCCATCTCCACGCTGGATTCCTACTCTGATCAGATACTTCACGTGGGCCCAACCTAGTAGTGCTTAAAGAATCAAAACTCCTGATAAGCTAGCTAAGAGTCAGATTACATGATGAACCCTTGGCTTATCACAGAGTACCGTCACAACTACTATCCTGTGTCTAGGTATATATGTATATATATATAYACACCTAGGTATATAGGTATATATGTACACCTACACTGCTTCAAATATATTTTTGTTTCATACTTTTACTGAAAGAGCTAGCCTATGTCTCCAGCTGCTAGCTATTCCCAAGAGAAAACACGATTTGTTCCCAAAGGAGCCTAGGGAGTCTTTAAACACAAGCTGCTCTTATTACTTTTCCAGGGAAGCAATATCAGTCTGAATTTCTAGGTAACTTATATGCAAATGCAGAGCTCATTTAATTACTGCATTTGCTTGGCTTGTTCCTTCTAACCTAAGTTCATGCTCATCGTGAGCACCAATCAAATCCAAAAAGAAACTACCCCTCATAGGGCATRGATTATTTTGGATTAAGTATGCCACATATCTTTGGTTGGCTTCTTCTACTATGATTTTGCACTGAAGTCTCAAGTGAATTGGGGTGGGGGAAAAATACAACATTGGAGGAAGTTTGCCAGATTTGGTGCAGAATAGCTAGATTAATAACTCTGGAAAATGCCAATGAGTTACTCTAAGTGATGTAATTCTGGAACAGATGAAAAATCATGAAGAACTGGAAATAGCTGAATGCCTAGTAGACTAGCTTGTGTACACATCTACAATACTTGCAGATGCCCAGCTTTTTCAGTGTTTCTGCATCAACCTTCTCTCTCCCCTCCCAAAACTCAGGAATGCACAACAATGAAACAAGCAAGACCAAATTCAGACTTGCTCRTGAGGAGATACAATGCTGAAGTTGCATCTGGTGAGAGCTTGGCCCATTATGTATAATTACATTGTTTTGGAACAGTGCATGCCATGGACTGGGTAATTATGTCAGCCAGCAATATTAATTGCATGTCTTCCTGACACCGTAGCTAGCCAGACATATATGACCATATCTATTTTGCAGCATGGCAGTGGGCCATATTCAACCCTAGTCGAGGCAGGTGCATCCCTGGAGTCTARGTAAGATGGAAAATCAAGCCTGAGCTACCTTGATAGCACCAGGTAGATGGAAGACAGCACCTTTCCCCTAAGGCTGCCTGGAACTCCCAGCAATTTCATTATCAGGCTTCAAGCTGGAATTTACAATGTCATTGTATGGGCTCTCATATTGTATATAGAGAGTGACCTGCCCTGCACAGCAAGGAAAACAGCATCTAAACCTTGATAAGAACGCATGCAGTATTTAAGTGCGKAACAGGATTTAATGTCCTATACCTTAACTCTATTTTCCCACCAATATAGAGCGTAGTAGAAAGATCATTTTTAACATTTAAATCACAGCAAAAGCGCCCATAATGGGAATTTCATGCAGAAGGCATGGCAAACTAGTTTCAGTTTCTGGCTATGCTGTGGATTTGATGTCTGACTTGCAACAGCCTCTGAATACATGTGCCTCAGTTGTTCCAGCTATAAAACTGGATTGAATATACTCACCTTGTCCACGAGCTGCTGCTGGAAAGCAAATGCATTATTATAGTGGAATTCCAAAGTGCTACTTCTTACCTGATAATTTGTAATTGCAACATACACACAGTTATGAGGGGAGGTGCTTCCATGTGCTAACAAATGCCGTTGGAATTAATGAATAGGGCACAGTTGTTATGCTGTTCCATACATCTAACGTGGGATCRTAACAGTCCAGCGTTTTGCATCTCTGAATGCCAAAGTAGCCTCCAACAACATACAATTTGTTTCCAGATGCCACTGCGTGGCAGCTCATTCGCTTAGCTGTCACATCTCCCACCTTAGTCCACTGGTAGGTCTCACTGTTGAACTTATAAGCAGAGCACGCCGAGAACTCAGTGTCTCCCCCCATAATGAAGATCTGGTTCCCCAGAACAGCTGCAGCCGTGTAGCGCCAGGGCTGCGGGCAGCTGGCTGGTACTGTCCATCTGTTTTCACACTGATCGTAACACTGAACCTTGGGGAGCTTGTCATGGCTAACACTGGTACCCCCGAAAGCAAAGAGCTTAAGCTTGGCACTGACCACAGCTGCATTGCTTACTCCCTCTCGGAGCGGGGCAACCATGGTCCATTTATTGGTCACGGGGTCATACTGTTCTACTTGCTTTAAGGATACAGAAGGGGAAGCTGGAAGGCAACCAGTTGCAGCAGTGTGTCCTCCTACTACATACAAACAGTGCTTGAGTTCAGCAGAGCCATGCCCAAATCTAGCAACCAGCATGGGAGCAGCCTTTGACCACTCCTCGTGAAGAGTGTCATACACCCACACGTCTTTGGAGACACCGTTCTCAGACCCCCGTCCTCCTGTGATATACACTTTGCAGCCGATGGCACAAGCACTGAACTCTTTCCGGGGACTTGGGATGTCAGCCTTCGGGATGATCTCCTTTGCCTTTTGGTCCACCAGATACAGCTTGTCACACATAAAGGTCTGGCCACCCAGAAGAAAGAGAGAATGGCCGGTTTTACGGGGTCTGGCACACAAACTGGTTACGACTCCATCATTCTGTAAGATTTTTAACTTGCATCTTATTGACTCTTCCACAATCTCCTTGCTTTTCCTTTGCTTGGTGATAAGTTCTTCCATTGCTACATTCTCCATTAGGTATATGGCTGGCAAGAGAGCCAGCCTGACTGTCTGCAACAGCTCAGGCAGATAACAGTGCCGCTTACTCAGGTCATAGTTGACCCAGTTGAGAGCAGACTCATACACCAGCCTTTCATCTTCYGTTTCTAATTCTTCGCTGGAGAGAAGCTGCACTACCATGTCTTTTGGCAGCTGGAGGAAGTCTTCACTCTTACTGATGCTCTGGAAGTTGCTAAGGCACATTCGCCAAGAGAGTTCGTAAAGCTTGGTGCACTGGTGAGCATCCGAGAGCAGCAGCATGCCCAGACAGTTGGTGGGATGGAGGTTTTTCTCTAGGAATTCTGCACAAGCATCTCGAATGTCCTGGAATTCCAGCATATCACCAGCCTCCAACAGCGACTCTGCATTCTCCTCGTTGATGATAACTCTGGAGGAATATGCATAGTCCAGAAGGAGCTCCAAGACCTCTGGGTGAATGGAATTATGGAAGTTGACTTCACTATCCTGGCTCTCTTTCAGTCCTCCGCTGAACATTGCTTCAAAATAGCGGCTACAAGCAGCTAGGACAGCTCTGTGGCAGGGGAACGACCTGTTCCCAGCATGGAGAAGCACATCTGTAAAGAGACGCTGCTGCCGCAAGAGGTTCAGGTGAGTAAGGACACTGTCAGCGTAGGATGACTTGTGGAATAAATATATGTTTATGGAGCCAGTACTGGCCCTAGATTTGCGATTCTCATGCATGCTGACTGACATTTTCTTCCACACCTATAAACGAAGAAAAAAGTAATAAGATTAATGAGACAGTTACATTTTTTGTTACGTAAAAATAATAATGAACATAGCTGCTATTCACTGGAAGAAGAAAAAAAAGAAAGATGAGTGGACAAAGAATTGCATCTACCTTTGGCATGTGTTTATTTTTTGTAAGATGACTCTCATATGTAACATACTCTAAATTTGTTGCCCAAGAGCAGGTTTATCTTGGGAAACCTGATCTCCAACTTTCATAAGAGTACAGTAAGCAAGTAAGTTGGAGGGGAAGCGAAGAGAACCAGAAGAGATTTTCTCACCCTTCCCCAATCTAGTTCAGCTGATTCATTACATATGTACACATGCATATGCTTGAAACATTCTCCTGTACTGAATCATAGCAGGAAGAGCTACCAGACAGAATACCTAAGGAATGTCAAAAGCTGCATGGAGAACAAAAACCAACTAATCCCATTAGGAAGCTTCTCTTTGGTATAATGATTCCATATGCAACATCAGAGAATGAAAAAGGGAACCTTAAAATGAAAGCATAACAAGCATCATAATTTTAGTTGTCAAATTTAATAATAGTAATAATAAACCTCTACAAGTTAGCTATAGCACTTTTTTTATCTTGATATTTGCCAACAGCTGCGTGCTACAGAGCAATACAGAATACACACAGACAGAGTCAGCAGGAAGGYGCATTCTGAGTATTAGCTGAAGTCACCAAACCTTTCCTATTCTGAAGCCACCTTCGGAGTCAGGACTCCAAGTTTAAGCCAGAGCAGCCACTGGTTACTTTGGGTCTTTAGAGAAGTAAAACACAAGACATTTGTCACTGCTACCTTACTCCTCCAGAACACAATGCTGCTCTGTCCCTGTGACATGACAGACATGTCTATGTACCATTACAGGAACAAGTTTTCAGAGGTAAGAAAAGTCAATCCAAGACAGCATGGAGAAAGGAAAGAATTCTGGCAATTCTTGCTAGCAAGCAAGCAAGAGGAGATGAAGCATACAGAGCTAGTGCAAACCATGGCTCTTACTGCTGCTTTAGGAAACCCACTTATCTTTTCCCAGACTGCAGAGGAAACATGGAGAAAGAAAAGAACCAAGCTTCCCTAACTGATATGATGGACTCTTGCCCAGTGTCCCTTCTACAGTACCTTCAAATAAAGAGCAAGGTAAGAGTCTACTTGGGAAGCTCCTGATTCCCAAAGTTGGTGCATGACCTGGGGCCACTTATGGAGGCTTTCAATTGGATACATTCCCCTCTCTCGCAGACTCAAGAATTTTCATATTCTTGAGTTTAAGTAGTAAAGAACTGTACAAATCTTCCCATATTTCAGACCTTTCCTAAGAAAACAGTACTACAAAACAGTTCTCAAAAAAAAAAAACCCAAGAGCATAAAGAATCTCAAAAAAGTGCATTTTTTTAATAAATACATCTGCACTCCTAGATGCCTAGACCCATTTTTAAAAAAAAAATCAAAAATCTATATAGATTACTTTGAACAATGGATTCCATTTCAGAGTACTTTTTTTAAATACCCAGTGCTTCTTCCTGAGTCTGAAAGGAAGGAACAGCACCGTTCAGAATACAGTGCTTAATTAACCCAAAATTACCTGAAACGGAGGGGAATATTCCTGCCATGAGGGAGCATATCCAGCTCACTCTACTATGCAATGGTCTGGAAAGCTATTTTAAACAATGTTCTCTGGACCAATCTATCCAATGCATTAAGACTAATCACAGAACAACTTAAAGAACCTGGTTTGTCTTCATAGCACAAGTTATATAGAAAATACAATTGTATTAAAGGCAAATTCATTATCTGCTAAATAGTAAAGGTTCAGATGGCGTTCAAGGATCCCAAACACTAATCTCAGACTAAAATTACCCACTTAATCTATATCCAAAAAGATTATACTGACCATAAACTCTCAGGGTCAAACCTGCTGCAACAAGAAGATCATGGGAAGGATCATGACTTCAGGTATTAGTACACCAGCAGTCTGGGGACACGGACAGGAAGACAAACCCCTCGCTGGCAAAACATCTCCCCCCAAGTTAATCTTCTCCAGACATTTTATCAATGCTATTACAACATTACCAATGCTATCACAGCATAATACGCAGTATTCAATGGTTCCCCCCGACCAACTTTCCTCARGCTAAGGACCTATTTTGTCAGGAGAGGGATGATCGCTCTGCACCACGYGCCATTGGCAATCATCAAGGTCTGAAGATGCTTACTGCCCCCCATCTCCCCATTCCAGTTAGGCAGAAGCGCAGACACCTCAACCTTCTCACGTCAGGATGTCTATATGAACACAACTCCTCTCCTTACCCCGTATCCTGCAGGAATTCAGAGAACTTGAGCAAGCACAACTTGCAAAGCCTATTTCTGAATAATAATCACAAAATCAAAAGCAAGCTTAAACACACCACCCCCCACACATCACCCTGCAATCACACATATATTGGAGGGTAGTAAGTACAGAACATACAATAAGGGTAAGGAACAGATCAGTGCAAGCTGCCCAAGCCCACCCACAGTCACGGTAGCAAATGCTACTGTAAAAAATGGTAAGATGCACTCGCAAGCAGCTTCTGAAATAAAGCATTCAGCTTCACTTCACTTAMGCAGAAGACTTGTTCTTTCAGTGAGCAGTGGCATTTCTTATGAAACKCTTGTGGATCTCCTGTTTGCTGCTCTTGAATTGTTCCCAGAACRCTGCCTGTATCATCTCAATGTCCTCTGTCGGCAAGAATTCAAGGCATGCCAATCCACATTGCAGATAAGCTAATGTATTTCCCCAAACAGAACAAAGATACATATCTGCACCTATCTTCTTCCTCTCCACTGCGGTTGTTAAGATGACTTCACACATGGAATAGTTAAACACCCTTAAAAGCAATTACCATAATTTACTAACAGGCAGTGTTTCTGTGCACATGCCCCTTTGCAGTTTCTGGCAATTAGTTTAGTCCAGAATCTCACAAGAAAATTAAAATGCATGAATGACATCTCCAATCTCTCTATTTGCTGTTGGAAATTATGCAAGCCTCAAATACTTTAGCGGAGGTAATTTACACAGTCAGTGAGCAAATGTTCATCTTGAATAAAATGAGTCAACTCCCTTCAGGCAATTCTTCCGTAGAACTAATAATATTTGTATATAAAAGACAAGAAGCGGTCAGTAAATTACAGATACAGATTTTATCTGGAAACAGAGGTTGAACCAAGACTTTGATTTATAATTATACTTGAACAGGCTGCTTGTCACAGCAGCCCAGTAGTAAACACAGCCACCCTGCCCTACTTCTTAGCAGCTTTGCAGCATGCAGGTCTCTACCTAAAATCAAATGAAAAACTAAGTRTTTTCAAATGACCAGCATGTGCACAGCGTGGATTCATTTTAATAGGTCCCAGATCCTACCTACTCCTTCAGTAAAGCCTCCGTGGCTTCCCGGGACCTGCCGAGACGTAAAGCAACGCAAGCTGTTCCTGCATTACTGCTTATCTCACGCAGACAAAGAAACGCACCTCTAAACTCCCTCTAGTTCAGTACATTATAGAGTCGGAATGGTTCCCACCCCTCGGGAAATAATATTAAACAACTTTCCGGGCTCTTCTCAGCCCGCTGCAGGACGGGCACGATGAATGGAGACCCATGTGCTGCGCTGCGCAGCGCCGCGGCCACGTGCAGCGCTCCGGGCGGCACCGGGCGCGGGGCG